>CM042965.1:22908116-23508116 GCA_023678885.1 Pogostemon cablin
TTATATGTAAAGTGGGTTGTTGTATTAGAGTGAAGTGGTGGGTCATATTGTGTACTTTCTTTACTAAATAGAGGAAATTGATACCTTTGAAACGGACGTCAGGAATAGTGAAATGGATACCTTGTAAGTTGCCGGAGATAGTATATCTTTGCTTCGCGAAATCTGTGAGACTCCCACAATAAAAATTAAAACATTTTGAATAAGAATTAATTTATAAATGATTTTTTTTAATTAATATCCCATTCACAATGAGTTTTATTCTTTTTCTATCATTACACTTTTCAGATTTTTGGATTTTTTTATTTGTTTGTTTAGGACAACATTCACCCTTAAAAATAGTAAAAATTTTAAAATAAATAATTTTTAATATATATATATATATATATATTATAAAAAATTTCACTATTAAATAACACACGTAACTTACTTTATTATTTATTTATTATTACTAAAAAGATTTCATTATTCTCGAAAGCCAATAAAATTAGTAAAATGAAGATAAATACTCAAAATTAAGGGAGTAAAAGTATATATATTATATAAAAAGCAAAGTTTTATTTGCATCCTATTGATTTATTTCATATTATATTCTTTACAATATATTATTTTTCGGTTTTGAAATCTAGTTTTTGATTTTTTGATTTTCAAAATCTATACTCACCTTTTCAAAACAATTCTTATATATATCTTTAATCCCTATTAACCCTTACTCACTCACCTTTTATACATTACCACTCCTTAATTAATATTGATTGTGTGTATCTCTTTTATTTCTCCTTTCAAATTAATTAATACATATAACCATACATTTTTACACATTAATTTAATATAAAATTAATACATATTCTACCAAAATCCAAAACAAACATATATATACCTCTCAGTAAGCTTTCCATTATTTCCTCATTTGTTTGTCTCATTATACTCTTCACCCTTAAAAATAAATAACCTATTGTTACGTCATATTTTAAAAAAATGACACTCTTACTTAACTCACATAACTTACTTTATTATTTGTTTATTACTTAAAAATACCACAATACCCCAAAAGTCATTAAAGTCAGGTCAAAAAATAACTTTTCTTAAAATCTATATCTATAATAATGTGAAGATTTAGTCGGGACAGGAGATCACTGGTTTTCGAGACTCAGATAAACCGAAAACAAGTATTAATTTTTAATGCTTATTTTTAAATTTCAATCCATTAATAAAGAGGATTTACCAATAACGAAGATTTATGAGAGTATATAAAAATAGGATTGTTTGTACTTTTAAATTTAGTGGGGGTGTTAGTAAGAACTGGAAGATGAGATAAGATATTGAGATGGCATAAACAATTGGACATATATAGCTAGGTTTTGGTACAAAAGCATGCAAAATTTCTACAGGTACACTTGTCTCAATTTCAACCCTACAATCAAAAAGGGTAGGGAGATAAACCGCAATTCCATTTGTTAATATGTCATCCTTATAAATTATAATATCTCACAACTATACATTGGATAATAATCAATTCAATGATTAAAGTTTTCCCTATGATTAATTATTATGATCAATGTGGCACCTGTTTACGTACAAAATTCGGTACCATTGTTAATGACATAAGCAGGTGTTGGTAACAATGCAACCTTATGATTAATTGAAAAAAAAAAAAAGCCTAACGACATTAGTAATGCGATGGAATAAGAAATATGAATTTTTTTTAATAAAAGGTGATATATTTAAAGTGAAAAAATATTCATGTGTGTTTGAATACATTGATCGAGGTTCATGCACCCAAATCCGACCTAATTAGATGTAATTTTTATTAATTGAATAAAATATTCCCTTCATCCCTCAATATTGTTATTTTATAAAAAATGATGTCCCATTAATAATGTTACATTTCTGTTATTGGTATATGAGACCTAAACAAAATATTTAAATACCTACGTGGGGCCTACAACACTACACTAACACAACTACCTACTATACACTAAAATATTATTTCTCTCACCTCATAACACATTAAAATACAATATTTCTTAATCTCCGTGCAAACAATAAATTTAACAACAAAATCAGGACGGAGGGAGTAAATATTATATTTGATTTTCAAAAAATAAAAAATTTTTATTCAAACATTAATATCTTTATTTTCAAGCCGATAATTTTAATAAAAACAATACACTTATTAATTGAAAATAATAATACTATTTACAATAAAATATAATATTTTTGAACTTCTTTTGCATCTAGATACACAAGACACAAACTCTTAAAAGTGTTGCATAATCGATGAAAAAAAATAATCTTTAAATTAAATTATTTCATAAACAACTCTTAACCATATATATAAAGAGTAATAACACCTCTAAAACAAGAAATGATATATATTCATGAGGGATGCTTGGTTGAAGTTAGTAGAGGAGAATAACGAGGAGTAATTAATTCCATTGATAATGCATGGAGAGAAATTACACTTAATTATCAATCAATCCTAATAACTATTCAATAATATCTATCATGATTTTCATGGTATAATTTACACTTAGCATCCAATAAAATGTAAAACGCCGGTCTCACTTTAATTAATTTATTAATAGTCGATTTATTAATCACAATAAGTAATATTGCGACTAGTTAATTAGTATATTACTTATCCACATAAAGAGAAGGATCAAAAGAAGGGCAAGTGGTATCTCCACTTAATAGCTCGAACTATATAAAGAAAGGACTTATTTAGATTTGAGAATCAAATCAGATGAAATTTGTTGGCCCTTAGAATACTTTCCTAATCTAATCATTAATTAAATAAATTTATTTTTGGAATTCTATTATTCAATCATAATAGTGCTATCACTGGATTGATCAAGAAATGATGTAGCTTCAAAAGAGGCCTTCCATACAAATTTAATGCATATATAATATTTTATTATTTTTATTTACTTTTAATTAATAAATACTCAATTCGTCCCAAAGATATTGACATAATTTCTTTTTTAGGTTGTCCCACAAAAATTGATATATTTCATTTTTAAGAACATGAGACCCACACAAAAACAATTTATTTATTTACATGGCCCACATACACATCACACTCACCACTAATACAACTACCCACCATATTAAATATTATTTATCTCACTTCACATTATAATAAATTATTATATTCCTTAATCTCCGTGCAAAAATAAAGTGTCAATATCTCCGGGACCGAAGGAGTAAAAATCTTAAAGAGAGCATCTAGTTTCCCATGACTATGAGCTTGGGTTTTCTCCGATTTCACAAGTTTTGTAAGGTCCATCCTTATACTCGGAGTCCATTTTTAATGGTGTACCCCACCATTAGGGGCCCCCACCGCCCCTGCCCTGGGAATTGGTGGAGGAGGTAAATCGCAGGATGTGCCTCAAGTGGCTTATAGAGATGACTCACTGTTTAACTTGTGTTTGCAAGAGGCCAAATCCATGCCAAAGGCATGATTCGAACCCACACCCTGCAGCAACCAAGCTCAGTTTTATCTATATACAAGGAAGTGTAATGATATAAATGTGATACAGGGAGTATTTTTTTTTAATTTTTATTTTTAAATAATTAGTATTTTCATGATGAACACCCACTATAGTAGATGATCACTTACTACTTAATTACATTTGTTCTTGTGATGACTAATTTCCAACTTTAAATTCCAAATTTTGCAAGAATTGAAGGATGAATTTCGCATATCCTTGAATACAATATCAAATCAATGAATTTATGAATTTATGATTTTAAATGAATTTCAAAAATAAATTGGAGTTGGTGTTCTTTAAATGTTTTGAAATGATTTCCAAATCTATAGTTAAATCGTGTTATTTGAAATTCTCTTTTTAATTTAAAAAAATATTTTAATGTTATAAAAAAATTAATAAAAACTTTAAAATGAAAAAAAAATATAATATATATATATATATATATATATATATTAAGCGTAAACAAAACGTAGGGGTTAATTGAGTAATGTAAAGAGAAAAAATAAATAAAATTGTTGAGAATAATGATAAAAAAAAAGTTGTTAAATTAATGTATAAATTGTAAAAAGTAGGTAAAAGGTACTACCTCCGTCCCGGAGAAGTTGGTATATTTTTTTTAGGCACGAAGATTAAGGAGTATAATAATTTAATGTAAAGTGAAGTAAAGTGAAGTGAGAGAAATAATATTTAATGTGTAGTGGGTAGTTGTATTAGAGCTGATATGGGGCCCATGAGAATAGATTAATTGTTTTTGTGTGGGTCCCATCTATTAAAAAGGAAATGTGTCAACTTCTATGAGATGGAGAGAGTATAATATAATTTTATTATAAATGGAACGTTGAAAAAAATATATAGGACAGCTCACAATGTAAAGTGTGCATAAATATCAGGAACAGATGGAATATAATTAATTTGAAACGTGTAAATAGAACCTGTAAATTGGACGTGACTCAATGAACCGACCCATAACACATTGTATCGAGGCTAAGCTAAGACTTCAAATTGGAGGTCCAAATAGAGCCGGGCCTATTTGGCTCGACCCATCTAGTAGTTGGACTAATTGTGTGAGACTGTCTCACGTAATGACTTACGAGAGACAGATAAATAATAATAATTTTTATAATGAAATATGATATTCAATTAATGAAAAGTAATAATGTTCTTTCATGAACAATTTATAATATAAATGAAAAGGATAATATTTTATGGCGAAAGTGATAACTAATTACAAAAGCGTAAAATTATCTTATCGTAAAACGGTCTCACACAAGACTTGCCCTTAATTTGATTGCTTTTAGAATTATATACTTAAATAACTCTACTCTAAGGTTATTGGTTAAGTAAAATAGATCTAAATTTAAAGTTAACATTACACATAAATTTCTAATACTCTTTTCGTCTCGAATTAATATTTACATTTTTTTTTACACGTAAATTAAGAGATATAATATTTTATTATTTAGTGATGTGATAGAAATAATATTTAATATAAAGTGGATAGTCATATCAGTGTTGTGTGTGACCTCTATAGAATAATTAATTGTTTTGTGTGGACCCAACTTGACAAAAAAAAATGTAAACCTTAATTTGAGACAAATAAAAATAGAAAACATAAACATTAATGTGGAATGGAGGGAATATATTTTAAAATAGTTAAACTTTAAATTATTTTTAAATAAAAAATTTTAAAACCAAACAAAGGTAAATGGACCAAAATAGCTCGATAGTCCCATGGCCTATAGCAGGCTAACTAGGTTGAAAAAAAAAAGAAAAAAAAAAACTAGGTCAACCGTCAACCTCAACCCAAATTGAAAATATGTAGTGGGTTAATGGGTCGGTATTTGCTTAACCAATACATGCCAACTCTACATATAACAATTGGTGTACTTCATATTTTGTAAAAATTTAATATTTTTTATCCAATTAATATTTTTATATACATAATATTTCTGGTGCTTGCAAAACTACACGACACCACAAATCAAATATCAATACCAATAATTTAAATATATTATTTCTTTTTTAACTAAACTCTCCCAATAGGTCCAATATATCCCTCCCACCAAAATAAAAAAAAAAATTGAAAACCTGCCCACCCCACCTGATATCCACCCATGACCACCCTCCATTCACCCCACCCCACCCCACCCCACCCCACCCACCAGAAAGTATATTTTTCTCTCACATTAGGTAAGGAAAAATTATTGCCAATTGGCAATTTACTCTCTCTATCGTCCTCAGCTCGTTGTTGCTGACATCTCTTTCTCGTCCTTAGCTGGTTCTTGGCGACAACTCATTCAACGTCGTGCACCGCTGCTCGTTCTCGACAGTAGTCAACGGCCGTCCCCCAGCTCATTTTCGGCGACAGTCAACGTGTAGAGCCCTCAACTCATTCTCGGCGATAGTGAACGGGCATCTGTCAGGTCGTTATTGGCGAAATTCAATGCACAGAACTATTTAATCACATACTTCCTTTTTGAAATTCCACCCATGCCCCATCCCAACTGAGATTCAGAGATTGTGTTAGTGATTGAGAACAAGATCCACGAACTGGTGTTGTTGAGGAATCCGCATCCATACATATTTTCGATGGAGTCAGCTTCTCCCATTTTCGGTAAGCTCTCCAATTCTTCCTTTTTTTATCATTTAAAGAGATGGTCAACTAGATTTCTGTAGTATTTATGTGGAGATTGAAGGCTAAAGTTAAATGTAGTTATTTGTTGTCAAAGATTTCTGCCTTCAAATAATCAAACAATTATAGTAGAGAAATCGAAATTGTCCATATATATTCTCGAAAAGTTTCTTATTTATTGGACATCAGTGGATGGTTGAGGACCTTGTGTCATTATATTGGATTAAATTTGTTGTTTACGTGGAGTGTTGATACATGGTTTTAACTCATTCAAATCCGACAATAATTGTTGTTTATTTTCTTGAAATTTGGTATCCCATTACCCTGTGTTGTAGTGGATTTTGTTGCTACATACTATTGTTTGAATTAAGTAGGATATAAGATGATTGTAACTAACAAAAGATTTTGTTTCTTTCCCCTTGCCAGTTGCAGTTAAAATATGATGAATCAGATTGTTGTTGTGCATGCTAATGGAGTATGGAATGAGGCCGAATATGTCGGTGGGGATGAAAGGGCTGTGCGTATGCCTGCTGGCGATCACACTATAGAATGTTTAACAAAACTCATCCACAAATTCATGAAATCGGATTGCAACAAAGTTATATATTTATTATATTTTTCAAGTATGTACGGTAAATGGGATGATAATGCGACTCTCTATTTTGCATGATGACAATGTAAGTTTCCTATTCAATAACGAGGGAGCCCCCGAGATATATGTGGATCAAAAGAAATTGGCGCCCTCCCTTAACTGTTCAACCACCTATGGTTCAAGATCCTTTAAGAAACAAGAGAATGGTTTGGTTGATTGGTTTATCGAAATGGGGTCTGACAGTGCTGCTGGAAGTATTGGTGAATTCAATTGTTCATGGGATGATCTGTCATATTCATAAGATTTAGAGTCTGATGGCATTGATTCAGGATCTTGTTCCGATGATGATGTCACTCTAGAAGCAAGTCATATTTCTGAGGATGCCTTTGAGCAGGAAATTGGGAGTAGAGATTATCACCCAACCCTTGATATTGGTAATGATAACATAAATTCAGATTTTAATCATGTAGACCACAACTCCCGCCCTTCCGTTTAGAGAATACACTACAGGGCTCATTTTTCGGAACCAATAATACAACTCCTGAATCCTACGATCTCACTTCCGATGAATTGTCAACAAAGAAGATATACACAAGTAGGAAGGAAATAGTGGAAGATGTTAGTATGTATAACCTACAACAGGTGTTGAGTTTCGAGTTTTCCGTTCTGACCCTAGTAGGTGGGAGCTGAAATGCAAGGGCAAAAAATCGTGTAACTTCTTTGCATCACAGGGGAAGCACGAGATTTGAAGGTGTACACAGTTGACCCCACATTCATACTTGCTTAGTGGTAACCATCCCAAACCAAGGTCATGCTATTCTAGAGTGACTGCCAAGTTGTATTTTGAAAAACAAAGGGATCCATCCACAGTTATGACACCCAAGGGTATAGCTTATGACATGAAATAGCATTTTGGGATTGATATTAAGTACTGTCATGCTTACCGGGCATACCAGCGAGCGAACTATTATGTCTACGGCTCACCAGAAGATTACTTTAGTTTGCTTCCATCTTACCTACATATTTTATAAAAGTGAATTCCTTGCAACACTACGGAGTTGATGACCATCCCGATGGGAAGTTCAAATTTTCATTTACTGCCCTTGGGTCGTGTGTTAATGGATTCATGCACTTCGGACGACCGGTGGTAGTTGTAGATGGGGATCATCTTAAGGGGCACTACAAGGGGGTTGTTTTTGTTGCGGTGACTTAAGATCCAACCAATCAAATTTTCCCCTAGGCAACCGGCATTGACGATCAAGAAAATACTGAGATATGGTCCATTTTCTTGTCATGGATACGGAGAGTGATAGGAACCTCATCAGAATTATTGATTGTGTTTGACCAGCATTCAGCGATCCTTCAGGCCATGGATCAAGTATTTCTGAGAATTGCTCACGGGCTATGCTGCCGTCACTTGAGCAAGAAACTTGTTCCCTTTGGTACCGCAGTTGTAAATATTTTGGAAAGAAATGCTAATGCTTACAAGGCCGACCCTTAATCAATTTGTGCTAAAATTGAACACGACATCATGTGCAAGCAGATGGATCGGCTTCATCTACAGGCCAGCCCCTAATCAATTTTTTGAACAACATCACTATCAGTGGACCACAATCATATCCATTCATCTGCTGTAGAGAGTGCTTCAACTTCTCCACTGGCCAAGGTTTATTTTAATTAGCTTGTTCGACCACCTTGTATTGCTGCATAATGCTTTGTATTATCTTAGTGAAATCCTCAAATTCATCAAGATATTTGCGCTTCGTGGCCTTAGAGCAGGTGTCGTAAATGATTACGCAATGGCCTGGAAACTCAATGGCATACAACACCCAGTGATCTCCACCAACAAAGCCAACTCTATAGATAGACTCGACGTTCGTACACTTTCTCAGTGGACCCTACTTTGGTAGATCACCACATACTAACTTATTCAGCCTACCGAACTTTTGCTTCCAATCCCACGACTCTTTCTTCTTTTTTGCTTCTAAGAATTAAGTCTGGAAAGCATAACTTTGTTATGCATTTAACAAACACACAATCAAGTTAATTTTCCCAGAAAAAATAGAACATGCACCAAATGTGTAAGGTAGGTTAAACATTACCCAAAAATTTATATCTACCACTGTCCAATTATGCACAAACTGCTTTGGTCACTTAGCTGATTTAAAAACTATTAGATGGATGAGAGTATCCATATTTTGCCATTCACACAGACCAACTATCAACTGAAATGCACTTAATCTCAAACAAAACCAATAACAGATGTCTCAATGGTTAAAATATGTTGCAAAATAAGGAAGTTACCTGGTCGAATAACCATTTTTTAGGCCCGTAAATATTGCTAAAAAAGGGTATATTAATAGGATCACCGGTGGGCTTGATAGACAAATAGAAGCTGCTACTTGTTCTTTGTACGTGTTCAAACCAAATATCAAATTCCTTAATGAAATCAGGAGGGTATATCTCACTTACCGATTACTCAGGGGACTCTATGCCAACCTTTGACGTAGCCTTTCCTTTCTTCTTCTGTTATTCTTTGCGAGATTAAGATCCGTCCAAGGAGACATCGTATATGGTCCAGGCATTCTGGTACGCTTCGATGGATCATTGTAAACGACCTCCACTGCATGCTGGATAAATGGAAGGATAAATTATGAAGAAATAGTACATACTTTGAACTATATATATTTCACTCATAAGAACACATACAAGTTCATTATTGCTTCTCTGATCACACTGCAACCCCTTGTTATCAACTTGATATTGATTTTGGTCGGGAACACTACAACCAACTACTCTTATATCTCTTCGATGGGAATGCTCAAATTCTTCTATACTTCCCTTGTATTTTTTAAATGGTTGCACTTCGTTTCCCTCTCGATCCAGTTGCTCTTCATTATTTTCTTGATCTAGTTGTTCTTTATTATCTTCTTGACCTTCATTATCTTCTCCCTCCATCTGCTTCTCATTATCCTCTTCACGCTGATGCTTCTCATTATGTTGCTCATCAATCTCTTCTTGCGGCGATTACTTTTCATTCTCTTCTTCTTTGGCAGTTTGCTCTTCATTCTCTTCTTGGGCCGGTTGTTGTTCTTGCGCTTTATTCTCTTCTTTTTGCACATGTTGTTCTTACTCTTTATTATCTTCTTCATCTTCATCAGCTAAATCTTTCCCTTTTCGTTCATCATCTTCATGCATTCTTCTTCATCTGGTTGGAAAGGAGAATTAACTGGGAATCGATCATTAAAACGTCGACTAAGAGCTTCAATGCTTTGCAGAAGTTGCGACTGAGTACTTTTCACCATCTCCATACTAACAGTCAGCGCATCAATTTCCTTTCTAATGCCCCATATGAGTCGTAGGTAGAGATGGTGCGGCTGGGGAGAATTAGGGTTGGCAATTCGTGCTAACGGGTTGGGTTTCCATGTCGACATGATAGTGACACGACACGATAAGGGCAAACCCGAACACAACACGATAATAATTCATTCCGACATGATATGAACACGAAAAATAACGGGTTGGCACTACACGACACGATAACAACACGATAAGAAAATTAAAAATAAAAAAATAAAAAAATACTAATTAAAAGTATTAATTTTTTTAAAGTAAATATATTTTATAATTATTAATAAGTATTTTTATTATATATTTACCTAATTTTATATTTATATTGGGTAGTTAACAGGTTAATAGGTTGTTAATGGGTTAATGGGTCATCTGTTAATATTAATCGTGCTTAAGGGGTTGGCACGAACCCGACACGAACACGACACAAAATTTTCATGTCCTTATTGGGATGACACGATAACAAAATGAACCCAATAAGACTAAACACTAACCCGCAATTATCATGTCATGCTCGTGACGTGTTATCGTATAGTGTTGGGAATTGCCACTCCTAGGGGCAATCTTCTCGAATGCATCTGTAAGACTTAAGGGGCCTATGTACACTACAGGACGGCTGAGCATTGGAGAGCTCATTCTCTCAGTTGACAGTGCCATAGTAGGATTCAAATTAAAGCTCCTCTACAGATGGCTCAAGTATGTGCTTCACTTCCACCTAGTCAAAATAACAACAGGTTATATAGAGATTCAATTTATCAAGCCATATACGTTACTAAATAACACTAAATAACTTATATGTTGGGCACTAATTTGTTAGACCCACGCATCTCCTTGAACACCATCTTTCTAAAAATTAGGGGAACAATTCGATGACCATCTCTGATCACACTGCAACCCCTCGTTATCAACTTGATGTTGATTTTGGTCGGGAACACCACAACCAACTACTCTTATATCTCTTCGATGAGAATGCTTAAATTCTTCTATACTTCCCTTGTATTTTTTTAATGGTTGCTCTTCATTTCCCTCTCGATCCAGTTGCTCTTCATTATCTTCTTGATCTGGTTGCTCTTTATTATCTTCTTGACCTTTATTATCTTCTCCCTCCGTCTGCTTCTCATTATCCTATTCATTCTGATGCTTCTCATTATGTTACTCTTCAATCTCTTCTTGCGGCGATTACTTTTCATTCTCTTCTTCTTTGGAAGTTTGCTCTTCATTCTCTTCTTGGGCCGGTTGTTGTTCTTGGGCTTCATTCTCTTCTTTTTCCGCATGTTGTTCTTACTCTTAATTATCTTCTTCATCTTCATCAGCTAAATCTTTCCCTTGTCGTTCATCATCTTCATGCATTCTTCTTCATCTTGATGGAAAGGGAGAATTCACTGGGAATCGATCATCAAAACGTCGACTAAGAGCTTCAATGCTTTGTAGAAGTTGCGACTGAGTACTTTTCACCATCTCCATATTAACAGTCAGTGCATCAATTTCCTTTCCAATGCCCCATAATGAGTCGTAGGTAGAGATGGTGCGGCTGGGGGAAATTAGGGGTGGCAATTTGTGCTAACGGGTTGGATTTTCATGTCGACATGATAGTGACACGACACGATAAGGGCAAACCCGAACACGACATGATAAGAATTCATTCTGATATGACACAAACACGAAAAATAACGCGTTGGCATTACACGACACGATAACAACACGATAAGAAAATTAAAAATAAAAAAAATAAAAAAATACTAATTAAAAGTATTAATTTTTTTAAAGTAAATATATTTTATAATTATTAATAAGTATTTTTATTATATATTTACCTAATTTTATATTTATATTGGGTAGTTAACAGGTTAATGAGTTGTTAATGGGTTAATGGGTCATCTGTTAATATTAATCGTGCTTAACGGGTTGACACGAACCCGACATAAACACGACACGAAATTTTCGTGTCCTTATTGAGTTGACACGATAATAAAACGAATCCAATAAGACCAAACACTAACCTGCAATTATCATGTCGTGCTTGTGACGTGCAATCGTTTAATATCGGGAATTACCACCCCTGGGGCAATCTTCTCGAATGCATCTGTAAGACTTAAGGGGCCTATGTACACTACAGGATGGCTGAGCATTGGAGAGCTCATTCTCTCAGTTGACAGCGCTATGGTAGGATTCAGATTGAAGCTCCTCTACAGATGGCTCAAGTATGTGCTTCACTTCCACCTAGTCAAAATAACAACAGGTTATACAGAGATTCAATTTATCAAGCCATATACGTCACTAAATAACACTAAATAACTTATATGTTGGGCACTAAATTGTTAGACCCACGCATCTCCTTGAACACCATCTTCCTTAGTTCTAAAAATTAGGGGAACAATTTGATGACCATCTCATCATCTGTGGATTTATATCACTTGCATCAGGCCTCAAACCACCATAAAACTTTCAAAGAGTTGGGATTGCTTCATACGACCAAGCTAACAATGCATAACTGAATGCATTAGCTTCATAATATTATATTCTCTCTATCTCGGCTGTGCACCACCTCTTGTCCTTCACTGTAAATCCTTAAGGTCATGAACTTGGTCAACAGGTGGCAGAATACAACACGACCCCATGGATAGGTGTTAAATCTATGTAGGTCATCAACAAGGTGTATGTATTTAGGGTCCACAACATTGCCTTGAGAGATGAGCAAGCAAATTAGAACCATCAACATGGAAAGTCTAAGAGAATCATCTTCGTTAAGACTCTTGACAAACTTCCTTCGAATATCGGGCAGTTTAATGTTCTTTCTATCGCCAAATACTCTGCCAATAAATTCACCCTTGTCTAATATTGTAGGTAGTGAACCAAACCACAAACCAAATAACAGAGCAAATTCCCCAGGCCAAAACTTTTCTTCAACGTTATTGACTTTGGATATGAATGACTCTTCCGATGATTCGTAATCAACGGTGAGCAGGAGATGGAGGTACAACTGATCGTGGAACTTAAAATCAGTTAATCCTATTACATGTCCAAAACAACTTGTATGAAACCTTTCTAAGTTAGGAGAGCTGAGCTTTTCCTTGATTTTCCCTAAAACCCGAAGATCAGATCGATTGGATATGCTTGCTAGATTGGGGGTGGAAGATGAGCTTGCTACATATTTTTTTCCTAGAATGTGACCCATATGGATAACTCAGGATTAAACATATCTTCAAATTTGAACTCATAACATGATATAGAACCATCACTGATGAACCATAAAAGACCCTAAAAAAATTAACAATACTCAAGCACGACATTTAAACTTTATTCACATAGCTAATTAATTTTCAGTACCCAATCTAAATGGACCAACGATCAAAATCAACAGAACAATCAACATGCTTGCTATTGTCATAATGCTCAAACTCAAAGGGATAACGAACAATATAAACAAACAAATAAAATGCTTAATGTGGTGACGATACTCAATGTCAATGCTCTATTAAACTTTTTGCCCTCAAGATTTTCAATTAATAAACATGAATGAATAAGGGCAAACATATTCAAACCACATCCGAGTATTCCGAATTAAATTTTCTTACCTGTTGCGTTGCGTTGGTGGACTATTATAGGTGGAATAGACATCGGGGCTGACTGATGTGTGGGATTACAGATTTGAGGGAAGTTGTCCGGGTAGTATCGCGGCCTCTGAACCCTGCTGACGGAGAAACCCGCTTGTCGGAGGAATTCACACTGCAAACTTCGACGTGATTATGCTGCTTACATCGGTGGGTCATCGACATGTGGGGGTGTGGGTGACCGAAGGGTTGGGGATGGAGGGAATGGAAATAGTGAAAATATAAAAATTTCGTTTGAAAAATTTGGATTATTAAGGTGAGTGTGTGGGGGTTGAGAGGGGTGAGGGTGGGGGGGGGGGGTTGAGGGTGTGAACAGGTAGTTGTGAGTGAGGGGTTAGTGAGGTGGGATGCTTAAATAAATAATGGGTGGGTAAATATGGGAGAGGGGTAAAGATGTCATAAAAAGTGCAAATGCGTATAAAAGATAACAAACAAAATGAAGTATTGGTAAAGATTTTGCATAATAAATTTTGTGTATTATTTCAATTCTCCCATATTTCTATACACTATAAATTTTGAGAATATCATCATTCGGTCTTTGAGAATTATATATATATATATATATTCTTGGACAAGGACACCTTCTTGGACAAGGACACCTTCTTGGACAAGATTTTCTATTTTCTATTTGCTCTCACTTTAAATAGATTTTAGCTGGGTTCTAAATATCTGTATTTCTTCTTTTGCCTTGACAAAATAATAAAAAAATAAATAAAATAATATAATTTACTAATAATCCAATACCTTCTCCATATCCTATCCACTCCCATTACCTTCTCGTTCTGGTTTCGGATACTCTCCAGTTCCAAATCGGTGGTGGCTTTGGGTTTCGCCACTAATTATTCAATTAAAGAAACATTGTCCGCGTTGGCTTGTCATAACTCCCTCTGTAATTCGTTTACAGTGTTGGTTAAATGAGATATATTGGACCACAGGGCTATATATATAAAATTAGATTTGAGATTGACTGTGTTGGCCGAACCCATAGAAATGGGTCGGCAGGGGAGGAGTGGGAAAGAGGCACACGCATAAAAGACATACTATGTAGGAGGAGGAAGAGGATTGGAGAAAAGTCACCTTACTTATGACTTTTCGGGCTCTGCCGAGAATTATAAGCACTAAAATATCTTTGTGGCATGTACACAGAAAGAACATTGCAATCTCATGACAAGACATTACAGCAATTCCGCCGACGAAGTTTAACGGAGAGAGAGAGAGTTAAATGGAGAGACACTGAGAGAGAGCAAATGAAAAAAGCTCACAGTCAGAATAAGTGGTTGAGTGAGTAAATGCTTTTTTGGTGGAGGAAAATAATTCACCGCGGGAGACGTGACTTTATACCCCACATTTGTCGCACTTTTTATTTTATTTTTAGAAAAAAATTACTCCCTCCGGCGACGATGAAGTGGTCGGAAAGTGAGTTGAAATGGTGGCAGTCAGGTGCGCGTGTGAGTGAAAGTGAGATTTGAAAAGTAGATTTTTGGGATTAATGTATTTCCACTTGAGCTTAATGTGGGTTGAGAATTTGGGCTTATAATATGTGTTGAGAATTTGGTCCATAATCCGGCCCAATTCTTTTATCACACACACAATATATATACTCCTTATGCCGCACGTTAAGATTTATATTTTTTTTAAATAATAAAAATATTTTAGTTGGGGGTAACAATTTTTTAAAAAAAATTTAACTATATATCTATGAAAAGGGGGAGTTCACAAGTTTGGTCCCGTAAACTGCCAATTGCCCACCCCATCCATCATTTGAGATGTCGACACATGTAACAGCGGCTATGCCTCCCCTTCCACTTGGATTCGCTGCGTAATGGTGTAAGTCTCTCATACTCCTTCATCCTCATCATCTTCTTCGTATTTTCTACATGATACTCCCCCTTCCTGCTTTGCACTTTCACCGTCGCCGTGCGTTACTCGCAGTTCCCCACCACCCTACTCATACCGCGCAGCCACGTGTACCCATGGTTAATTCTACTACTTCCACCTGCCGTTGGCGTTAGTTTTTTCTTCCCCTTCTTACTCTTACTCTCCATCTCGTCTTTTGTATTTTTATATCTGCTCTCCCCATTCTTTCACTTTCAGCTGGATGCACGGTGGACGATGCTCACCGTCACCTCGATGATTTTCACATTGAGGCCTCCATGCTCCCCCACATCTGTGTATTGTACAAGTCAATCATTCCATTTCTTTCTCCACTCTTTGCGGCACCTCATCTCCCTCCCAAGCAACGACGACATTCGGGTAAGCAATCATACTCTTCCTCAATCAAACCGCGCCTATTTCTGTAGATTGATTTTTGTGGTCAGCTGTGAAATTCCATTGCATTGCATGGTGTTCTATTAGCATTTCACCTTTCTCGGTGTTATTGAAATTGGAAACTGCAACCTTAATGCTTTCAAAATATTGCCCAGTACATGTTTGATAAATTACCTATGACAAATTCAACATCTCTTTCTCTTGTTGTTTCTTCTCTTAATCCATCTCTATTATTTATGATTCTTCAATGTTTACTCTATATTTTCTTTCTCTCAGGGTTGAGTTGTGTATGTGGTGAGGAACTTGATGGTACATATTTGCATTATAATTAAATATAATGCTTCCACGGGCTTAAGGTTGCTTGATCTGATGAATTTTTGTAGCTTTCAGAATGATAATTAATTAACAAAATGATTCTTTTGGTTTGTTATTGCGTGATTTGATCGGACTCTTATAGAGTTATATTGTAATGTTTGTTTATGAGATTTCCTGCACCAAACTTTTCTTTGTATTAGCACAACATGTCTGATGACTTGATACAAGTTGATTCCCATATCAAACTTTCTCGTGCTTGCCAGCTTATGAATTTCAGATTAAATAGTGGCATCAATTTCTCTATAGATTTGATGCTTTACAAGTAAAATTTATAGTAGTTGGTTTAAGTTTGAACCCATTCATTGCAATATACTGAAACTAAAATAAAAGTAAAAATACATACATGTGATAGAAAAGCAAGGTGCAAACATGTGCACTTCCCTTCCTTGGCTCATTTTATTACTTACTCTTTTGCTAACATATTTATTAGCTTATTTGAATCTAATATTTCAAAATTCTTCGAACATGGATTTTATCTATTGTGGATGGTAAGATTGAAGATCAGCTGTAGTTATCTATATTTCATCACATTGCAGAAAAATCAGAAGTGTCGTGTTATTAAAACAATTTATATTCATGCTCACCTGTGTGAGAAATTGCTGGAATATTAGAGATTGTTGTAGTAATAGTTCTAACCGCATTTGATTTATATTTTTAAGACTTGATTAACTTCTTATACATCTATTCTAGCAACTGTGATGTTGTGTTTGGTTATGTTCTGCTATTTAAAATATATACCACCACCAAGTCTTATGAATATTTTATGAGGATGATAAATTAAGGATTAAAAATTCAAGATTTTGGGTTCAGTTAGTTATCCATGAACGATAAGAGTGTAAATTAAAACAACCTCTAATAAGCATTTCCTTTTCCTATTAAAGTTGTCAACCGGAACTAAGTTAAATGCATTGGAATATCAAGCAGGTCTAACTCTTAATTTTACCATGAATTAACTAGCAAATCACTAAGAAAAAACAACTTGAATTCAATTTTTACAATTATGGAGAATGTTCTGCCACCTAACCTCTAGAGGAGCGCGGAAGGACGATGCTGATGGAGGACTGCGTGGAGACCACAGAAGGTGGCTAAAGCGGTGGCGTGTGGTTGTCGGCAGAGGTGATGGCGCCCCTTCTCCTCCATGTGTGCTATCCAATCTTAATCCATCTCTATTACTTATGATTCTTCAATGTTTACTCTATATTTTCTTTCTCTTAGGGTTGAGTTGTGTATGTGGTGAAGAACTTGATGGTACATATTTGCATTATAATTGAATATAATGCTTCCACGGGCTTAAGGTTGCTTGATCTGATGAATTTTTGTAACTTTCAGAATGATGATTAATTAACAAAATGATTCTTTTGGTTTGTTATTGCGTGATTTGATCAGACTCTTATAGAGTTATATTTGTTGGATTGTATACTAAAAGTCTAGCTTTAGTATGAACAATGTTACAACAATATTTGAAATGAGAATCATATGATCAAATGATTGCATCTTATAATTTATTTATATGCATGATGCAATAGTCCATTTACTTTATACTGTAGATAATATGTTGTGCGACAACACGCAGAAGATCATATTATCGGTTTCCTTATAAAGTATAAACAGATGCTCACAACTGAGATAGACGGGGACTCTCTATCGGTATGGTTGTAGTGTGGTTTGGTATTAGCTTGTCTTGGCTATAGAATCACATTAGTGCACTTGTGTGTATTGAGCAGGACCGCTTGAGATCGTTCTTCTTATACTGACTATATAGTAGAACTTGATCTATGTTATTATGGAAGTTCGTGCTCTTAATCCCTATACAATAACCTCGACACGTAGGGCAGTATGTATTTCTTTGATTCATCAATGGGTGAGATTTAAAAGTATTAAATCAATATACTCGGTGAGTTGGGAAGTAGTGCTGTCTCTATGGTATGCTGTTGATTGTAGAAGGAATCCATGTCCGTCATAGGTTGATGATGTCCCCTTGAGGAGCTCATAAGGTTTATCATGTAAATCTTGCAAGTGGATTAATTTCTGGCATGATAATAAGGTTGAGTGGTACTACTCTCGGATGAGATATTAATTAATTTGAGTTGTCAGTAACTTAATTAATTAATGGACATTATATATCTTAAACATGGGGAGACTATCGGGCTTATAATAAGAAGGAGCCCAGAACATAATTTTGGGATTGGACGGGTAGTGCAGTAATAATATTTTAGTGGACTATATTATTATTATTGGATTTAATTAAAAGCTTTGGGCTAAGCTTGGTTAATTAAATTCAATTGAGGCCCAGTCCAATTTCTCCTCCTGGTCCCTGCTGTAGCCCAGTATATAAGTGAACTCAGCTTCCTGGAACCCTGATAATTCCTGCGCCTCTTTTGGTGAGAGAAGGGAAAGAAGCAGATTGAGAGATCCTGCAGACTGTTGCCCACACAACAGCAGGATCACACTTGGGACATACAGTAGAAGATCAGAGGTAGTTCTAGATCATCCTCTACACCAACCCAGAAGTACGGTAAACATTATTTTCGCTTCCGCTGATTTGTTTGCCTGAATTCCTAAACGGATCACGTTGAACCACACGATCCAATTTCCAACAATTGGTATCAGAGCATTTGTTTTGTGGTGAAATGTGAAACGTAAGATAAGGGTTTTTGTGATTATATGATTATAAGATCTGATCTGATTTAATTGCATGTTTATTGAGATGTCAGTATGTGATTATGAGAAGTCAGTATAATCTGTTGTAATCGCATATTACTATGTGATCTACTGTTGTGTATTTCTCGTTGATTGTATACACTGTTCACACTGCTTTCATACACAAAAGTCAATCAGTCAACTGTATTCTTTATATCACACCCACTCACACACTGCACGGTGGGTGCACATCCGACGAGGCGGCGGTGTCTGACCGGCGCTGACTATTGACGGCTGGTGGCTTCGGCCAAACCAGAAATTTGTCACGGCGGTGCTGAAAAGGCGAGAGAATACGACTGGCGTAATGATGAAAGATTAGTTGAGCGCGACTGGGTCGGCACTGGCAGCCAACGGCAGACGATATTCGCTGGCGTGGGTGAGTCTTGGCGATGCCTGATGGTCGACGGCTGGTGGATGTCTTTACTGGTAGCTATCTACCATGAAGATAAGCAGTGAGTTCTGACGACGGGCGCGAATGAACGACGTGAAGGCAGACTGGCGATTCTGGGCGAACCTCCTGGTGATTTCGGGCAAACCTCTTGGCGATTCCGGGCGGGTCCTTGGTGATTTAGATCGGGTCTGAGTGGACGTCTGCTGGCGGGCGGATTCCAGGTGTATCAGAGGCCATTCTGGTCGGAATTAATGGCGGATTCCAGGGGTATCATCTGGATGATCCGACACATCTGTTGCAGTTCCGGGCGAGATGAAGCAGCCGCCATTTCAGGCGGGACATCAGCTTCACGGCGGGATGTTGTTTTCCAGGGTCAGCGCTGAGGCGACGTTTGGGCTGCCGAGCGACGCGCATGCCGTAAAGGGCTGTGGGCGTGGCCTCCGGCAGCAGCGCCGCCAGGTTGCGCCGGCGACAATTGCCTTGGGAAATCCAGCAGTTGTGTGGGATTTACGGATGGCAAGGATAGCAGCGGCGGTATGTGTGCGCGGCCGCCGGGAGCAGCGCCGCCTAGTGACCCTGGTGATAGCTTCGTTGGCATGTCGTGGCTGCGTTTAAGGATTAAAAATTAAGGATAGCTTCGGATGACAAGTCTTATGAATATTTTATGAGGATGATAAATTAAGGATTAAAAATTCAAGATTTTGGGTTCAGTTAGTTACCATGAACGATAAGAGTGGCAATTAAAACAACCTCTAATAAGCATTTCCTTTTTCTATTAAAGTTGTCAACCGGAACTAAGTTAAATGCATTGGAATATCAAGCAGGTCTAACTCTTAATTTTACCATGAATTAACTAGCAAATCACTAAGAAAAAACAACTTGAATTCAATTTTTACAATTATGGAGAATGCTCTGCCACCTAACCTCTAGAGGAGCGCGGAAGGACGATGCTGATGGAGGATTGCGTGGAGACCACCGAAGGTGGCTAAAGCGGTGGCGTGTGGTTGTCGGCAGAGGTGATGGCGCCCCTTCTGTTCCATGTGTGCTGTCCAACAAGATAGGAAGAGCTGAACTCAAGTCGTATAACCATATCTATTACTAGAGGCACTCCTATCTCTACGCACACCATGCATGATGGTATATTCCTGTCCAATGCTAAACTCTCCAATCATGGCTTGTATCATGCTGCGTGCTTATGTTTATTTGACGATTTCGATTCATTTTGATCCTGTAATGAATTCTCATTTTGCTTGCTTACGGTGCTTCACTGCTGCATAATACTGATATTTGATAAACATCACATTTGGGTATCGGTTCGCTACCTTGAGCTCAGTGTATAACAACAACTTCACACAAGATGTTTGATAGAATTACTCAATAGTTTGGTTAATGGAGTTGCGTCATTCTTATAGAGAGTTATTTTAGTATTTTATTTAAGTCAATAATCTTCTTTAATTAGATTATTTAGTTTCCTTATTTCCTATTTCATATTCCTGCTGTTTTAGTAATTAGGGTTAGGGTTATGATTGTGGGCCTTCGGCCTATTCAGCCTATTTAAGTACCGTGTGTTGTCGTAGGGAAGTCATCAATAAGAATTAGTTATTTGCAACCTTAATTGGTTTGTGGCAGAGTTCATCTCTGTGGCCTTCTTTGAAAGAGTGCAGCCTTCGGGCTTGTGGCGGAGAATTCATTCTCCGTGGCCCTCTCGAGGGATTATATTTTCGTGTCTTTTATTTATTTTATTTATCAAGTGTGTGCATCTCTATCAATTGGTCCAACCTGCCATCTCTCTTTCTCAATGACCAACTTTCACTCATTGACGGAAAAAGAGACTCGAATCCGTGGCAATGGAGAGATGTGATATGATGGAGAAGATAATAAAAAACATTGAGCAGGCTTTAATCTCGCGTGTTTCCAGCATCGAGAAAAAATTTTCCTCTGAATTTGCTAGCATCCACAAAACCATGGAGCGCCATGACGAGATGTGTATTGTCATCATGGCTAAATTAGGGATCGTATTTCCAATGGGTATTACGGAATCCCCAACCCCTGCCCTGGAAATGCCCACTGTTCCCCAAGCCACACCTTTGGCACCAATACCAACCCCTACTGATGCGGTGTTTGTTTCCAAGGTCAAACAACCTGCCACGCAACATGGGTCAGCCCTTCCTGCAGCAGTGCCCGTCGCCACCACCCCAGCTCTGGTTACGCCACCCACGTTGGTCAAGCTACTTTGGATGGAACTTCCGCTGACTGTGGTTCCACCATCCTCATTGGTCGAGCTACCCAAAATAGCATTTTCTCCTTTTGGTGGTTTAGACCCGAAGGGCAGGCTTGAAACCGCAACCTAATTTTTCGTGGTTCACTACTCTCCCTTGTGTGGCCATGTGGGAATTAGCGTTCTGCCTGTTCTCTTGGCGGGTGATGGTGGGGAACTTTTAGGGTCCATCGACCCCTTCGCGAAGGAGACCCGACTTTCCCTTCCAATCAACGTTGAACCAGATGGATATGGTTGATTGTAGCCTTGAGGTCAAGGCTGTTCGGAGGGGGAGGCAGTTGATAGAGAGTTAGATTATTTAGTTTCCTTATTTCCTATTTCATATTCCTGCTGTTTTAGTAATTAGGGTTAGGGTTATGATTGTGGGCCTTCTGCCTATTCAGCCTATTTAAGTACCGTGTGTTATCGTAGGGAAGTCATCAATAAGAATTAGTTATTTGCAACCTTAATTGGTTTGTGGCAGAGTTCATCTCTGTGGCCTTCTTTGAAGGAGTGCAGCCTTCGGGCTTGTGGCGGAGAATTCATTCTCCATGGCCCTCTCGAGGGATTATATTTCGTGTCTTTTATTTATTTTATTTATCAAGTGTGTGCATCTCTATCACATTCCACCTGTTTAATTAAAGTACTGTTATGTCGAGCTTTTCCCTTCAATTAGAACACTCATATGTCAATTTGGCAAATGGAATTTGCTCTCAAAGGTTTATAATGTTGTCTCTTCCATCGTAGTTTGTGGAACATCAAATAACATATATACAAGTACTTTTGGATATGAATTTGTGGTATTTTACTAGACACCATGTTTATGTGTTCAGTAATTATATAGTTCATGGATTAATTTGAGGTTTAGAACTTGTGAAGTGGGATTTTATTTGCTTGCTGCTTGAGTTCCCTAAAGTTTCAAGTGTTTGTATTATTTTTGGTTGTATGTCTCACTGATTTTCCATCTTACAACTCTTTATTTTCTTGGTAGTCAATTGCAGACCCGACCATAGTTGTTAAAAGCGCAAGGCGCACCGAGGCGCAAGGACCCCTAAGTGCGCCTGAGGCGCGCGCCTGGGCTACATTTTGCCCAAAACTCAATTTATAATATATATACTCAAATATATCCTACTTACAATCATATTACCTAACTAAACTAACATAAAAATTACATAACATCACATAATGATACATAATAACTCATAATAGCATCATAACACAAAATATAAACACAAATAAATCCAAAAAAATTGAGTTGAGACAAGGCCAAGGCTTTTTCTTTTGTTTCCTTTATATGATGAGACAAAAGAATGTAAGGATGTTGAATCCTTTGTCCCTGAAGCTCCGCCTTCTAGTTCCACATCATTAACTTCAAAATCATCAAATACTCCTCTCATACTCGAAGCCTTTTCCAACTTCTTCTTGCTCATATAGTTTTGGATTTCTTCTCTTACGTGAGGAGGAACATTTTTGCAGTCTTTTGCATTCCGATACCCCCTGCAAGGTGTTGCTTTGCTTGGTGCACTCCTCCTTTAAAAACACTTGAGCAAAAGTTGCATTTCGTTTCATTCCTATTATTATTCACTATTTCACAGTACTTCCACGCCGGGTCTTTTGATAAATTAATTGTTGATCCACTACCACTTTCATCCATCTCTAATTGTTACCTATGTAATGGAGTAGAGTAGTATAAATTATCAAATAGATTAAAAAAAACAATCTGAAAATAATTGAAAAAGGAAAAAAAACAGTAGGTTAAATTATATTGGTGAAAAAAGAAGAAAAAAGTAAGTTACTCAAAAGTCCAAACATAACAGAAAAAAGAAAGAAGTAAACTAAATTAGAAAAAAAAATAACATAAAGAAAACAGAAAAAAATCTTTAAAAAAATAAGAAAAAGATAAAAAAAACTCACTTTCCGGCAGGTGGCAGGCTGGCAGCTGGGCGGCGGTGGCGGTGGCCGCGGCGGCGATTTAGGCGGCGGCGGCAGATGGTGTGGTGGAGTGGAGGTGAAGGCAGCTGCAGCCCACCTCTCTCTTCTTTGAAAATTCTATTAAACCCTAACCCTAATTCTCAATTTATATACTCCTTATAAGTGGGCTGCCCCCTTCTACTTATAAAAACGTTTTAGCACTTTAAAATAGAAGTAGCAACTTCCAAAAATAAAAAAGGGAAAAAAACAGAATGTTTCAGAGGCGCGCCTTTTAGATCTCTCCGAGCCGCACCGAGGCGCACCTAGGCGCGCGCCTGCGACACAAACGCCTTGGCCTAAAAAATATCAGCCAATCTAGGCGCACGACTGTGAGCCTCCACACCTCAGCGCCTTAGGCGCACCTCGGGCGCGCCTTTAACAACTATGGACCCGACAAATTGGCAAATCATGGACATCTGCATCATAGCTCTATGGAAATTGACGTAGATAAAATGGTGGTGGACAAGGTAAGTCCTTACTCATATATGCAATTTTTAGTTCTTGAATATTGTGACGTTGATTACATCTCCGGTTTAAGATTAGTTATGGATGAATTGGCGCCTCACATTCCATGCTTACTTTTATTCTACTTTTTCTTCTTAAAGAAGATTTAATTATCGCTACTTCCTTAGCAACATTAGAATTTCAGTTTACATAGAGTTATAGCTGATTGCAAAAACTCCTCCCTCAAGAAGATGCTTTGTAAAATTTCAGGTAATGAACTTGAAAATGACAATTCCATCAAAAGCATAAGATAAATAAAATACACAGAGATAGCTACTATTTGTTGAAGTTTGAAATTTGCATACATATGATTATTTGACAATATATAATGTGATACTTGGCCCTTAAAAATCTTTCATCATTTTAGGCTATTTTTTCCTTATTATGGATGCATTAGGGTGCTCACATTTTTTACTCATTTGTTGCATGATAGACTCATTTTGTGAACAGTAGGGATTGTGGGCCATGTGCATTGAGTGCACATTATTTGTTTAATTTTACCTTGTTGTGCCTTGACTGCAGTTTAGAATAAACTAAATTTATGAACCTTGAAAATGAGTGTTTGATGTTTGTTGCTGGTGACAAAGTGAGAATGAATGTTTATTTTGGTGTTAATTTTTCTATTAGCAGTGGGTGCCTGATTACTTTATGTTAAATAGTAAAAATGACAATTTTTTTTACGTTTTTCCTCGATTTTAAATTTGAGGAGATATAATATGGATTATACAGAATTGTTGTTTGAATTTATACAAGGTCATCAAGAGCTTGATGCTGCTAGCTTGCAGGAACATGACCTATTTACAATAGTTAAAAATCCTGCAACATTTGAACTTGGAATGTATGAGATTCAGACTTGGTACTTTCCCCGGTTGCAGGTTTCCCATCCGCCATGTGCTCCCTTTTCTGCCTCGACGCGTAATGCTAACCCAACCATCAAGCCTTCTCTTCCTTCCATGCGAATCCCATCCACCTTCATCTCAGTTCACCTTCGTTCCACTTCTCTTCTTACTGAAGCTGCGTCATCTCTCGTTATCTGGGTTCTCCCATTTTCT
This sequence comes from Pogostemon cablin, assembly GCA_023678885.1. Lineage (NCBI taxonomy): Eukaryota > Viridiplantae > Streptophyta > Magnoliopsida > Lamiales > Lamiaceae > Pogostemon > Pogostemon cablin. The sequence continues at coordinate 22,933,312 of CM042965.1, forward strand.
TAATTTTTTTGCCGGTGTCAGTTTCAAACGGTACATTCATCTATCTACACCTCCTTTCATCTTCCAATTTTCCAATTTTCAGATAAGAAAAAGAATCCTGAATCCTGAATAAGTTTTTTCCCGCTCCGATTTCATGGCGCTTACAGCTCATGTGCTTTGGCATAAGTAAGTTCTCCTTTTTCATACGATTGACTTCTAAGAACTGCTATGGCTCAGGAAATTCGAACTTTCTCCCCTTTAATTTGTACAGAAAGTTCTCGCCCTCTCAATTAGCACATTAACAGTTGCAGCCGTCGCCTAATTTTCTTGTTGGAGCACCGATATACCCGTATAGATTAGTTTTCCTATTTCGCATTAACAGATTCTTTACGCAGAAATTATTCAGTTATTTTTAATTTTGTTTTAATGATAGTAGCTAGACAGATATGTGAAAGCTTAATACTTTTGGGGGAATTGGATTTTGTTTGTTTTCATCAATTTTCTCTTTCCATGTGATGTCTGCAGCCATCAGATATGGCTAAGTCAGAGAACGTTGGTTCTTGGTTTTAGTACTTTTTGTTTAAGTGACTGTAATGATGCTATGTTGTTTCTACTAACAAAGAATGCTTGCTTGTTGGTGACAGTGGTATTCTAATGTTAATGCCATCACTGCATTCAACTTTTTTGAATTAATGAATGCTTGAAACATGAGATACATGCATTTTGTGAATTAACATTTTGTTTTTACTCCAATTTACAAGTTTTTTTTTGTTCCTTAAAAATTGTGTGGTGCTGTTTTTTAAAATGAATCCAATAGCTTCTAGAAGAAAGCCATTCCTGTGTGCACTAATTCTTCTTGAAATTTGAGTTACACTAGAATTCCCTCCATGAGAATTTGCATCCTCTTTAGCCCGAGAGCATTTGATCTATCATATGAGGAATCTAATTAAACTGATTGTTTTTTGTGGGTTCTATGATATTCTGATGATATACATAGAATATCTATATTATCAGGATAGGTCTTTGGAATTTGGTATTGAGCAACATCCTATAGTGCTTCAAATTGGGGGAAGTGACTTAGATAATATTGCTAAAGCGACTCAACTTGCAAAGCCTTATGGCTATGATGAGATCAATTTCAAGTTTGTTCACTTATTATTGACTGTCTTAGAATCTCTTTTTCGAACTTTTGCTTCTTTCAACTCAAATAAGCTGATTTTTACAGCTGTGGTTGCCCAAGTCCAAAGGTTGCTGACTATTTTGGGGTTCGTCCGATGCTTGACCCAAAGGTCTGTCCAACGATGGCTGACTATTATAGAGTTTTCATTATCCATAGAGAGCTCTGATATTGCAATGTTGTCTTTTACAAGGGAAGTTTGTTGCTGATGCCATGTCAGTGATTTCTGCAAATCCAAATGTTCCTGTTAGTGTTAAGTTCCGCATTGGTGGTGTTAAGTGCCACATTGAAGTACTCTGTCTTCGCTTTCATGTTTCATTATAGCATATTTCGCTAATTGTGGTGTGACTAGAACACTTATATTTTCTCACATTATTAACCTTATATGAGTTTATATTAAGTTATACGTGTCATTTTGTTTGACATGATGATAAACTATCAGTTAGTTGAAAGACAGTCGGTGTTCAGCAGATTGTCCAGTGCTCTCCATTTCTTACTTCTTTGTTCTAACTTTCATTGATATACATGGATAGTTGCTGATTCCAATGCTTATGACCAGAGTAAACGCATGCGAACAGGTGGTGATTATACTCACACAGCTTATTCAACATCTCATTCGTAAGGACTGGTACTGGTTGAGACATGTTCTGCCTATTTTATCTTATAATTTGGCTTCTGTCCATTGTCATGATGTTCTCTGACCTGGTTGATTTTGCATGATATTTGATGTCAGGTATATGTTCCCAGCTCCTCCCCATTATGGTCCATATGCTGGTTACTCAGTTCCTCCTGTGCCAATGCCTGCACCAAGCAGTTATGTACCCATCCAGGTGAATCAATGTCCACACTTCTTCTCCTTGCATTTCTTTTGATTAATGTTTGTTGCTGTGAGAAATTTTATGTTAATGTCTCATTAGTTCAAAACTTCAAATCAAGTATTTAAGTAACTCTGTCAGTTTGAGTCCTGCAAGTATTACAGACCATGGTACTTTTATGGCTTGTTTGATTAGAATTGATTAGTTTGTATTAAGCTGTAGACTTTACACTCTATTTCCCTCTGCTGATTATTATCTGGTGGTGTAACAAAGTCTCATTGTTGCTTTCTTTGGTTATTTTATTCTGTGATGCTTCTTTTTGAAGCCATGTTTGTTTCTGTTACATTTTTTTTTCCTTGTCGAATAACAAAGATAACCCTCCTTGGAATACCCTTTTCATTAGCAATCTTGGTGAGGCTATTAATGAAGAAGAGTTTAGAGGCCTTTTTAGCGGGTGAGTTAAAAATATTCTTTCAGATATTTGAGTGACAGCTTCAGATTTTAGAATGATCACTTTGTTGTGCCTATTTGCCTTGCAGCTAACCTGGTTTTAAGCAGATGAAAGTTATAAGACAGGAAAGACACACTGTTTGCTTCATTGAATTTGAAGATATGTTGAATTGATGTTTATCGTCTTCGTTATCATATTTTTCTTGTGCTTTTGTATTTTCTGCTTTATGTTATTAACAGAATTATATTGAATCATGCAGGATGTGAACAGTGCCCTCTAATGTGCATCAAAGCTTGCAGGGTGCAGTCATACCCAGTTCTGGATCTCTTGGCATGCATATTCAATATCCTGCTATTTTTATTGTTTTCATCAGTTAACTGCATATAACGATGCAAATTGAATTGTTCTTTGATCCCAGCCTCCTCAACACTAGAATACTTTCTACCTGCTGTGTTGGCTATAATGGGAGGGTCTTTCTTAAACATTGCGACTTGAAACCCGCTCCTTTGTGTCACATGAATGATGTGTAGGTAGGAGCATTTCTGTGCCCCCTCCCTGCCCTTTTCCCTGATACTTGATATAATGCAATGTTGTTCTATATACTTTGATGTTTTTCTTGACCTACATATTCTAAAAATCCCTTTGGGAAAAGGAAGGACTCAAGCTACCCAGCTGCTGCCCCTGGTATGAATGGACTTCTGGCTATTACCTACCAGTAGTTGGAAGGGATGTATCCTGTTTCTACCACCCTCTCAGATACGAGCACTGCACCATAGGATGCATCATGCAGCTGTGCATGCATCCATTCATCATTATCATCATCAACATCAGCATCAACATTAGCATCCGATCATATATATGCAGTGTGTCAAATTTAATTCATGCATCTGAGGAGGGCCAGTGTGCTATATGTCCGAATAACTATGTTCACAGTTGTGAATTATTACATAATTATCCTGAGTGTTATCTCCTGCTTTTAATTCCCCCACCCAATACCCCAGTGAAATCTATATGTGATTAATTACGAAAAAGAGTCATTTCATATGATTAGAATGTGGATAAATCACCTTTTCGTCCGAGTACATACCTTATAAAGTAAGGTGCTTAATACTAGTATATATATATATTCTCGGATAAGGACGTCTTTTTGGACAAGATTTTCTATTTCCTGTTTTCTCTCACTTTCAATAGATTTTAACTGGGTTCGCAATATCTGTATTTGTTCTTATGTCTTGATAAAATAATCAAAAAATTAAATAATATAATTAACTAATAATCCAATACCATCTCCATGTCCTAACCAATCCCATTACCTTCTCGTTCTGGTTTTGGATACTCTCCTGTTCCATATCGGTAGTGGCTTTGATTTTCGCCACAAATTCTTCAATTAAAGAAGCATTGTCCGAGTTCGCAATGTACGAAAACTAGATGTTTGGGATTAATGTATTTCCACTTGGGCTTAATGTGGGTTGAGAATTTGGGCTTACAATGTGTGTTGAGAATTTGGTCCATAATCCAGCCCAATTCTTTTTTCATACACACAATATATACTCGCACTTTAAGATTTACGTTTTTTATTTAAATAATAAATATATTACCCAAAGCTAAAATACTTTTTTGATATATATATATATATATATATATATATTTATTTATATATTCTTGGAAGAGGACGCTTTCTTGGACAAGATTTTCTATTTCTGTTTGCTCCAATTTTCAATAGATTTTAACTGGGTTCTCAATATCAGTAATTCTTGTCTAGACAAAATAATAAAAAAAATTAAAATAATATAATTAACTAATAATCCAATACCATCTCCATATCCTATCCACTCCCATTACCTTCTCGTTCTGGTTTTGGATACTCTCCAGTTTCAGATCGGTGGTGGCTTTGATTCTCGCCACTAATTTTTAGATCTGGAATTGACTGTGTTGGCCAAACCCATAAAAAAGGATCGGCAGGGGGAGGAGCAGGGACGAGGCTCACGCATAAAAGACATACTGTATAGGAGGAGGAAGAGGATTGAAGAAAAGTCACCTTACTTATGACTTTTTGGGCTCTGCCGAGAATTATAGGTACTAAAACATCCTTGTGGCCAGTACACAGAAAGACATTGCAATCTCAAGAGAAGACAATGCAGCAATTCCGCCGGCGAAGTTTAATGGAGAGAGACTGAGATGGAGCAAGGGAAAAAAGATCATAGACAGAACAAGTGGGTGAGTGAATAGACGCATTTTGGGTGTAGGGGATTAAATCACCGCGGGAGACGTGCCTCCATACCCTACATTTTTCACACTTTTCATTTTATTTTCAAAAAAAAAATTACTCCCTCCGACGACGGTGAAGTGGTCAGAAAGTGAGGTGAAGTTGTGGCACTTGGGTGCGCGTGTGAGTGAAAATTAAATTTGAAAAGTAAATATTTAGGATTAATATGTTTCTGCTTAGGCTTAATGTGGGTTGAGAATTTGAGATTACAATGTGTGTTGAGAATTTGGTCTATAATCCGACCCAATTCTTTTTTCACACACACATTATATATATATATATATATATATATATATATATATATAAATATATATATATAGATAAATATTTTTAAAAAAAAAATATTTTAGCTGGGGGTAATATTTTTATTATTTAAATAAAATAACGTAAATCTTAACTTGCGACATAGGGAGTATATATATATACATATATATATATATATACATATATATATATATATACATATATATATATATATACATATATATATATATACATATATATATATATATATATACATATATATATATATATATGTATGTATATATATGTATGTATATATATATGTATATTCATGGACAAGGACGCCTTCTTGGACAATGTTTTCTATTTTCTGTTTGCTCTAAGTTTCAATAGATTTTATCTGGGTTCTCAATATCTGTATTTCTTGTCTAGACAAAATAATCAAAAAATTAAAATAATATAATTAACTAATAATCCAATACCTTCTCCATATCCTATCCACTCCCATTATCTTTTTGTTCTGGTTTCGGATACTCTCTAATACCAGATTAGTGGTGGCTTTGATTTTCGCCACTAACTCTTCAATTAAGAAACATTGTCCGCGTTGGCTTGTCGCAAATCTCTCTGTAATTCGTTCACAATGTCGGTTAAATGAGACATATTGGACCACAGGGCTATGTATTCAAAATTAGATCTGGAATTGAATTTGTTGGTCCCCATAGAAATAGGTCGGCAGGGGGAGGAGCGGGGACGAGGCACACGCATAAAAGACATACTGAGTAGGAGGAAGAAGAAAATTGAAGAAAAGTCACCTTACTTATGACTTCTCAGGCTCTGCTGAGAATTATAAGCACTAAACATCTTTGTGGCCTGAACACATAAAGGACATTGGAATCTCATGACAAGAATTGAATCAATTCCGTCGACGAAGTTCAATGGAGAGAGATATTTGGAGAGAGACTGAGATATAGCAAAGGAAAAAGGTCACAGTCAGAATCAGTGGGTGCGTGAGTAAAGCTTTTTGGTGGAGGGGAATAAATCACCACGGGAGACGTGACTTTATACCCCACATTTTTTGCACTTTTTATTTTATTTTTAGAAAAAAACTACTCCCGCCGTCGACGGTGAAGTGATAGAAAAGTGAGGTAAATTGGTGGCAGTCGGGTGTGCGTGTGAGTGAAAGTGAGATTTTAAAAGTAGATGTTTGGGATTAATGTATTTCCACTTGGGTTTAATGTGGGTTGAGAATTTGGGCTAACAATGTGTGTCGAGAATTTGGCCCATAATTCGGCCCAATTCTTTTTTCACACACACAATATATATACTCCCCATGTCGCACGTTAATACTTATATTTTTTTATTTAAATAATAAAAATATTACCCAAAGCAAAAATATTTTTTAATATATATATATATTATATATATATATATATATATATATATATATATATATATATATATATATACAAGGACGCCTTCTTGGACAAGATTTTCTATTTCTGTTCGCTCCCACTTTCAATAGATTTTAATTGGGCTCTCAATATCAGTATTTCTTGTCTAGACAAAATAATCAAAAAAAAATTAAAACAATAAAATTAACTAATAATCCAATACCTTCTCCATATCCTATCCACTCCCATTACCTTCTCGTTCTGGTTTCGGATACTCTCCAGTTCTAGATTTGTGGTGGCTTTGATTTTCGCCACTAATTCTTAGATTTGGGATTGACTGTGTTGGTCGAACCCATTAAAATGGGTCGGCAGGGGGAGGAGCGGGGACGAGGCTCACGCATTAAAGACATACTGTGTTGGAGGGGGAAGAGGATTAAGAAAAGTCACCTTACTTATGACTTTTCGGGCTGTGCCGAGAATTATAAGCACTAAAATATCTTTGTGGCCTGTACACAGAAAGGACATTGCAATCTCAAGACAACACATTGCAGCAATTCCGTCGGCTAAGTTAAATGGAGTGAGAATTAAATGGAGAGAGACTGAGAGAGAGCAAGGGAAAAAGGTCACAATCAGAACGAGTGGGTGAGTGAGTAAATGCATTTTGGGTGAAGGGGATTAAATCACCGCGGGAGACGTGCCTCCATACCCCACATTTTTCACACTTTCCATTTTATTTTTAGAAAAAATTACTCCCTCTCGCAACGGTGAAGTGGTCGGAAAGTGAGATGAAGTTGTGGCACTTGGGTGCGCGTGTGAGGGAAAGTTAGATTTGAGAAGTAAATATTTGGGAATTATGTATTTCTACATAAGCTTAATGTGGGTTGAGAATTTAGGTTTACAATGTGTGTTGAGAATTTGGTCCATAATCCGGCCCAATTCTTTTTTCACACACACAATATATATACTCCCTATGTCGCAAGTTAAGATTTACGTTATTTTATTTAAATAATAAAAATATTACCCCCAGCTAAAATAAATTTTTAAAAAATATTTAACCTATATATATATATATATATATATATATATATATATATATATATATATATATATATATATATATATATATATATATATATATATATATATATATCATGGGCAAGGACACCTTCTTGGACAAGATTTTCTATTTTCTGTTTGCTCTCACTTTCAATAGATTTTATCTGGGTTCTTAATATCTATATTTCTTGTCTAGACAAAATAAGAAAAAGAATTAAAATAATATAATTAACTAATAATCCAATACCTTCTCCATATCCTATCCACTCCCATTATCTTCTCGTTCTGGTTTAAGATACTCTCCAGTTCCAGATCAGTGGTGGCTTTGATTTTAGCCACTAATTCTTCAGTTAATAAACATTGTCTGCGTTGGCTTGTCGTAAATCTTTCTGTAATTTGTTCACGATGTCGGTTAAATGAGACATATTGGACCATAGGGCTATGGATTTAAAATTAGATTTGGGATAGACTGTGTTGGCCGAACTAATATAATGGGTCGACAGGGGAGGAGCGTGGACGAGGCACATGCATAAAAAACATACTGTGTAGGAGAAGGTAGAGGAATGGAGAAAAGTCACCTTTCTTATGACTTCTCGGGCTCTGCCAGGAATTATAAGCACTAAAACATCTTTGTGGCCTGTACACAGAAAGGGCATTGCAATCTCAAGATAAGACATTGCAGCAATTTCACCGGCGAAGTTTAATGGAGAGAGAGTTAAATGGAGAGATACTGAGAGATAGCAAGGGTAAAAATCTAACAGTCAGAACGAGTGGGTGAGTGAGTAAATATTTTTTGGGTGAAGGGGATTAAATCACCGCAGGAGACGTGCCTCTAAACCCCACATTTTTCACACTTTCCATTTTATTTTTTAAAAAAAAAATTACTCCCTCCGGTGACGGTGAAGTGGTCGGAAAGTGAGGTGAAGTTGTGGCACTTGGGTGCGCGTGTGAGTGAAAGTTAGATTTGAAAAGTAAATGTTTGGGATTTATGTATTTCCACTTAGGCTTAATGTGGGTTGAGAATTTGGGCTTAAAATGTGTGTTGAGAATTTGGTCCATAATCCGACCCAATTCTTTTTTCACACACATATTATATATACTCCATATGTCACAAGTTAAAATTTACGTTATTTTATTTAAATAATAAAAATATTACTCCCAGCTAAAATATTTTTTTAAATAAATATTTAACTATATATATATATATATATATATATATATATATATATATATATATATTCATGGACAAGGACGCCTTCTTGGATAAGATTTTCTATTTTCTGTTCGCTCTCACTTTCAATGCATTTTATCTAGGTTCTCAATATTTGTATTTCTTGTCTAGACAAAATAATCAAAAATATTAAAATAATAAAATTAACTAGTAATCCTATACCTTCTCCATATCCTATCCACTCCCATTATCTTCTCGTTCTGGTTTCGGATACTCTCCAGTTTCAGATTAGTGGTGGCTTTGATTTTGGCCACTAATTCTCCAATTAAGAAACATTGTCCGCGTTGGCTTGTCGTAAATTCCTCTGCAATTCGTTCACAATATCGGTTAAATGAGACGTATTAGACCACAGGGCTATGTATTCAAAATTAGATTTGGGATTAAATGTGTTGGCCGAACCCATAGAAATGGGTCGGCAGGGGGAGGAACGGGGATGAGGCACACACATAAAAGACATACTGAGTAGGAGGATGAAGAGAATTGAAGAAAAGTCACCTTTCTTATGACTTCTCGGGCTCTGTAGAGAATTATAAGTACTAAAATATTTTTGTGGCCTGAACACATAAAGAATATTGCAATCTCAAGACAAGACATTGCATCAATTCCGTCGACGAAGTTCAATGAAGAGAGAGATTTGGAGAGAGACTGAGAGATAGCAAAGGAAAAAAGGTCAAAGTCAGAATGAGTGGGTGCGTGAGTAAAAACTTTTTTGGTGGAGGGGAATAAATCACCACAGGAGACATGACTTTATATCCCACATTTTTTTCACTTTTTATTTTATTTTTAGAAAAAAATTACTCCCTCAGGCGACGGTGAAGTGATAAGAAAGTGAGGTAAAGTGGTGGCAGTCGGGTGTGCATGTGAGTGAAAGTGAGATTTTAAAAGTAGATGTTTGGGATTAATGTATTTCCACTTGGGCTTAATGTGGGTTGAGAATTTGGGCTTACAATGTGTGTTGAGAATTTGGTCCATAATCCAGCCCAATTCTTTTTTTACACACACAATATATATACTCCCTATGTCGCATGTTAAGATTTATGTTTTTTTATTTAAATAATAAACGTAATACCCAAAGCAAAAATATTTTTTCTTGTACAAGGACGCCTTCTTGGACAAGATTTTCTATTTCTGTTTGCTCCCACTTTCAATAGATTTTAACTGGGTTCTCAATATCAGTATTTCTTGTCTAGACAAAATAATAAAAAAAATTAAAATAATGTAACTAACTAATAATCCAATACCTTCTCCATATCCTATCCACTCCCATTGCTTTCTCGTTCTGGTTTTGGATACTCTCTAGTTCCAGATCGGTGGTGGCTTTGATTTTCACCACTAATTCTTATATCTGGGATTGACTGTGTTGGCCAAACCCACAAAAATGGGTCTGCAGCAGGAGGAGCCGAGACGAGGCTCACGCATAAAAGATATATTGTGTAAAAGGAGGAAGAGGATTGAAGAAAAGTCACCTTACTTATGACTTTTAGGGCTCTGCCGAGAATTATAAGCTCTAAAACATCTTTGTGGCCTGTACACAAAAATGGTATTACAATCTCAAGACAAGACATTGCAGCAATTCCGCCGGCTAAGTTTAATGGAGAGAGAGTTAAATGGAGAGAGACTGAGAGAGAGCAAGGAAAAAAGCTCACAGTCAGAACGAGTGGGCGAGTGAGTAAATTCTTTTTAGGTGAAGGGGATTAATCCACCACGAGAGACGTGCCTCCGTACCCAATATTTTTCACACTTTCCACTTTATTTTTATAAAAAAATTACTCCTTCCGGTGACAGTGAAGTGGTCGGAAAGTGAGGTAAAGTTGTGGCACTCGGGTGCGCGTGAGTGAAAGTGAGATTTGAAAAGTAAATATTTGGGATTAATGTGTTTCCGCGTAGGCTTAATGTGGGTTGAAAATTTGGGCTAACAATGTGTATTGAGAATTTGGCCCATAATCCGGCCTAATTCTTTTTTCACACGCAATATATATACTCCCTATGTCGCAAGTTAAGATTTACGTTATTTTATTTAAATAATAAAAATATTACCCCTAGCTAAAATATTTTTTAAAAAAAGTATTTAACTATATATATATATATATATATATATATATATATATATATATATATATATATATATATATATATATATATATATATATATATATATCATGGACGAGGACGCCTTCTTGGACAAGGTTTTCTATTTTTTGTTTGCTCTCACTTTCAATAGATTTTATCTGGGTTATAAATATTTGTATTTCTTGTCTAGACAAAATAATTAAAAAATTAAAAAAATATAATTCACTTATAATCCAATACCTTCTCCATATCCTATCCATTCCCATTATCTTCTCGTTCTGGTTTCGGATACTCTCCAATTCCAGATCAGTAGTGGCTTTGATTTTCGCCACTAATTCTTCGATCAAGAAACATTATCCACGTTGGCTTGTCGTAAATTCCTCTGTAAATAGTTCACGATGTCGGTTAAATAAGACATAATGAACCACAAGGCTATGGATTCAAAATTAGATTTGGGATAGACTGTGTTGGCCGAACCAATAGTAATTGGTTGGCAGGGGAGGAGCGTGGATTAGGCACACACATAAAAGACATTGTGTAGGAGGAGGTAGAGGAATGAAGAAAAGTCACCTTACTTGTGACTTCTCGGGCTTTGCTAGTAATTATAAGCACTAAAACATCTTTGAGGCCTGTAGACAGAAAGGACATTACAATTTCAAGACAAGACATTGCAGCAATTTCATCGGCGAAGTTTAATGGAGAGAGAATTAAATGGAGAGAGACTGAGAGAGAGCAAGGGAAAAAAGCTCACAGTCAGAACGAGTGGGTGAGTGAGTAAATAATTTTTGAGTGAAGGGGATTAAATCACCGCGGGAGACGTGCCTCCAAACCCCGTATTTTTCACAATTTTCATTTTATTTTTTGAAAAAAAATTAATCCCTCTGGCGACGGTGAAGTGGTCGGAAGTTGAGGTGAAGTTGTAGCACTTGGGTGCGCGTGTGAGTGAAAGTTAGATTTGAAAAGTAAAGATTTGGGCTTACAATGTGTGTTTTTAGAATTTGGTCCATAATCCGACCCAATTCTTTTTTCACACGCACATTATATATACTCCCTATGTCGCAAGTTAAGATTTGCGTTATTTTATTTAAATAATAAAAATATTACCCAAGCTAAAATATTTTTAAAAAAATAATATTTAACTATATATATATATATATATATATATATATATATATATATATATATATATATATATATATATATATATATATATTCATGGACAAGGACCCCTTCTTGGACAATATTTTCTATTTTCTGTTTGCTCTCAGTTTCAATAGATTTTATCTGGGTTATCAATATCTGTATTACTTGTCTAGACAAAATAATCAAAAAAACTAAAATAATATAATTAAATAATAATCTAATACCTTCTCAATATCCTATCCACTCCTATTATCTTCTCGTTCTGGTTTCGGATACTCTCCAGTTCCAGATCAGTGGTGGCTTTGATTTTCGCCACTAATTCTTCAATTAATGAAATATTGTCCGCGTTGGCTTGTCGTAAATCCCTCAGCAATTCATTCACAATGTCGGTTAAATGAGACATATTGGACCACAAGGCTAAGGATTCAAAATTAAATTTGGGGTAGACTGTGTTGGTCAAACCAATAGTAATGGGGTCGGCAGGGGAGGAGCGTGGACGAGGCACATGCATAAAAGACATACTGTGTAGGAAGAGGTAGAGGAATGTAGAAAAGTCACCTTACTCATGACTTCTCGGGCTCTGCCAGGAATTATAAGCATTAAAACATCTTTGCGGCCTGTACACAGAAAGGACATTGCAATCTCAAGAAAAGACATTGCAGCAAATTCACAGGCGAAGTTCAATGGAAAGAGAGAGTTAAATTGAGAGAGACTGAGAAAGAGCAAAGGAAAAATGCTCACGGTCAGAACGAGTGGGTAAGTGAGTAAATGCTTTTTAGGTGGAGGGGAATAAATCACTGTGGGAGACGTGCCTCCGTACCCCATAATTTTCGCACTCTCCATTTTATTTTAAGAAAAAAATTACTCCCTCCTGTGACGGTGAAGTGGTCGAAAAGTGAGGTGAAGTAGTGGCAGTCGGGTGCGCATGGGAGTTATAGTGAGATTTGAAAAGTAGATGTTTGGGATTAATGTATTTCCACTTGGGCTTAATGTGGTTTGAGAATTTGGGTTTACAATGTGTGTTGAGAATTTGGTCCATTATTCGGCCCAATTCTTTTTTCACGCATACAATATATGTACTCCCTATGTCGCACATTAAGATTTACGTTATTTTATTTAAATAATAAAAATATTACCCCCAGCTAAAATATTTTTTTTTTTAAAATATTAAACTATATATATATATATATATATATATATATATATATATATATATATATATATATATATATATATATATATATATATATATATATATATATATATATATATATATATATATATATATATATATTCATGGACAAGGACGCCTTCTTGGACAAGATTTTATATTTTTTCTTTGCTCTCACGTTCAATAGATTTTTACATAGTTCTCAATATCTGTATTTCTTGTCTTGACAAAATAATCAAAAAAATTAAAATAATACAATTAACTAATAATCCAATACCTTTTCCATATCCTATCCACTCCCGTTATCTTTTCGTTCTGGTTTCGAATACTTTTCAGTTCCAGATCAGTGGTGGCTTTGATTTTCGCCACTAATTCTTCAATTAATGAAATATTATCCGCGTTGGCTTGTTGTAAATCCCTCAGTAATTCATTCACAATATCGGTTAAATGAGACATATTGGACCACAAGACTAAGGATTCAAAATTAAATCTGGGGTAGACTGTGTTGGTCAAACCAATAGTGATGGGTCGGCAGGGGAGGAGCGTGGACAAGGCACATGCATAAAAGACATACTGTGTAGGAAGAGATAGAGGAATGCAGAAAAGTCACCTTACTTTGACTTCTCGGGCTCTACCAGGAATTATAAGTATTAAAACATCTTTGCGGCCTGTACACAGAAAGGACATTGCAATCTTAAGAAAAGACATTGCAACAAATTCACCGGCGAAGTTTAATGGAAAGAGAGAGTTAAATTGAGAGAGACTGAGAAAGAGCAAAGGAAAAATGCTCACAGTCAGAACGAATGGGTAAGTGAGTAAATGCTTTTTAGGTGGAGGGGAATAAATCACTGTGGGAGACGTGCCTCCGTACCCCATATTTTTCGCACTCTCCATTTTATTTTTAAAAAAAAATTACTCCCTCCTGCGACGGTGAAGTGGTCGGAAAGTGAGGTGAAGTAGTGGCAGTCGGGTGCGCGTGAGAGTTATAGTGAGATTTGAAAAGTAGATGTTTGAGATTAATATATTTCCACTTGGGCTTAATGTGGGTTGAGAATTTGGGCTTACAATGTGTGTTGAGAATTTGGTCCGTAATTCGGCCCAATTTTTTTTTTCACACATACAATATATATACTCCCTATGTCGCACGTTAAGATTTACGTTATTTTATTTAAATAATAAAAATATTACCCCCAGCAAAAATATTTTTTTAAAAAAATATTAAACTATATATATATATATATATATATATATATATATATATATATATATATATATATATATATATTAATGGACAAGGACGCCTTCTTGGACAAGATTTTTTATTTTCTCTTTGCTCTCACGTTCAATAGATTTTTACTGAGTTCTCAATTTCTGTATTTCTTGTCTTGACAAAATAATAAAAAAAATTAAAATAATACAATTAACTAATAATCCAATACCTTTTCCATATCCTATCCACTCCTATTATCTTCTCGTTCTGGTTTCGAATACTTTCCAGTTCCAGATCAGTGGTGGCTTTGATTTTCGCCACTAATTCTTCAATTAAATCAGCATTGTCCGCTTGGCTTGTCATAACTCCTTCCGTAATTTATTCACAATATCGGTTAAATGAGACATAATGAACCACATGGCTATGGATTCAAAACTAGATCTGGGATAGACTGTGTTGGCCGAACCAATAGTAATGGGTCGGAAGGGGGAGGATCGGGGACGAGGTACACGCATAAAAGACATTATGTGTAGGAGGAGGTAGAGGGTTGAAGAAAGTCACCTTACTTATGACTTCTTGGGCTCTGCCGAGAATTATAAGTACTAAAATATCATTGTGGCCTGTACACAAAAATGACATTACAATCTCAAAACAAGACATTGCAGCAATTCCACCGGCTAAATTTAATGGAGAGTGAGACTGAGAGAGAGCAAAGGAAAAAAACTCACAGTCAGAACGAGTGGGTGAGTAGTAAATGCTTTATGGGTGGAAGGGAATAAATCACCGCGGGAGACGTGCCTCCATACCCCACATTTTTCGCACTTTTGATTTTATTTTTAAAAAAAAATTACTCCCTCCATCGACGATGTAGTGGTCGGAAAGTGAGGTGAAGTGGTGGCAGTCGGGTGCGCGTGTGAGTGAAAATGAAATTTGAAAAGTAGATATTTGGGATTAATGTATTTTCACTTTGGCTTAATGTGGGTTGAGAATTTTGGCTTACAATGTGTGTTGAGAATTTGATCCATAATTCGGCCTATTACTTTTTTTACACACACAATATATATACTCCCTATGTCGCACATTACGATTTACGTTTTTTTTATTTAAGTAATAAAAATATTACCCCCACTTTCAATAAGTATATATATATATATATATATATATATATATATATATATATATATATATATATATATATATATATATATATATATATAATATTCTTGGACAAGGACGCCTTCTTGGACAAGATTTTCTATTTTCTGTTTGCTCTCACTTTCAATAGATTTTAACTGGGTTCTCAATATCTGTATTTCTTGTCTTGACAAAATAATCAAAAAAATTAAAATAATATAATTAACTAATAATCCAATACCTTCTCCATATCCTATCCACTCCCATTAGCTTCTCGTTCTGGTTTCGGATACTTTCTAGTTTCAAATCGGTGGTGGCTTTTGTTTTCGCCACTAATTCTTCAATTAAAGAAATATTGTCCACGTTGGCTTGTTGTAAGTCGTAACTCCCTCTGTAATTCTTTCACAATGTCGGTTAAATGAGACATATTGGACCATAGGGCTATGGATTCAAAATTAGATCTAGGATTGACTGTGTTGGCAGAACCCATAGAAATGGGTCGGCAAGGGGAGGAGTGGGGACGAGGCACATGCATAAAAGACATACTGTGTAGGAGTAGAAAGAGGATTGAAGAAAATTCACCTTACTTATGACTTCTTGGGCTCTGCCGAGAATTATAAGCACTAAAATATTTTTGTGGCCTTACACAGAAAGGACATTGCAATCTTAAGACAAGACATTGCAGCAATTCCACCGGCGAAGTTTAATAGAGAGAGAGAGTTAAATGGAAAGAGCAAAAGAAAAAAGCTCACAATCAGAACGAGTGGGTGAGTGAGTAAATAATTTTTGGGTGGAGAGGAATAAATCTCCGCGAGAGACGTGCCTCCATACCCCACATTTTTCGCACTTTCCATTATATTTTTAGAAAAAAATTACTTCCTCCGACGACGGTGAAGTGGTCGAAAAGTGAGGTGAAGTTGTGGCAGTCGGGTGCGCATGTGAGTGAAAGTGAGATTTGAAAAGTAAATATTTGGAATTAATGTATTTCCACTTGGGCTTAATGTGGTTTGAGAATTTGGGCTTACAATGTGTATTGAGAATTTGATCAATAATCCGACCCAATTCTTTTTTCACACACACAATATATATACTCCCTATGTCGTACGTTAAGATTTACGTTTTTGAATAGCCTCTTGAGCTTTCTCGAGAGAAAGATATTTTTTATATTGGGCGCCTTTAATGTTTTTTACTTGTTTTTCGCACTCAGGTCAAGTGGAATAAATACATTGTTGCTTTCTAACCCATACAATACAAAATTCTTTATTCATGGTACCTATACAATCATACACAGAGAATTAAACAAAAGCAAATGTTCAGATTCAGAAAACACACATGGTTCAGAAACTTAACTTGTGTGATTTTCTTATTACTTATGTATATTTCCTTATAAATTGAATTTCAGCTCTTAATTTTTCCACACTTATGCAAAACAATACCAAAACTCAAACACAACAATTACAGAGCCAAATTCAATTATCAAAAAAAAAAAAAGAAAAAAAAGGAAAAAGACAACAATGGTAGAGGTTTTCTAACATTCATAAGCAATCCAATAAAGAAATCGTTTGATTAGTACTCACAAATAGGGCCAATCAGACAGGAGCTGATATATATATATATATATATATATATATATATATATATATATATATATATATATATATATATATATATATATATATATATATCATTCCGATCATTCAATTCATAAATAATTATGTTGGGCTTTAAGAATATATACTATTTGGTCTTTCAATTCATAAACAGTTCTGTGTATTTGGATTTTGAGAATATATATAAAATTCAATTTTTTAGAATATACATCACTTGGTCATTCAATTATGTCGGTCATTCTTCTTCTGTAATAAATAACAAAAGATTGATGAAATATATTATTTAAAATTTTTATCTAACTCTCCCAAATTGATATTTAAATATAAAATTATAAAAAAGATTTGAAAAAAATTATAAAGTAAATATTGAGAGTGTATATATCTATTGTAATAAAACTAGCAAAAAATTAATGAAATAAAATATTTAAGATTTTTATATGCTCTCCCAAATTTAAATATAAATATTAAATTTTTGTAATAAAATTAGCAAAAAGATTAATGAAATATAATATTTAAGATTTTTATCTGCTCTCCTAAATTTAAATACAAGTATTAAATTATAATAAAGATTGAAAAAGTAATAAATTACTTTATATTTTAATTTGACGAAATTATATGTTTTTAAAAAATGACAAAATTAAATATTGACATGAATTAATATCCAAATAGAGATAATTATTTAAAAATGAATTTAAATAAAATTATTAAATTATAATAAAGATTGTAAAAAGTATTCGATTATGGCTTTATATTCTATAATTAAAAGAATCCTCAATTAATATTTTTAAATAGTTTGGACTCTAAATTATATTAATATAATTTATGTTAATTTTTGTGAATCTTTTAATTAATATAAATTTAATAATTTATATCTGATAAAATTAATTAATTATTCCATTTTGTCATTGTTGTAATAAAAATTATTGATTCTATTATTCAAATCCTCTCTGATTGGTCTTTTTTTATGCGTAAAATCTACTCGGTCATTTCTTAAAATTACGTCAAAAGGTTGTTGTGTCATTGTTGTAATAAAATTATTATTTCTATTATTCAAATGTTTTCTACTCGATCTTTTTTTTAGGTAATTTCTTAAAACTATGTTAGAAGGTTGTTGTGTCATTGTTGCAATAAAATTATTAATTCTATTATTCAAATCTTCTCTACTCGATCATTTCTTTTTTATGCGTAAAATCTACTTGGTCAATTCTCAAAACTATGTCTGAAGGTTGTTATGTAACAGCATTAAGGTCCTACTGCACATGATCCCACCCTAACACGGGTCTCGTATTTTTACTTTACATATCTATTCGTTCCAAATATTTTTTTATATTTTTCAATTTCATCCGTTCCACAAAAGTTTTCACATTTCTAAAATATTAAAAAAGTAAAAATAACATCTTCCTCATGCTTGGTTAAGCTTTAAAAATTAGTTTTAGGTTTTCAAAACCAACTAAAACCATCCCAATATACAAATTCATCTATAACACTCTTCATAATACAATATTTATTTTTTAAAAGGTATTTCAGAAAATAGTAATTAATGCGATGAAAATTCTTAGAAAGCAAGAAATTTTAATTTCTAAAAATAAAAATGATTTTAAAATGGAAAATCACCAGAATAAACGTAACCCCTTATCGTGTGCGGTCTCTAAGTCGTCCACAAGTTAATGGGCAGGATCTCTTCGTGACAGGGGTTTGTGATCAGTGAGTTGATGTTCAACTCGTTGATTATGTACTCAGGTTTGTACCAACAAGCTGTAATATGTCACAAATTAGCATCAATAATATATATTTTTAAATTAAATTAAAAAACTCTATTGATTAAAACAACATTGTATTTGGAATTTTTACTTTTATTTTTAGAGTATAGTTTTTTCGTCTTTCTTACTTATAGTCCTCAATAGTATAGAAACCACACCAAAATATCACATGAAATGAAGTTGGATTTGTATATACCCCAATATATCCTTGATCTGCCTCATTGAGATTATTGTATTCTTTTCAGAAAGCACTAATCTCTCCTTGTAACATGCCTCTCAAAGTATTTTTAGATGCGCTAGGTGTTCTTCATGTTCTTTGAAGCAATAAGGATGTTATCCACATACATGCACATGAATGTGAAATGATCTTTTAAAAGATTATTCATCTATCTTTGGTATATCTGGGGTGTATTTTCCAAGCCCATAGGCATGACATTCCAAATATAATGACCTTATGTGGAGAAGGTTGTAAACTTCTTACTTTCTTCCTCCATTTTAATATGGTAAAATCCAAATTTGCAATCAAACTTGGAAAATATCTTGGCATTTTTATATACAGTTTACCAATTTTTCCCTACTTGGTATATAATACTTATTAAATTCTAAGGTATTATTGATCCCTTTATAGTTGATCACGCAAATCTCGGCTTTCCTCATTTGATGTCTCCATAATTCCGTACAAGAAATCACGGGCTGTTGTATGTAAAGATTTCTGGTGATATCAGCTTAAGGTTCAGATGTTCCTTAAGTATTTTATGAATATCCTATCCATCCTCTTGGTCTGCCAAATGAGGCTTATATCTCAAGAACTCATGCTTTTTTTTCTTTCACTTTGAGTGAGGCTTTGAGTTTGTTTTTATCCCCCAAACTAGAGGATCTTCATTGAAGTTCATCTGAATCTTCTTATTGACGTCCTCTAAAGATGTCTGCTCTTAGATTGTGATGTTGATAGGTGTTTTTTACGTACTTCAATTTAATCCCCAAATGTGAAGGATATCAATTGTAGTGCAAGCGACCAAGTTTAATTATCGAACCCACAGGACAACTAATTATCTACTTCTAAAATCACTAACTTAATCAGAACAAGTAACCAATTTCCAAGGTGTTGTAATTTAATATCTAAATACTGAAAATTAAATAACTAATAAAATATAAATCACAAAAGAAAGATTTAAGATTAATTCAAGAGAGAATCAACAATTCTAAGGTATCAGGTATAGATAAATTAGTTTGGGTTCCAAGACTTCCAATTGTTCATTCATGCAACATCAATGAAAATACACCACTTAATCATGTTAACCCACCGGATATGATCCGATTTTAAGCTAACAGTATATTCTGATTTATTCCCTAAGGTGCGTGAATATTACCAAGCCTCATTCCTAAATATTAATCAAAGCAAGCAACAATATCTCTGGATGGTAAGTTCGACTAACAAGATATTCTCTTAAATTACTACAAGGTTTTATTCACTTTCTACTTGAATGTTTAATTGCATTGTTCCACTAAACAATTCAAGTATTCGATTTACCAGTTCATAGAATTAAAGTGTTTATAGCGGAACTACTTCAATCCCTAAAAGATAGACAATACCAATCATGAATGCACACAAGCTAACATAATAAATCAAGCATTATAGCGGATGTCATGAAATTATTATGAAGACGTTATGAAGCAGAAAAGCAAAGTCTGATTAAATTAAATAAATTCAAAATATCAACTGCATAAAATCCCAATTTTGGTCTAGGATCCCAATTCAATCTAACCATCAAATCCTAGAACTGTATAAGAAATTAACCCATGAGGTTACAAACAACACTCATGGCTATGCAATTCATACCACAAATCAAGACAAAAGAAAGGGAAAGATGAGAAACACGAAATCCTAGTATAAGCGTAGTTTGACGTTCCTTCTCTGTCTCTTTGATCGTCTGATCTTCCTCAATTAGCACTTGGAATCCCCTTCAACATTGATGGATGAATGTAAACTGATGTGAATCTGATGTGTTCTTATTCTTGGAGTGGAAATCGATGGGAATTAATGGGTTCCTCTTTTTGTGTGTTGTGATCCCTCTTTTAATGTCTTGAGCTATTTTAAGGGATTTTTCACGTCCAATCCATGCCAAACACGATCTGTAAGTTGAAAATACACTACAGGATCGAACAGGTCGCAATTGGACCAAAAAACACCCCGCTCGGCACCCAGCTCGAGCCAAGCTAGGTCTGTATGTTGCCGAGCTGCATATGGGTGAAATAATGACGTCTTGTAGGCTCCATAGAATCCCATCTTGGCTAAAATTGTCTGCCAATCCACCCCAGCTCGCCCCGATCTGTCTGCCGAGTGTCTTCCGAGCTACGGACTGCATTGCGCGATCTCACTGTTTCGAGCATAACTTCCTCATACGAACTCCGATTTAAGTGATTTTTACGCTAATACGATCCTCTCTTCCGTTGCTTTCCAACAATATATGATAGATTAATTTGGAATTCTATACAAATACAGAAAAATTATAAAATATGGACGTGTATTTTTCAATATTCCTTCACACTTTCACTCTTCATTCCAACTTTGAACTTTTGATCCTGTTTTACCCTTCAAAACTCAACAAAATACCTTAGTAGCATCAAAATTATGTACATACTCAAATGTACACAATTTCATGCAAAACAATAAGTTTTCTAAGCAAAATGGTGTAATGTGCACACATAAAATGCGTGAAATTCCACTCTCAATAGACGTCTCTCTGTGGTTTCTCTCCTAGGCTTGCTTTGACAAGTTGGATGGTTTTTTATTTTAGTTTTCCCTTATCTTCTCCTGCTAGGGTCTCGATTCTCATTTGAGGACTGCTTCACCATACTTTCTTTGATCCTTAATTTTTGGATGACAAAGTTTCCTTCATCATCACAACGCTTGCTTCTAAATTGGGTTGGCATTCTCCTACAAAATGAATTCTGCAGGCTTTGTGCAATAATCTTATGTTTATAGACTATTGAAAATAAGTCTCCTTGTTACGTTTTCTTGAGTAAAATACTTGAATATCTGTAAAAAATTATATTCTAATAGGATATCCGCCCCAGTGTCGTGAAAGTATGTCGGTGGAGTCTTCACTTTGTACCATGGGGTACGATATGCTCCTCCTATTATAATCTTTGCTTGTTTGATTTTCCTTTTTAAGGTCAACACTCTCTGTGAAAAATCTTTACCAATACGATTGGTAAATCTTCCCTGAAGTTTTTAGGGAAGACTCCTTCTTTAGCTGTGCAGATATTGGCTCCTGAACCGATATATGTCACAAAGTACTCTGCATGATGCTCCTTATATATAATCCATATGGTGATATATATTGAGAATGGACTTGTAGTCTTGGACGAGCTCCAACTTCTATTAGTGAACTCTTTATATTCGTCCTCGAACTATAAACTCCATTCCATCTTGTAATCATTTCCAATGTTTGTGATCCTCGAGAAACTCCAATCACAACACTAGTTGTTCTGGGAATCTTCTTGCGACTCCTTTAATTATCAGCTGAATATCTCTAATTTTGAGTTGTCCTTAATATCTCACAGTTATTGGTTGTTGGAGGTAATATAAGATATTACAAGGAATATAGTTTTTCTTTTTTATTATATCGAATATTACTTCGACTTCTCTCTATCCTTCTGGGCACTTTAGCTCACATTTTGTTCTAAACTTCTACAGCTCCTAGATTGCCTCCATGATTGGTTTCTTTTCCCAACATTAATTGACAATTTTGTCATTCTGGAAAGAATCCTTTTCTATTCGAATATGAGATTGTCTTACTACTCTAGACCGGTTGATCTCTAATCCGATAATTAATATTGTGAATTGGTGGTAACTCTAACTTCTGGCTTGGTTGCACATGCAACTCGTTCGAACACTTCGTGATCTTAATATACTCATTCATTTGGAATAAATTCAAATGATGAGTATTGATAGAGCATAAAAGATATTGTAGGTTATTGATAGGCTTTTTCTGCGCACTATAATTTAATCCCCAAGTATGAAGGATATCAATTGTAGCGGTAAGTGACCAAGTTAAATTATCGAACCCAAGGGACAGCTAACTATTTATTTTCTAATTATACTAGCTTAATCAGAATAAGGTAACCGATTTTCAATGTTTTTGAAGTAAATTATCTAAATCTAAATAACGAAATAATAAATAACTAAATTAATTAAAAGCAATAAAAATAAAAGCAAGTTCTAACCAAGAGATGATGAACAGTTCTAAGGTATCAGGTATTGACCAATTAATTTGGGTTATTAAACTTACGATTGTTCATTCATGCAGTTTCACTGAAAATACACCACATATCCCTGTTATCCCACCGAATATGATTCGATTCACAGCTAACAGTCTAATCTGGTTTAAATCCTAAGGTGCGTAAATATTACCAAGCCTTATTCCTAGATACTAATCAAAGCAAGCAACAATACCTCCGGATGGTAAGCCCGACTAACAAGATATTTTCTGGAATTACTACAAGGTTCTATTCACTTCCTACTTGATTGTCTAATTGCATTGTTCCACTAAACTAATCAAGTATTTGATTAACCAGTTCATGAAATTAAAGTGCTTATAGCGGAGCTACTCTAATCCCTAACAGATAGACAATACCAATCATGAACGCACACAAGCTAACACAATAATCCAAGCATTATAGCGGATGTCATGAATATATTATGAAGACGTTACAAAGCAGAAAAGCATGTCTTAATAAAATAAGTAAAATCAAAAGCTCAACTGCATAAAATCTCAATCTTTGGTCTAAATCCCCAAATCAATTAAATCAATCCATCAAACCCTAGAACTGTACAAGAAATTAGCCTATGAGGTTACAAGCAACACTCATGGCTATGCAATTCATACCACAAATCAAGACAAAAGAAAATTAAAGAAAGGAATAGAAAAACCCTAGTGTTGGAGTTGTCTCAGATTCCTTCTTCGTCTCTCCGATTGACTGATCTTCCTCTTGAATAGCCCTTGAATCCCCTTTGATGTGGATGGATGATGGGATGGATATGGATGATGGTAGATGATGGATGGTAGGGGGTAATCCCCTTGTGGAGGGTGGTGTCTCTTATGAATAATGATGTGAGATATATATAGGTGTGAGAAGGGAATGAGATAAGGAAAGAATTGTGCTCCAAGAAAGGGAATGAGATAAGGAAAGAATTGTGCTTCAAGAAATAGCTAAAATTGGCTAATTTTCGGAAATTTTCGGAAATTCCCGTTGGCAGCTGCGCAGTCTCACTGTTTCGAGCATAACTTCTTCATACGGACTCCAATTTGAGTGATTTTTATGCCAAAACGATCCTCTCTTCCGTGGCTTTCCAACCATATATTACATGACCAATTTGGACTTCTACACGAACACAGAAAAATTATTCAAGTGGACGTGTGTTTTTCACCATTCCTTCATACTTTCACTCTTCATTCCAACTTTTAACTTTTGATCTTGTTTTACCCTTCAAAACTCAACAAAACACCTTAGTAGCATCTTAATTATGCAAGATATGAAAATCACTCAATTCTACCCAAAATCATGGCCACATTCTATCAAAAATGGTGTAATGTGAGACCTAAATCACTTGAAATTTCACTCTCAACAAACCCCCAAACTTACCTGTTGCTCGTCCCGAGGCAACATCATAGAAATCCAATAGAGTAATTGAGAGAAAATTTCACGGCTTCACATCCAAGAAAATTTAACAATTCAAAAATCATACTTCAAATACTAAGATAACCATCCATCTAAGAACATACAATTCAAATCAACTACTTCACTTTTTCGGAATGCTCATCCACTCATTCTCACGGGTAGTATTTACGCTCAACACTCAAGTGCGAGATATACACTTTAGGGTATGGTGTTTACACTCATAATCAATTCAAACACACGCGTAACCATAAGCTTGGCAATTATCTCAACTCTCGACTAAAGGAATAATTTCAACAATAGGATCACAAAGGTCTTGCATTAGGTTGTAATGTTGGCTCTTTGGTAAAGGTAGGAAATATATGGATATCATGACTCAATCACTAGTAGAGAATCAAAGAAGACTTACAGCTTTTCAACAAACAACTTTACTTTCTTCTTTCTTCTTCAACGCTCTTCAATGCTTCTTGCAATTTGATTCCTCCTTCACTTTTGAACACCACATCCATACTTGAATTTTTTTCTTTTCTTCTTCCCTCTTTTCTTTTCTTTTTTTTCTTTTTCAAATAAGGGTACCAGTTTCAGGCACTACCCTTTTCATGGGGTACCAGTTTCGGGCACTACCCCTTTATGCAACAATTTAACCACTCTCTTCAACAAATTTCATCACTTCCAACTTATTCTCCTTTTATGTTTCTTCACAAGACACCAAATTGACTCCTTCAACTCTCTACTAGGTAGGAATTTTTTAAAGGCTAGCAAAAGGGATCAATTGGCTAATCACGTAGGCTTCCAACAAATAAGGCTTTTAGGCTCAAAAGGGTTGACTACGGATAATTTCAATAGGTAGGATAATAATTTGGCTAGTGACTAATAAAAAACAAAGATGGCCTAAGATCATCTCCTATTATCTAATCGAACACGTAGCTTCAAGCAAGATATAAAGCCAAGTTCTAGAATACGTGTGTAAGAACGACACTCACAAGAATAAACTGAATCATGAAACTTCTCATGATTTTAAAAGGCTCAAAATCTCACATGGCTATACGAATGAACGAGCAAACCTAATCAAGCTACATAGCTAATCTTTCATGTACATAAGTAAATTTCAAGTATCTCAATATCAAAGTACAACATCAAAATGCTTCTCAAGTACAATCATACAAAAATACCATCAAGTGCCAAGAAAAATAAGAAAATCATCATAGAGAACCAAAAATCAACTATACCAACACTAGGATTAACACAAAACAAATAAACACAAACAAAAATAACACGAAACCTGGAAAATCGCAAAAAATCGAACCCTCAACATCATCAAATAAATTGAAAATATTAAAAATCCGCAAAAAATCGACCCTCCAAGCAACAACACAATGCAAAAATTTTACTTGGTACTACAAGACAAGGTATGTACGTAACCTCCCCCCAAACTTAGATCAAACAAAGTGAGAAACTAAGTTTGCAAAGAAGTATATACCGTAGTCGAGCAATACCTAATAAAATTATTACACCAATACAGATATAGAAAAGCAATTAAACCGGGAGGGACAGCCCCCAACAGGCGCTCATGTTTAACGTCGGAGAGTCACGACGGGATACCTCTTTTCAACTACTGGATCGGAGGATAGTCTTCTCGCATTCTTACTTTTAAGTATTTCCATCCTCTCTTATTCGCAGCGCCAACCATCTCACCCTTCTTTGTCACTGAAATATGACTCTTTAAATACTTATCCTCCCATGACTGGCTTGATTCCTTCTTGTCAATCTTCCATTCTATTGTAGACTCACCCTGTTTAGCAAAACAAGGATCAAACAAGTTAGAATTTACAACACCAATATAAGAAGAAAAATCTGGAGGTAAGTTTGAAGGCTTCAGATATGGATCATCAATTTTTCCTGCAACCAAGAGATAATTAAACAACACATTAGAGTTAGTAGTAGAAAAAGTAAGAGATACGCTTGTTCCTGCGATCTCCTCTACCACTTCAATTCCTTTGCTGTCATGTTTCTCTTCCTTAGCAACATGCTTCGTCTCCTCTTCAACAGTCTCCTCTTCAACAGTGGACTTCTTATTCTGATTCACCATTTCAGAAGTGGTCTTCCTTCTCTGTTCATCTCTAGCATCACTCAAAGCAAGCAAGTTCTCAAGATAATCTATACATGCATCATTAGATAACCCCTCAAACTCTGCATCAGACAAGGCGAAGTCCTCTACTACTTCCACAGACTTGCATTGCTGCTTATCTGTAGGCCACTGCATCTCTTTATTCAAAGAGAAAAAAAACGTGTTTAAATAAATCTAAAAAATTAAATATATATATCCTAATTAAATTAGCAATAAAAGAAAAATAAATAATTAAGCCGTCCCGAGCAACGGCGCCAAAAACTTGATAGGCTTTTTCTGCGCACTATAATTTAATCCCCAAGTATGAAGGATATCAATTGTAGCGGTAAGTGACCAAGTTAAATTATCGAACCCAAGGGACAGCTAACTATTTATTTTCTAATTATACTAGCTTAATCAGAATAAGGTAACCGATTTTCAATGTTTTTGAAGTAAATTATCTAAATCTAAATAACGAAATAATAAATAACTAAATTAATTAAAAGCAATAAAAATAAAAGCAAGTTCTAACCAAGAGATGATGAACAGTTCTAAGGTATCAGGTATTGACCAATTAATTTGGGTTATTAAACTTACGATTGTTCATTCATGTAGTTTCACTGAAAATACACCACATATCCCTGTTATCCCACCGAATATGATTCGATTCACAGCTAACAGTCTAATCTGGTTTAAATCCTAAGGTGCGTAAATATTACCAAGCCTTATTCCTAGATACTAATCAAAGCAAGCAACAATACCTCCGGATGGTAAGCCCGACTAACAAGATATTTTCTGGAATTACTACAAGGTTCTATTCACTTCCTACTTGATTGTCTAATTGCATTGTTCCACTAAACTAATCAAGTATTTGATTAACCAGTTCATGAAATTAAAGTGCTTATAGCGGAGCTACTCTAATCCCTAACAGATAGACAATACCAATCATGAACGCACACAAGCTAACACAATAATCCAAGCATTATAGCGAATGTCATGAATATATTATGAAGACGTTACGAAGCAGAAAAGCATGTCTTAATAAAATAAGTAAAATCAAAAGCTCAACTGCATAAAATCTCAATCTTTGGTCTAAATCCCCAAATCAATTAAATCAATCCATCAAACCCTAGAACTGTACAAGAAATTAGCCTATGAGGTTACAAGCAACACTCATGGCTATGCAATTCATACCACAAATCAAGACAAAAGAAAATTAAAGAAAGGAATAGAAAAACCCTAGTGTTGGAGTTGTCTCAGATTCCTTCTCCGTCTCTCCGATTGACTGATCTTCCTCTTGAATAGCCCTTGAATCCCCTTTGATGTGGATGGATGATGGGATGGATATGGATGATGGTAGATGATGGATGGTAGGGGGTAATCCCCTTGTGGAGGGTGGTGTCTCTTATGAATAATGATGTGAGATATATATAGGTGTGAGAAGGGAATGAGATAAGGAAAGAATTGTGCTCCAAGAAAGGGAATGAGATAAGGAAAGAATTGTGCTTCAAGAAATAACTAAAATTGGCTAATTTTCGGAAATTTTCGGAAATTCCCGTTGGCAGCTGCGCAGTCTCACTGTTTCGAGCATAACTTCTTCATAGGGACTCCAATTTGAGTGATTTTTATGCCAAAACGATCCTCTCTTCCGTGGCTTTCCAACCATATATTACATGACCAATTTGGACTTCTACACGAATACAGAAAAATTATTCAAGTGGACGTGTGTTTTTCACCATTCCTTCACACTTTCACTCTTCATTCCAACTTTTAACTTTTGATCTTGTTTTACCCTTCAAAACTCAACAAAACACCTTAGTAGCATCTTAATTATGCAAGATATGAAAATCACTCAATTCTACCCAAAATCATGGCCACATTCTATCAAAAACGGTGTAATGTGAGACCTAAATCACGTGAAATTTCACTCTCAACAGTTATAGAGTATGGTTGGTTCCCTTATTCATCAAATCTTTATTCTTGAAATCTTGATGAAAAGTCAAAACTCTATTGAAGTCTCGATTCACCAGATTGTAAGTAATTCTTGGATAGATGCAGAATGCCATCTTTCATGCGTACAGCAGGTTCCCTGAGATTCCTACCAGACATGCTTCATTTGGATTCTTGATCCTTTGTCAAAGAATGCAATATTGATTGGTGTATTGATACCTTTTTTTTAATGTTACCTTGATAAGGATTCAAATGACTCCCATATGAATCTAGGATATTGTGCGAGCCACTTCTCTCTTGAGCCTATTGAGTTCTTTTTTTAAATTATCAATAGGCACCAGTTGCATCTCCATCATATTTTTTGTGATCTCCATAGGGATGGCGATCTCCCCTCCGGTCACCTTGTATATGAAGTGAGTTCTTTCTTTCTGAAGTTGAGAAACCACTTTATTCTCTCCACAGTGAATCCATCGTATAGATTGAGTCTCAGATCTTCCTTCATAGTTCTCATAAGGGTTTTATGAGAAATGGATGTCTAAGAAAAGAATCCAGACATATTCTCATATGTTTCCTGTCTGAAGCTTTCCTCTTCACTTCGATTTATCTTCGGAAGATTCATCCTGGCTGAAGAATTCTTCTTCATAGATGCTCTCATCAGAGGGTATATCTTCAAACTGATACATCAGTACCAGTTCTTGGAAGTAAATAGCTTCGTCAATTTCTTGAGTCTTCTCAAATTGTCGTACTCACCACTTCCAATTCTCTGGATAATCTGGTGAGATATGCCCTAGGGCTCCGCATGTGTAATAATTGCAATTCTTGAATATTTCATTTGTGCGTGAAGGTGATCTCCGGAATGTTCTCCTTGTTAAAGTTCTTCCAATACTCCTCTAATTTGATCCTGAGGATGAGGCTTGAGTTCTTGACCTCCATCATGATGGCCCTGTCCTTTGACCTGATTTGTAACTACAGGCTTCTTGTTTGGAACAAAAGAATCTTATTCTTCTCAACATCAATCCTCCATTTCTCTGTGTATAAGGATGACTCTTCTTCGTCATTTTCTTCTTTTTGGGTCTCTTCCAATGATGGTTGGAAGATTATTACTCTCACAGCATATGGATACTATCTTGCTGATTCCCTTTAGTCTCTTGTAGTTCTTTTACCGAGCTGCTTGGTGGCACTACTCCGCTATCTTGGCTTTAAGGGAGGACATCCTTCTTGCTATTGAGTCCAGATCACATGGTTCGTACTATTTGATCAACATTTCTCTCCATGTGCTTTGAATCTTGGCAAAAAATAGGTGGAAAACTTCCTGCTCTTTTATCTTTGACATCGATCTATACTTCGTGAAGAGTTTGATGTACTCGTCTACATGACATATGTCCAGTAGCTTCAAGATGTATAGGGAATTTTTATACTTCTTCTTTTTCTTTTCTTCTTCAACCCTTCAAAGTAACCTACTCTAATGAAATGAATCTTGAATATCTTTGCCAAGCGATCCACGATATCTGCAAGGGTTTCTCCTTCCATGCTTCCTTCTTAACCTCGCCCGAGGTTAATTCTCAGACACACTTCACTGATCTTTCCAAGCCCATAGTTAGAATTCTTATGAACCATTCTTTATCTAGCTCTAGTACTCCTCCTGCAAATGTCATTGCATTCGTCTACTTGTCGATCAAGGACTATTTTTAAAGTCTAGAATGTTGAGGTTTAATATCAACCCGTATGGATTTATTGGTTCAAGGTGAGACTGTCTATATAGGGTGTTGTGTCTATTTGTTTCTCATGCTCGACTTACTCCAGTAGACAACCCCGTTGCTTTTAGTTTGAAATCTCCTTGGTGTGGGATTGTTTCCTCTCGTCTCATCTCCTAGATATCATGAGATTCAGAAGTTCCTTTGTCTTGGCCTAGGCCATGTTGTGTGGGAGGGGCCTGTGACTGTTGTTGAGAAGTTGTCATTACTTTTTCGTACACATCTCCCGAGTTCACCTTCATATCTACAAGAGTTAGTCCTTTAAATGTCTCGTGTAGGTCCTGTAGCTCTTCAAGACTCGCTCTTTCAATTTGGAGATGTGGATTCTCCTTGAAGGATAATAATTATCTTTTCATTCTCCTTCTTCGGCCTTGTGACCTTATGTTTTTTACCTTTTGATGTAAAAAGGGTTTTCTTCCGTAGGTTGGTGGCAGCATTCCTCCATTCTTCGTGCTTGGAGACACGTCCATGGATCTTGGTGAAACTGTAGAGTTCAGCCACATTTCTTGCTACCTCTTTAAAATTCCTCAAATTTAGTATCTTGACGATATTCTTGTAAGTCTTTATTTGTCTGGAAATGAGCCTCTGCTAATTCCTCCATCCTTTTGGCTCCAATCCAATACTCTTGAGTAATTTCATCGCATTTATCCACTCTCTGTGATCTTCTCAGAATATGATAATATTTTGAATTCTCCTCTTGAGCAGGGTTATAATTCCTGCTGTCTCGAATAGGGCTGTTGGTCCTGCTCTATGCGTTTCGAATAGGGCTATTAGTCCTGCTACACTTGGATACCGAACTTCGTTCAGATTCATAAGTCTTTGAAACTCTCCTCTCGTCAATTGATATGAATTCATAATAAAATTTTCATTCATAAATAAATAAACCTAGGATTCTGATACTATTTTGAAGTGTGGGGAAATGAAGAAAATTTAGTGGAAAATGAAGTATTCAGTTACCTTTTCGGTTACCGTATAGGTTACCATATCGGATTTTTACAATTTTTACTCATAAGGCTATTTTGGTCCACTTAAGTACCATTTGGTTAAAAAAGAACAAAAGTTATAAAAGTGTTGGTATTGATTTTTGCCAATAGATTTTTGTTAGTTTTGCCTATTATCCTATTCAATGTGTGAGATGACCAAATTAATATTATCTTTAAATTAGGGCTTCCTATCTTAAAAATAATATGTGCAAACATGAACAAAGGATGAAATCCCACGAATCTGGGCCTTTTCTGCGCATCAGCTTGACTAGAGCGACCCCTAGCTCGAGTCAAGTTTCTAAAAAAAAAAGCCAATAACGATGGAGATCCTGTCATTATTGCTTCACTAACTAGAGATCTTTTATGATAGGAATGCATTAATAATGACAAAAAAAAGATCTATTTACATCTCTAAATTTTGGAAAAGATATTAGTGATACATCGATATTTATCACATAAAAAGATATAGGTTAATAATCGATATAAATGTCTTTATATTTAGGGTTAATTGCATTAAAATGCACGAGCTTTTTCTCTTTTTTCAATTTAATCATGAACTTTATTTTTTATCAAAAAATACACAACTTTTTCAACTTTTCTCAATTAAATCACAAACTTTATTTTTATCAATTAAATACACGAATTTTTAAATTTTCTCAATTTAATCACGAATTTTTCCTTTTAAATACATATTTTTTATATTTTATTATTTAATTAAAAAAATCTTATTAATAAAATATATACCTATTTTAAAATTAATATACATTAAATATTTAAAATACAATTTACATATTACATATTATAATTTTAAAATATTTTTATAATAGTTTGTTGTGGTATATAGCTACATTCTCATAATTATTTTAGTTTCGAAATTTATAATTTATGTTACAACATAAGACAGTGCGTGGATTAATAATATAAGATCAAATAAATCAACAATAATATTGAAAAAATATAATAAACTTTCAAAATATAAAATTAAAAATTAAACACTTAGTTTGAAAAATTAAAAAGATGGCATAACTGTTGTTTGACTTTAGTTTGGTTTCAATTTTTTATAAAATTTAATATTTTGAATATATAATTTATTTATTATATTTTAAATATTTAATATGTATTATTTTTTTTTCAAATTAAGAGAGTTTTATATTTCATTAATAGAAAAATTGTAGTTAAATTATAAAACATAAAAAAAAACATGTAATTTATAAAGGCTTATGATTAAATTAATAAAATACAGAAACTTCGTGTATTTAATTGATATAAAAATAGTTCATGATTAAATTGAAAAAAATAAAAAGGTTATGTATTTTTTGATAAAAAAATAAGTTCGTGATTAAATTGAAAAAGAATGAAAAAGTTGTGTATTTTAACTTAATTAACACTTATATTTAATATCATCCCTATTTACATTGGTGAATACTGAAAAAGATATCGGTGATTCACTGATATGTATACCTTGATAATCAGTGAATGACCGATATCCATTGTTCATTATCATTAATATCAGCTTCATAAATATCGATAACTTTTTTATAGATATCCGTGGATCACCGATATTTATTCAATGGAAAGATATCGGTTTCTTACCGATATCTATTTAGGGGACTTATAATATTATCCCTATTTATAACGGTGAAATTTCTACATAGATATCGATGAATCATCTATACCTATTCCCGAATTTCTTGAAGTGGGCCATTAAAACTTAACATCGATCAATCATGCATGTCACATAAAAGATTGAATAGATAAGCCATGTTCTCGATTGATGGTCAACTTGATCATATATATATTGATACATGACTTGATTATACTTTAATTTGTTGCCAAAACTGTTAGATGAGTTGTATTTTAATAAATACATGAAACATGTGAGTTGTATTATTTTGATAATAACAAATTTTAGCTTATGCATTATTAATTTCTTTTGTTATTTACTATTGTGAATAATGTTTTATAAAGAGAGTTGCGTTAGGAGAGTAGTAGAGATATTTATGATTTGAACTTATCAATTGTTTAGATTCAGTGGCGGACCAGCTGTACCCCAAATTAAAAAATAAATTTTAGTTATATATGAAATAGTTATCTTACACTGCCCTTAGATTAGTGGTTAGCCGCTTAGTAGTGGCCGTTGATGGTCGATGGTTCAATTTTCCCTGGCACTTATTTTATGTTCTTTTAAACTAGATTTTTTTGACGTGCGATGCACGTCGCAGTCACGTTTTATTTCGTTATTCTCTTTAAGAATGTCCTTTCTTTTGTTTATTTAATCTTTAATTTATTCATTTAGTTATTATATGTTATTCAGTTTTTTTTTTTATAATTAACATTGCTAAATAAATAAATTCAAAATAAATAAGACAAAGACTTGTGTGAGACCGTCTCACGAATCTTATTCCGTGAAACGGGTCAAATACCAACCGAATAGAAAGTGCGCGGATCTGCAATTGACTGGCTACTTGATTATGCTGAATGCGCGTAATAAGGCCAACTCAATTTAATTAATTTATTTTTGTTTTTCGTTTTACATTTTACTTTTTTTTTTTTACAACTCATTTGGGCTTTGTTTTATTTTATCATTATAAATTATTAGAACATATATTATTATTGTTTATTAAATTATATTATTATTTGTAAATAAAGTAAGAAAATATTTGATTTAGAAAAATAATTAATGTAGATAAAGGCTTGTGTTAAACCGTCTCACGTAAATATTTAAGTGAGATGGTAGAAAGTGATAACTTTTATATTGAAAAGTGATACTAAATTAATGAATAGTGATAATATTATTCATGAACAATTTATAGTACAAATGAAAAATAATAACATTTAATAACAAAATTGATAACGTTTTACAGCGAAAGTGATAACTATTTAAAAAAGTATAAAATGATCTAACGTGAGACGATCTCACGCAAGACCTACCCATTAATATAAATCATGTCAAAATGAAATATATAATTGAGAAAAAAAGTTTGGATAATAACTTTACTTATTTATTTATTATTATTATTATATAAATAGTTTATGCAATGTCAAAGACTTGTGTGAGAGCGTCTCACGAAAGCACTTACGTCAGACTGTCAGAAAGTGATAATTTGTATAAAAGAAAGTGATAATTTGTATAAAAGAAAGTGATATTAAATTAATGAAAAGTGATAATGCTAATTTATGAACAATTTTAGTAAAAATAAAAAGTGATAACATTTTATAAGGAAAATGATAACATTTTATAGCGAAATTGATATCTATTTTACAAAGTGAAAAACTGTCTCATGTGAGACAGTCTCACGCAAGACCTACTCTTATGAAATAATTCATTTAAACAGTTATATGTTTCTTATTATTTAGTATTATATCAATAGTTTCTGGAGTAATTCATTTAAACGATTATCAATTTTCTTTTATTAGGTGTTACTTTTTTATTAAAAATATTATCACTTTTTAATTTTTATTAAATATATTTATTAAATAATTTAACTGAACATTTATTACTTTTCTAAAATCAAATGCCACTTTTTATTAAAAATATTGTCACTTCTTATACGTCTATTAAAATTTTCATTTAATTGTTTAATTAATTGGATGTGTACCACTTTTTCTTAATCAAGAATCACTTTTGATTTAAAATATTGTAAATTTTTGTTTTACTTATAAATTAATTATTTATAAA
Source organism: Pogostemon cablin (assembly GCA_023678885.1). NCBI lineage: Eukaryota > Viridiplantae > Streptophyta > Magnoliopsida > Lamiales > Lamiaceae > Pogostemon > Pogostemon cablin. Next base: position 22,968,174 of record CM042965.1, read on the forward strand.
ATAATTTAATTAGTTCAATATCACTTTTTATGTTTTATTAAAAAAATTATCACTTTTTAAATTATGAAATAAAATTTTCATGAAATGGTCAAAGTTTCACTTTTAAATTTTTCACCATCACTTTCAATTTTTTAAATTATAATGATGCTTTAAATATTATTTATACTTTAAATAATTAATAAAAATATTGATTTTAAAATGTATAAAGAAAAAAAAAGACAAACAAACTTAATTAATTGCGTAGTCATGAGAAGTAATTTGCACCTGACTAAGCTGCGAGCGAAAAGTTTGGAGGGGTGACCGGCAACCACCGTTTTATTCTTTATTTTATATTTTTTATAATATACTCTCTCCGTCTCATAATACTTTTTCCACTTTCCTCATTTGTTTGTCCCACAAAATCTTTCACCTCCCAAAAAAGGAAATACCACTTTATTCAACAACCTCAAAAGTTACTTTAATATCAAATTTGCCACTCATTTTTCACACACATATCATTACTTTATACTTTTTAATTACCTAAAAATACTACAATACCCTCCAAAGTCAATAAAATTGATCAAAAAGTGCAACTTTTCTTAAACAACATGGAACAGTAAACGTGAAAAGTTTTCCGGGACAGAGGGAGTACTAATTTGTTGATGGATAACCCGTCTCACATAATGAGATTCGTGAGACGGTCTCGCACAAGACCTACCCGAATAAATAAAGACAATTATTTTTATTTTTATGATTATTATTATTTTTATTTTACTAAATATATGTAGAAGACTAAATTTGAAATTTTAAAAAATATTAGGGTAAATTTTGCGTGAGATCATTTACACTTTTTAAATTAGTTATCATTTTTACTATAAAATATTATCACTTTTGTTTTAAAAGTTATCATTTTTAATTTATACTATAAATTATTCATGAAATAGTACTATTATTACTTTTTATTAATTAAATATTACTTTTTATTACATAGATTATCACTTTTTATCCATCTCACGTAAGGGTTACGTGAGATGGTGTGACACAAAAGTCTTTTCAAAATTATTATAAGATTAAAATTGAATTCAAGATTAAATGACTATCAAATATTTTCTTAACCTCTTTTTCAACTGTGCCTTTACTTTGTGAACTGGGTATAGGAAGGTGATGTACTCGTATATATGTGACAAATGTACATATAATTGTTGTTTAGTACGAAACATAAAAAAAAAATAGTGGATATAATTATGCTGTGATTTATCAATGTATTACATACAAAATTTAAATAGTATTTTAGCAATGTAACTTTCTATTATTATTATTTTTCTCTTTCTAATTAACTTATAACATGTGTACTCATATTAAAATTTTTCTTAATTTTAAGTATATGAAATATTTGTTTATGCGCAGCACTGGTATGAAACAATCTCCCTATAAGGCCAATTTATTTTTTTCATAAAATGTTATCATATTTCGTTTACCCTATGATATGCAATAATTCATTTAAACATTATCATGTTTCAACAATCTTTTTAACACTTCTTATAAAATCCTCCATAAAATGTATCACATAAATTTTAACATATTTTAATGTGATGTTTAATTTTCTCTACACTCTTTTTCCATGTTCACATTCCACAAATGGTGATTTACAAAAATGAACTTCAATCAAGACCGCCTTCTCACTTTAATATGCAACTCTCGGATTTTTTTTGCCAAAAGAGCCAAAATATCTAGTTTGGTATTCATGCCAGTCATCTTTACTTCCAAAAAAATATAAGGATGATGATAGTTAACCCCATGCATGCATACTTGATCCATTTATCACCATGGCTTGCTATGCTTCTCAATAGGATGCTTGACAGCTTAAAGTACTGAGAATGCACAGTGCTTTCCATTGAGCTCTGCTCAGAGATGCCAAAACCCATAAAATTAGTTCATTAGGAATATGATTCTTACTCTTTAAAGAATCCATCTAGATACAGCAACCATATTTCAAATAATTCGACATTTCCAACATGGTACTCAGGTATGAAATGTTTACATTGTTACACTGTAATTTGTAAAGATTTGACTAAAATAAGATTCAAAGTGGATAAAAGATCTCATAGTTTAGAAACTTCTTTGCCCATTCTAAGCTCTCAAAACACATTGGGTGTCTCTACTTTCTAGTAGATATTTATCGCAAGTATCTCTATTTAAGAATTAACATGATAAGGAATGACGTGCAAGCCCGAGGAGAGTAAAACAAATGCCTCAAGAAGACATGGGATACACTTTTCCTATAGGCTATTAAAAACAAAAACAAAAAAAATCCTTTTCCACCCTCAAATCCCCCCAGCCTTATTTTAATCTCCATACATATCAAAAGCATAGGAAATTATAGATAAGTTTAGATTTATGGAAACCATGACTTTGATAGTGGATGTCTTGTACTGGGGCATAGAGGTACACGGCCAGATTCAAGTTTGGTATGTCTTGGTGAAGCTTGTTAATAGCATATTATGCAAACCTATGGACATAACTAATATAGATCAAGCAGACCATTAATGATGCTAAAGATGGTGTGAAGCCAAAATTTCAAAGTAAATTAGGGGCAGAAGTTAAGTGAATGGTATGCACTAAATCAAAAGGGAAAGATGCCTGAAATGATAATAAGAAATGCATACCATTGAAATGAGTATACCTGCAAACACGTGTATATTCCTCCTTTCTTCAAGCTATAGATACCCAATTCTCTTGACTCATGTGAGTTAACTGTGTCTAGTACTAAATCAAAATCCCCCTTACATCGTAAGTGCCGAAGTTTTTCGAGCTTACAGAAAGAGATGACAGCTGAGGAAATCTACTTAGATCATGTATTCTAATGTATTACTTAGTAAAGATCTGATCTTAATTACCAGCTGATGTTCAGTGCCAAAATTAAATTTCAGGTGCTTACAGCTAGCAGTCAAGGCACTTGTTTCACTTTCAGTAAACTTATTGCAGAAACGTGGCATTTAGCATACTCGGCCATTTGCACTGCAGCCACCGCTTCAGCTCTTTTTCCTCCTAAAACACTTTTCGACTGTGACAGTGTATCAAGGCAGTCAAATAATTAGACAACTGATACTGTGATTCCATAGAGTGTGATGGTTCATGCTCGTTTCATCGCTGAAACTAAGCTAAGTAATTTAAGTGCTTCAAGTCCTCAAGAGATACTTCCCATTAACCAGCTACGTCAATATAGGGAAAAGGCTTAAATCAACATCTCACAAAGATGAACTCAAATTTAGTAGTTGTTTTTATTATCAACTTTAACAAACATAAAGCTTGTGGCAACTATATATTAACAAAGCAAATCGATCTAATTATGACCAACTTAAATTTGGAAATAGCACCCCTCACATGACACTCTTCATGGTTTTCTCTAGTGTAAAAGATGATAAACATGGGTTACCCAAATTTTGTATTCCCATATCCCATCAGTGCCTTCCAAGCAATAAGGCTGGTATAGGGGATAGCACAAGCTTCCTATCATTTGCAAAGTTCAAGAAAATCAAAGAGTCGTGCTCTGTTTTAGTTGTCCAGTCAGAGGAGGATAATAAAATTGTAACTTGCTTAGATTCAATGAATTTGTTAACTGCCGAGTGTAGAGAGACATGAAACAATTGTGAAAAGTTAAATAGCTAGCAGCTTACCACATGTGACATTGTTTCTGACTTATGAGTAAGGCAGTATTCAGGGAGCATGACATAATCAGCATAGGTACCCCGATTTCCATAGAACGAAACACTTGACTTCAAATTTTAAAATCTCTAGACGCCAATGCTGCAACTTCATCGCTTAATTCAAGGCCTAATATCAAGTTTGGAAGATATTCTCTAGTGATCGAGCGACCATATCCCTCGCGCATCTGAAAGCAAAGCAATTTATATATAATGCTGAGTAATGAAGGCATGTACATTTATATGTATTGGAATCAATACAAGGCTACCTATAATGAGTAGAACATTATATATGAACACAATCATAAAATCAATGGTGTTTTAATCCAACAGTGGCAAGCCTATCACAATTCAATGCAAATCAAGTAGCAAAGAATTAGTAAAAAAATCAGAAATTAATACAATTAAACGAAGTCACTTAACCAGAAAATTCATCAGAAATTATTTCCGAATAATGAACTCGATAATGGACCGAAACACATGAAAAGTGAGCACGCTCAAGATTCCCTTACCCCATCAACAAAATCCAAAAAAACAATCTGGAAAACACCAAATATCATCAAGAAAACACAAAGCTACATAAACGCCCACCCATAGTAGCGATCTTGCGGTGCAACAGAGTATCAGTAAAAGCAGAGGCTATCTTGATCTGCAACGCGAGAAGACGAAGTCGAGTTTTCTAGATAGAGAAGAGAAAGCCCTTTTGGCAGAAGAGTGAGAAGCTCTCGCAGTGGGAAGGCGATGATTTTGGATTTGGATTTGGATTGGAAAGGACTTTAAGGAGTCCTGCACTATAACTAATGAGAAGAACATGAAGAGGCAAAGTTGAATTGACTCTAAAGATTAAATTAACCAATAATTAATTAGGATAATAAGGTAATTAGTAAAATAAAGAGAGGGCAGGATTGAAAAAAAATGTTTTACTTATCCTAGCCACTTTTAATATATTAAGATAGTATATTTATATTTTTTTTTGTTTTTCTTGTTTTCTTTTAAATATTTTGTTTTATGTTTCCTCTAATTATTTAATTATTTAAGTAGAAAAATAGTAATGAATACTACACTTTTTCAATAATTATACTTTTTAAATTTTAATTTATTTATATATAATTTTGAATGTTAAAAAATAATTTTAAAATTATATACTGTACCCCAAATTTAATTTCCTGGGTCGCCACTGTTTAGATTAATTAATCTACCCATAATTGCAAAATTTTAAAGTAAAAATAATTGAGGTGGTGAAATCAAGCTAGCAGAATTTTGTATACTAACATATAATAATTTGATGATATGTAAATGTGTCAACAATTGAGAGATTGGCTTGAAATTTTAATATTATACTCTTGCCCAACCTTATCTTCTATAAATTGTGCTATTTCCCAACCTCAATATTCATTAAGTTTATCAATTCAAGAAGATCAATTAGGGTCTTCTTGCTTTGCTTAATCCTATTTTTGCAATCTTGATTAGAGAGGGGAGATTATAATTAAGATGACACTTTCAACCATGCAAAAGCCAATGGTGTTCACCTTTGGGGTTTTAGGTATTTATACACATATAACTCTCTCAAATTCTTTCTAGCTATGACCATTTTACCACACACTATATATATCTCTAGATTTCTTGTGTAATTGTAATGCATCATCTTTTGTACCAAGCTACTGAATGACTAACACGTTGGAGGGAGGAGAAAATCTAAAGCTTAATAGGAAATATTAAACTCAAAGGGCAAGGGTTATAATTTTTTCTCTGTCAATCTTTTAAATAGTGATACTCGTATAAGTTGTGGCATAAACGATAATACACCAAAATGATACGAGAAATCACGTGTGATACATACATATATATATATATATATATATATATATATATATATATATATATATATATATATATATATATATATATGTTACATTTTTGTTTTTTAATTTGAATCATATTATATATTAATTAATGAGAACTTAATTAAGTTTGATTTATTAATTAATTGTGGGTGCAGGCCTACATTCTATAGGATATTCAAGAAGAAAACAACAGAAGGGTTTCACTCAGTGCCTTATTTGGCTTCATTACTGAGCTGCATGCTATGGTTATATTATGCACTCATCAAATCTAATGAAACACTTCTCATCACTATCAACTCCATTGGCTGTTTCATGGAAGCTATTTTTATCTCTATTTACATTACTTATGCATCCAAAAGCCCTAGGGTAATTAAATTCAGTCATCCCCACAAGTTAAACCGGAGTTAATCTTAGAGAAAATATAAAAATTCTTCCTTTAAGTATGGTCGATTCCAACTTTAGTCTTTTTTATTTGCAATTTTAAAAAAAAAATCGATTTTTTCTTTTTTTAATCCAATTTTAGTCCTTCATATATTAGAATTTGTCCAATTTTGGTTTTAAATTCGGATAAAAAAAATGACTACATTAATTAATTAAAGGACTAAAGTTAGACAAAAAGAAAAAAAAAACAGAACAATATTGAGAATTGCAAATAAAAAATGATTAAAATTGGAATTTGTTTTACTTAAAGATGAATTATGATATTTTCTGTTAATCACACAACTTTTTTACTTTGTTTGAATATATTTTAAAAAAATGAAAAGTGTGGAACCATTGATTTTAGCTCAATAATTGGTACTCCATTAAAATAATTTTCTTTGTTTTCCTTTGATTTTATTATTAATTGAAGTTTTTGCCTGCAGATTCTAGCTGTGAAACAACTTCTTCTTCTCAACTTAATCGGGTTCGGGTTGGTTCTTGTTTCAACCCGTTTTTTAGTGAGCGAAACTCATCTTCGGGTTCAGATCCTTGGATGGATATGCGTAACCTTGTCTGCATCAGTTTATATCGCACCTTTAAGCATCATGGTCATTAATTAACTCTTCCTAATATTATAATTATCAATTTATCACAAATTGATAATATTAGGTTAGGTAATATATATATATATATATGGTAGGTATTGAGTGAGACCGTCTCACGGATTCCCTTATGTGAGACGGATCATCCATTAGTCTAATTAGGGCCCTTAAAAATATAATTAATGGGTTAATGGGTGATCCGTCTCACATAAGAGGATCCGTGAGACGGTCTCACCCAATTTTTTGCCTATGATAAGAGAGATGATGCTTGCATACAACCATAGGTCTCTTCTTTTGAAAAAGATCATCCTTTATAATGCAGAGTGTTATCTCTTTTCAAAAGAGTTATAATATATTATTACTTTTTCTTCTAGAAAGTATTTCTCTCAAGAATGTCTAGCGTTACTCTTTAAAATATACTTGAAAGAGTTATAACTTATCATATGTACATAAGAGTAATAAGAGTATTAGCTTTTGTTTTGAAGAATAACAATCGTCTTTTATGCAGAAGCAAGTGATTCACACAAAAAGTGTGGAGTTCATGCCAATCTCTTTAACTCTCACTCTCTTACTGAATTCCGTCATTTGGTTCTTCTATGGATTACTACTCAACGACTTCTACATCACCGTATGTAAATGTGCATTAGTCGTACGAATCTATTATTCGTATTACTATAGTTTTGACTCGATCGAAAACTTCATTATATTTGTAGAGTAAAATATTTTATTTTTATATTAGTTGATACCTTATGATCATAATACTGATACCTTTAGAGAATGATGCAGACATTTCTCTTCAAATTAACATCACTAATTTGCACAATTATAATACCTTATCTTAGGACCTTTATAGTTGCATTATTAATACTTTGTACCTAATTATGCTCGTCAAACCTAGTTGTGCGAAGTCTAGAATCGTGTAATTGATGTGCACAAATTTTGTGTTGCCTCTAATGTACGTATACGTCATTATAACTTATTAATTCTCGAAATAGACTTGGATCATTTAGAATTTATTATTACATATACTACCACATTATTATTACATGATTCCTAACATAAATTTGTCCTTAATTAATCTTTAAATAATATTTCAGGCTCCTAACATTGTGGGGTTCATATTTGGAGTAGTTCAAATAATTCTATACCTGATGTACAAGAATTGCAAGATAGATGCAAATCAAGATGCAAAGCCCAAAACGACGTAGAATTTAGATGAAGTACTCCCTGCAGTTTGCTCTTTACCTATTCAGGCTGATCAGAATTTGGAGATTGTTATAGTTGCACAAGATCAAAATGGTGAGGAACCCAAACTAAGTACAAAAGATGAGACCAAATAAATTAAACAACTATGTTTAGATTAATAAATATTAATAAAAATATCTCCCCTTTTGATTAATTAACTAGTAATTTTCTTGAAATGTGGCCTTAGTGATCATTTCAATTTATATATTTCTTCTCATGTTGTAAATGAAAAATATTCCACGTTATGAATAATTTGTGAGGTTAATTATGATGAGAGTGTATTCATGATGAATATGTGCTTCAAAACACTATTGTACGTGCTATATACTTAAGGAACATAAGGAAGAAACTGGAGTACTATTTATCATATTTCAATTTTAACGATGTAGATCTCTTATCAAGTTTTGATATTACATTTTAGATTTTAAACCATTTTTCTTCCTTTCATATATCATTTAAGTTGGATAATTAATCAACTAATTAACGATAATCGAGAATGCAACACATACGAGATTCGGTGGGCAATTTTTTAACCACAATTACTTTGTTTTGCGATATACTTTTATTAAGCGATTCCTTCCATCTTTTTAATATGCCCCTTTACATTTGTTTCAAATATACTTAGGTTCAATAATTTTTTTACCAAAGTCAAACAACATATTTATTTTTCATTGTAAATGAAATATTTATTTTATTTAGTCCCTTCTTAAAACATATGTTAAATGAGTTTTTCATAAAACTATAAACCTTAAATAATTTGTTATTCAATTTACATTCGATTAAATTAAAATGTATATGTGTGTGTGTGTGTGGGGGGTGGGGGGGGGTTAACAGTTCATTAAGGTTTAATTATGATGCAACAATAGTTTATTTATATATCTTATGATACTTGTTTCCTTCGAATTAAATTTAGGTAGGACGGATCCAGCTGCAGGAATCAGTTGTGTACAAGTGGGCAACTTAAAACATTATGTCAATATAATATTATCTTAAAAGAGAACCAAGTCATTCAAGAAACTACCACTTTCCTTAATTTAAAAAAAAAAATCTATCTATCTTCATTTATTATTTAAGTTATTTAATTACCTAATAATCAATTAATTGCATTTCAGTTATTAATTAATACATAACGTTTACATTCTTTTATCATTTACCACTTTTAATAAATATATTATCACTTTTATTTATACTAAAAATATGAATTATTAAATATATTAATATGAATTATTAAAAAGTTTTTTGAACGATCCTCAATTTTTATCAATTAAATTATTACTTGTCTCACAAAACTCATTTTATGATACGATCTCACATATATCCTTGTCTAATATACTCCTAACTAGCCTTTGACATTCGTTTCATCGTGTTTATTCATGTCGTCCCAAAGAAAACGGGTTTGATTGTTGCTGAGACAAGTTTAAATCTATTGTTTTTATTTTTATTTTTTGAAATAGTAAAATTAAGTTCAAGTAGTACTCAACCCTTATAAGATAGGAAAATGATTATACGAGGAAGCTAGAAAAGCGAACTACAATACAAAACTATCACCTATTCCTAACACGAATAATTTGATTGGAGTTTCATGTTGAGCTATTAGGATCGATAGTGTTGGGAAAGTATACACTCTATTAAGGCTCAATACAAAATTTTACAATATACCCTCAAACACACTTCACTCAAGACTCTATTCTAAAACTTCACTCTGATTTTAGTTGCAGCACTCTTTCTCTAACTTAAGTTGTCACACTTTCTCACTCATTACTTTCTTACTCTTAACTTGGGACTCTCTACTTCATCACATACAATTACATTACACAAACATCTTATTTATGGTGTACCCCACCATTAGGGACCCTCACCGCCCCTGCCCTGGGGATTGGTGGAGGAGGTAAATCGCAGGATGTGCCTCAAGTGGCTTATAGGGAGGGCTCACTGTTAAACTTGTGCTTGCAAGGGGCCAAATCCATGCAAAAGGCAGGATTCGAACCCCCACCCTGCAGCAACCAAGCTCAGCTGGAAGGCCTTTCCACCCTCTCCTCTACCACTTGAGCTATGCCCTGGGGGCAAACATCTTATTTATAGTGATCATCAAATGGTGCCACTATCCTAATCTAGATAGTTCTTCACATCTATCTTCATTAATATAGAATATTCAGCCTCATGCTAATCTGCCACTTCACCACCGACTCCACCGACTCATGTATATTTTCCACGTTATAATTATCAACCCAGTTTGCTGCAATCTCCATGCTTTCAATATTAATCTAGAACACCCTAGAAAGTCGGTGTTGACTTCAACACTCCCCCTCAACACCGACTTTCTTCTCCGAATCACGTTCATCAGCTCTTGAACATGAGTATGCCATAATCTCCACTCGATTTTACTGTAATTCTGAACGCCTTGAGCTTCCTCTTCAGCCTGGTTTCTTCCATCCGAACCATCAAAACTTTTTCTCACTTTATGCTTCCATTTACATTTCTTCTTCTTCTTCTTCTTCCTTGGCTTCTTCATGGATGCCCTGTTGGTATATTGTCAACAATAAAAGAAGGGTGGGTTTTGTCCCACATCGGGTAGAGATCAAAAGGGGGGAGGATCCTTAGGCTATATAAGGAGACCCCTAGGTTTGATGTTAAGTGCACCAATCAAGTACACTTTAATCTTTGTATTTGATTCTAGTTAAATTCCTTTCTTTGATTCTCGATTATGAGAATGGGAAGAAAGGTGAGAATTAGTCAAGGATTTGTAAGGGTGTAGGGATTGGGGTCGAGAGAGAGAAATTCTGTGTGATTGTAAAAATTTTTCACATAGTGGTATTTTCTCGGATTCGTGGTTTTTCTCCGGTTTTGGAGTTTTCCACGTAAATTCTTGTGTTGTGCTTTTTATGTTCTTCTTTGTTTGTCCCTTAGGAATGAATGGGGATCTGCCTTATCCCAACAAGCGGTATCAGAGCCAGGCCCCAGACTTAACCGGCCCAGCCCGGGGTTGGTGGGATGCTCGGACCTCAAACTGGATGGTCTAGCTGTAGGACTTTGTTTGAGGGGGAAATGTTGGTTGGATGTCAACCAAAGTCCCATATCAGTTAGAAGTGGGGTTGGCTGTGGGTTTATAAATGAGGGATGGACTCTCCCTAGCATGAGGCCTTTTGGGTGTGAAGCCCAGAGTGGTAAAAACCGTGCGGGCCAGTGGGCGGTCCAAAGCAGACAATATCATGCTAGTTGATTGAGTGGGCCCGGCTCCGCTGGGTGGATAAACCCAACAATGGTATCAGAGCCCGGTTCGGGTGCTTATAAAGTTCTTAGTATGCTCTGTGGTTGTAGCAAAGTCTAACCTTCCACATGAGAAAAGACTTTATAAGAGGAAGAGGGTTATTCATTAGGCTAAGGGTGGCATGAAAGAAGTGGGAAAAAGCTAGTGGCACAAGGGGGTCAGAAGAACAGCCGGATGTGGTGGCATCTCCTTTCTTGCGGTGAAATGCGCTGAACTGTGGCGACAGTGGCGTGGCAAGGGGTGGTGACATCTCCTTTCTTGCAGTGAAATGCGCTGAACTGTGGCGACAGTGGCGTGGCAAGGGGTGGGATTTGCAGGTCAGCAGTTTTTGGCGGAGTTCTTGGACCTGCAGCAATGTGAATTGCTGGGACTCCTGGTGGTGGAGTTGGCTTAAAAGCGGCATGGAGTTTTCCATGGATGTCGGCTTAAGGAGGTTTGAAAGGAACATGTTTTCGGTAATGATTGGTGGCGTGGGAAGTGGCGATTCAACGGGGAAGATGGCGATGTGGTACTTGGTATCAGGTGGTGCTAGATCGATAAAGAATGGCGTGGAGTCAACCGACAAGTGGGGAAAGCATCGTTTATTCCGGAGGTTAGAGTCGGCTTCAAGTGAGGACACTTTCAGTAGGAAAAGGGTTCAGGCAAACCTAGTGTAGCTGGCGGTAAAAGGCAGCGACGTCATGTCGGTACAGACGAGTTTTGCTCAGGGTGGAGCAATGGTGCGGTAACTGCGGTGGAGCAATGGCACGATAATTGCTTACGGTGGAGCAATGGTGACATTTCTGGTCAAGGAGGAGCTGTTGCGGCAACAGTTCTGAATGTTGAGTTAATATTATTGGGGATCCTTGTGACATGTTCAGTTGTCATGGAAAAGGTGTAATAATATTAGTTGGTCCACAAGTTTGCACACGGACATTGACTTGGCAGGTGATGTAGGGTGTGTGGTGGATGTATATCGATGGCTGATGGACTTCCAGGGGTAGCCAAGAGCTGGAAGTAGCACTATAAATATCAGCAGGTGTTTTTGATATGTGCCGCAGGAAATTCTTAGAATGGTTTATTCTAAGTGGTCTACTCATATGGTGGAGTAGGATTCTCGGAATTGAGAATGATTGTCGGTGAAGACAATGAATCTTCTTTTATTTTGACAAGGTGGAGATTGTTGGTATATTGTCAACAATAAAAGAAGGGTGGGTTTTGTCCCACATCGGGTAGAGATCAAAAGGGGGGAGGATCCTTAGGCAATATAAGGAGACCCCTAGGTTTGATGTTAAGTGCACCAATCAAGTACACTTTAATCTTTGTATTTTATTCTAGTTAAATTCCTTTATTTGATTCTCGGTTGTGAGAATGGGAAGAAAGGTGAGAATTAGTCAAAGATTTGTAAGTGTGTAGGGATTGGGGTCGAGAGAGAAAAATTCTGTGTGATTGTAAAAATTTTTCACATAGTGGTATTTTCTCGGATCCGTGGTTTTTCTCCGGTTTTGGAGTTTTCCAAGTAAATTCTTGTGTTGTGCTTTTTATGTTCTTCTTTGTTTGTCCCTTAAGAATGAATGGGGATCTGCCTTATCCCAACATGCCCAACCAAACTTCAGCCTCCGCAAGTGATTGGGTTTCAACTTCCATATGTGACTGGACTTCTCAACTAATGAGCTCACCACTTCTTCTGCCAAATTCTGATTAAATTCTAGTTTCTGCTTGAACACAACTTCAACGCTAGCTTCCTCATTTTTCATTTCTTCATCCACGGGGAGAACCGATAGAACCTCATTGTTCCGCTCCTCCATCTTCTCTTGAAAGATAATATAATCCTTGCAATCTGATTTATCCACACAAACTGCTTTTTCATACTTGTCCACTTGCGGCGACTCCTCTTCTTCATCCATCACAGTCGGTTCCTTCTCATCATTCACCATAGGCGACTCTTCCTTTTCATCCGTCATATCACTTGCACTGATGAATTCTTCTAGAAGATCATCCTCGTAACTACTTGTCCAGTCATCCTCAAATTCACTCGGTCCTGGAATGGCTCCTGACGAGTCTTTTAGCCAATCTTCTTCAACGTCGGTAGTCCATCACTCTCATAATCCACCGATTCTGAGACACCAGATGATAACTCTGCCGCATTATTCTCCTCTACACAAGATGCCTCAAAGTCCCATTCTTCATCGCTTTCATCTTCAATGCTTAACAAGACCATATTACTTTCAACTATTATATTACTTTCAATTTTTCTCTTACGACCAGCAGTTCCTAGCAACGTGGCCTTCTTTTCCACACTTAAAGCACATACCTTGGAATCTCTTTATTCCTTGAGGCTGCCCTTTCCAATCATCACTCTCTCGTGCTCCCGCTGATTGAGCACACCTTGGCTTACTCACATGGTCGCCCTTTTTCTTCTTTGAGAAGGACGTCTCGAGAGTATCCCAAGTTTATTTTGGAGTACTCGCATCTCGTATATACTCCAAGAACTCCTTTTCAATCATTGTCTTGAGTGCGAACAACGCCTTTCCCGCCTTGATCTTCCACTTCTTCAAGGCTCCGGCTTCCTCCGGCTGTACCACATCATCTCCACCAACTACCTTCCACAAATTATGGCTTTGTAGGTATGACTCCATCAGGTCCTCCATATGATGTAGTTCCAATTATTAAGCCTCTCCATCAAACCTATCGTTTGTAGGTGATCTGCTATCGTGAACTTGGATTACCTACTCGTAACCAAGCAAGCCTCCTCGCTTCAAAAACTCCTGTTGTGCATGACGCCTCTTCAACTCAATAATCCTTCTTCAACTTGAGATGACACTGAACCCTTGACTCCTCACGTACCTCGTACGCTACTTGTACTCTCCCCAAAGTCCCGTGGCTCTAATACCACTTGTTGAGTTATTAGGATCGATAGTGTTGGAAAACTATGCACTCTATTAAGGCTCAATACAAAATTTTACAATATATTCTCAAACACACTACACTCAAGACTCTATTCTCAAACTTCACTCTAATTTTACTTGCAGCACTCTTTCCTTAACTTAAGCTGCCACACTTTCTCACTCATTACTTTCTTACTCTTAACTTTAGACTCTCTACTTCATCACACACAATTACACTACACAAACATCTTATTTATAGTGATCATCAAGCGGTGCCACTATCCAAATCTAGATAGTTCTTCACATCTATCTTCATTAATACAGAATATTCAGCCTCATGCTAATCTTGTTGGGGTATGGATATATTTTTAGAGCAAATATGATTGTTTGCAATCTGCTATTATTTTTCTGAATATTTTCTTATATCTTTCATGGCAGATACATCATCTATTTATAGTCATTACATGAGATGTGATTTAATGCATGAATTTAATGTGTACATTCATCTATCAAGCTTCTTGAATCTTCTACTTGACTGTCTCCTTGTATTTTGTAGTGAAGGACCACCATTACAAATTACTTTCAACACCCTCTCTTAATTTGTAATGTTAACATGTTCTCTGAATTGCTCAAGCTTCTCTAACGTAAATGCTTTCGTAAACCCATCTGCAAGTTGCTCCTTAGTATTCACGAACTCCAATTGAATTTCTTGCTCACTTACGAGATCTCTTATGAAGTGATGCCACAATTCGATATGCTTAGACCTTGCATGGAAAACTGGATTCTTTGTCATTGCAATAGTCGACATATTGTCGCAAAAAATAGTTGTTGGAGTGCCTTGAACTTGCTGAATATCAGCAAACACTCTCCTCAACCATACAGCTTCACAAGCTGCATCACACGCTGCAATATACTCCGCTTCCACCAACGAGAGCGAAACGGTCTTCTGCTTCTTAGATGCCCAAGAAATTATCTTAGATCCCAAGCAAAATATATATACTGATGTGCTCTTACGATCATCAATCGAACCTGCCCAATCACTGTCGGTGAAACCAACAAGCTTATCATCCATTTCCTTGACATAGTTGATGCCAAAATTTCTTGTTCCTTGAAGATACCGCATGATTCTTTTTGCTGCAGCAAGGTGTAATTTGCTTGGATTATGCATGAACCTTGAGATCAAACTTACTGGATAGACAATATCCGGCCTTGTGTTTGTCAAGTAAATTAAGGAACCTACTAAGCTCCTGTACAATCTTTCATCAACCTTTTCTGCTCCATCATCCAGCTGTAATTTTTCATTTGATGCCAATGGAGTTGCAATAGGCTTGCAACTACTCATATTGAATTTTTTCAAGACACCATCAAGATACTTCTCTTGAGAAATGAAAATCTTACCCTTTGTTTGACGAACTTGAATCCCGAGAAAATATTTCATGAGACCCAACTCAGTCATCTCATACTCTTTCATCATAGCTTCTTTGAAATTTTCCAGCATCACATGATCACTGCCCATGTAGATCAAATCATCTACATATAAGCAAACAATGAGAAAATTATTTCCTTCCTTCTTTACATATAATGAAGCCTCGTTAATGCTTCGAACAAATCCGATTATCTGGAAATAGCCATCAATCTTGCTATTCCAAGCTTTGGGGGCTTGCTTCAAGCCATATAAAGCTTTCTTCAATATGCAAACTTTCTTTTCTTCTCCTTTAACAACGTAACCTTCAGGTTGTTGTACGTAGACTTCATCCTTTAAGTCACCATTAAGAAATGCTGACTTTACATCCAATTGATAGATTGGTAGCTCCAACTGTGCAGCAATGGCTAGAATGATCCGAATCGTTTCCATTCAAGCCACTGGCGCAAACGTCTCCGTGAAATCAATACCGGGCTGCTGAGAATATCCTTTTGCTACCAAACGGGCTTTGTGCTTGAGAATCGAACCATCTTCTTTGAATTTTGTCTTGTAGATCCATTTCACTCCAATCACATTTTTCCCATCAGGTGGATCCACAAGTTCCCAAGTTTGGTTTTTTTGAATGCTTGCAATCTCATCATCCATTGCTTCCTGCCAACATGTTTCTTTGACTGCTTCAACATAGGATTGTGGTTCACAAGAGAATAGTGCCACATTACAAGCATCATAGATATCAGCCAAGCTTCAAAATTTCAAAATCGGACTTTCGGAGTTGGCATGAAACTCTCCACGTGAACTTGGACCAGGAGTACATGGGCTGCTGCAAGTACCACTTGAGCTAGGATCATCATTCTCCTTTGATGAAGTAGGCATGATAATTGCTTTCCCTCTCTGATTTTCATTCTCCCAATTCCAAGAACCCATTTCATCAAAAATAACATCTCGTGAAGTAACAAGTTTGTTGGTCTTTGGATTAAGTAGACGATAGCCTTTCGACTCGTCACTATACCCAACAAATATAAGCTTTTCTCCTTTTTCATCAAATTTTTCTCTTTGCTGTGAAGGAATATGAGAATAAGCAATGCAACCAAACACTTTGAAATGATGTACCTGAGGTTTTCTCCGATGCCATGCTTCATACGGAGTCATGTTTGGTACTGCCTTCGTAGGAGATTTATTGAGGATGTACACGACTGCATTTACAGCCTCAGCCCAAAAAGATTTCGGAAGACCTTTGCCTGCCATCATGCTTCGAGCCATTTCAACAATTGTTCTATTTTTCCGCTTCGCAACTCCATTTTGTTGTGGGCTGTATCGAACTGTTAGTTGCCTTTGAATTCCTTTAGTTTTGCAATAATTCATGAAGGTGTTTCCAATGAACTCGCCACCTCGATCAGTACGGAGACACTTGATTGTTTTACCACTTTGATTCTCCAAAAAAGTTTTGAATTCCATGAACTTGGCAAATGCTTCAGATTTTTGCTTGAGAATATACACCCACATCATCCTTGTGTAGTCATCAACGAACAAAAGGAAGTACCTGTTGTCATTAAGTGAAGCCGTCTGCGTTGGGCCACAAATGTCGGCATGCACAAGCTCAAGAGCATCTTTAGCTCTATAGGATGTTTTTAGGAAAGGAAGACGATGCATTTTGCCGTAAATGCATCCTTCACAAGGGCCACATTTCTCCTCAATGTTAGGAAGACCCTGCACCATATTTTTGCTTCGCAACAAATTTAATCCTTTGAAACTCAAATGTCCATACCTTAGATGCCATAGCTTGTGTTCTTCTTCAGTTGTGCTTTGGAGCACAAGTTTCTCCGAATATGGCAAGTTGAGAGGAAAGACCCTATTCATGCTCATCTTTACTTTCGCCATCATAAGATTCTTTTGTGTGTCAATAATGATGCAAAGATCATTATTGAAAATCACCTGGTAGCCTTTTTGCATAAGCTGACCAACACTCAACAAATTTTGAGTCAAATGAGGCACAAAGAATACATCCTTGATCATGCTTGTATTCCCCTCCTTGGTTTGAATGGCAATAGAGCCTCTGCCATTGATCTTGAGAGCTTTTCCATCACCAAGCTTCACCTCTGAAGAATACGATTCATCCAAATCCACAAATATTTTCTTGTTTCCGGACATATGATTGCTGCAACCACTGTCGACATACCAAACATTCTCAAGAGGTTGTTGAGAATTTAGGCAAGAGTAGAATACCTGTTCATCTTCCTTTTCAGTAAAGTTTGCCTCCTTTGATCCACCATCAGTTTGATACCAACAGTCCTTTTGAGAGTGATTTGGATTTTTGCATTTCTTGCATTTGCTCCAGCAACTTTCGGTGTCGTGCCCATTTCTTCGACAAATACGGCAATAAGAATCTTGATCATTGTTATTGTACCTCGAGTTTCTGGAATCTCCTCGTCCTCGGCCTCTTCCTCGACCTCGGCCTCGAAAGGTATTGTTGCCTCTGCCATGGCATCTTCCTCTACCAGGTTGTGTAGACGTTTTGTTTCTGTCAGAAGATGCACCATCCTTTGAAGATTCTGAAAAATTAACCTTCCCTTGAAAGGCTTTCTCCATGCTTTGATTTGAGAACCTGTTAATCCTCTTTTCATGGGCTTCTAATGAACCCATTAGTTCATTCAACGTTAGCTTGGATAGATCCTTTGATTCCTCTATTGCTGCCACTACGTGTTCGAACTTCGCCGGCAAACATCGTAGTACTTTTTCAATGATCCTTTTCTCATCCAAAGTATCACCGTAGACCCTAATCTGGTTGACAACAGTAGATACTTTAGACAAAAATTCTTGAATGCCTTCATTTTCTTTCATCATCAAGTTATCGAAATCTCGCCATGAATTTTGCAGTTTGATTGAGATAACTTTCTCATAGCTCCGAACAGATTTTTCAGAGTCTCCCAAGCTTCTTTTGATGATTTTGCCCTTGTAATGCGCGGAAGAATTGATCGACTTACCCCTTGATGCAAGAAGGACAAAGCTTTTGCATCTTTCGTCTTGTTCTCCTTATACTCTCTCTTTAATGCTACTGTCAAGATTGCTTCCTCCGCAGCAGTGAGAATTTTGAATCCATCGTTAATAATATCCCATAATTCATGAGATATGAATAACGTCTTCATCAGGACGCTCCAAAATTCATAGTCTTGTCCCGCAAAAATCAGAACACATTGTTGAGAGTATGTGAATGCGAGATCGCTGCTGCTCGCCATGCTTGAATATTTAAAGGAAGAACAGATATATAGTTGGCTCTTGATACCAAAAATATGTTGGGGTATGGATATATTTTTAGAGCAAATATGATTGTTTGCAATCTGCTAATATTTTTCTGAATATTTTCTTATATCTTTCATGGCAGATACATTGATTGTCGTCATTTTCACCTAGGTTTTAGTGTCTTTATGTGTGTATTTTCGGATGTTTTTTATCCGTATTTGTGTTAATTTTGGTGGAGTTATTGTTGTTTTGAGGAAAGTGGTACGAACTTATAGAATTGTGTAAATGAGCTTGAATATATGTAAAACAGGTCATGGAACGGACAAAAATGGAGTCGGGAGCGAAAGGGAGATGAAGAATAGGCCAGGCAACTGCACGGGCCGTGCGCGGAACACGGCCCTGTAGCAGCTGGCCGTGTAATGTCATCAGAATACGCTGCTCGCCCAGGGATTTGGCCGTGCGCTGGTGCACGGGCCGTGCACTGCTGCACGCCCCGTGTGCGGAGCTCGGCCCTGTAAGAAGAAGCCGTGTATTGTCGTCAGAAAGTGCTGCACGGCCATGATCAAGGCCATGTATTGCAGCTCGATCCGTGTCCGGAAGCACGCATAAAACGCCGAAGTAGGTGTGCCTACACGGCAGCACGGGCCGTGTAGGTGCAAAATCCTGTGTAATTTTCAGAATGTTCCGGAAGCTTCTAGAAGGTCCATAAGTGATATAAAACCATGATTTGTGCGAAATTAGATAAGGAGATACACATTAGATCAGATTGAGAGCAATTACACACAATCCACACCACATTTCCTCACACACTAGATCCACAATCCATCTACACCATCTAAATCCATCAATTCACCTTGATCTTCATAAATCCATCCATTCCATCATCTAAGAAGAGAAAATCAGATTTGTTTGAAGAATTTGGCATGATCAAGGAAGAAGGAGTCTACCTTCAAGGGGAAGCTCAATCTCTTTTATTTTGCTACTTTCTTCATTATATTGCTCATATGGAGCTTGTATTGGATTGTAGCCAATTGACAATGAATATTTGTGGCTAGTCCTCAAGTGAGGCTAGCAATATGATTGGTTAGGAAATATGTAGATTTTTGCACTATTAAAGCTTGATGAATTGATTGTTATGATTACTTTCTATCATGAATGCTTATTCTCATTTGATGCATGATGTGTGTGGTTAAATTCTCTATGCATAGTGTTAGGATGGCCATTCCAATATTATGTGTGGTGGTTTAATTGAATCATTGATTGTATTAGGTGACTTGGTTAGTATGAGGGGAGGAAAGCCATTCCCTCCAAGTGCTTAGAACCTCATGATAGAACATTAGTGATGAACTAGTGAGGGGAACCAACTTATGATCATAGTACCCATGAGGGAATTGAGAGTAAGACAATCTTAGGAGATTTAAACTTGTAAAAGAGTTGAGAACCTAATCACCTTGGCCATAGGGGTTAGAGGTACAATTGTGATTGCCCTTAGTTTCATAACTTGAAAGTCATCAATGCTTGAGTAAGTGTGATGTCTACATAAGACCTTGACCATGATGTTGCTAGCCTTGCTCTCTTTTTAGATATACTTCATCCATTCCATCTCATCTTGCTACTTGATTTGATTGATATTTGTTATAATTAGTTGCTTGTCTAGTTCATTAGTTAATTGATAGAGTAATCATAGTTCTTAAATCAAAACTTTATCTCGATAATCCTTACAAAACATAAATCAATGGAAAATCCGGATACAACTTGAGTTTACCTTTTCCCTTGGGACAACAATACTATAAATTTTGCACTTGGTCACGCGTATACAACAGCGATAGAGTACACTTACTCTTGACATTTCACTAGAAATGCGGCTAAGTTCATGGCGCCGCCTGCCGGGGAAATGTTAAACTTATGGTTGTAACGAGTTTGAAGTTGATTAGTCTTGATAAGGATATTTCTTTCATTTGTATAGTTGTTTACTTGTCTTGGTTACTTGGAGAGCTAATTTTGGAATTCTTGTAGGTACATGCAAACTCGTTCAAGGTCTCAATCTATTGAACCTTTGAATTTGGAATTAGAAGCTACCTTAAGAAGACAAAGAAGAGGAGTGTTGGAACCAACGGAAGAAAATATGGAAGAAGTAAGGGATAATGCAAATATGGTTGATGAAGAAGGTAATTTGAGAAATTTTCAAGGTGGTGATAATGCTAGAGGAGGTTTTGGTAATCAAGAATATGTGCCACAAGTTTATGCTCAACAAATGCACTTGCAAAACCAACAATTGCAAGCTATTATTCAAAACTTGTTGGCACAACAAGAAGCAAGGAATGATCCTCCGATGGTGCAAAATCAACCTCGTAGAAATGGGAATAATGGAGTGGGAATGAACATCCGAGATCACTTCCAACCGCAATATGGAAACTATGTTGTGGGACCACCGGTGAATGTTAATCATTTTGAGATCAAGACGGGATTGATCAACATGGTGCAAGCAAACCAATTTGGTGGTGGTACTATGGAGGATCCAAATGCTCACTTAGCCCAATTTACGGAGTTAGCAAACACGGTCAAGATAAATGGGGTAAGTGAGGATATTATTAAATTGAAGCTCTTCTCGTTTTCATTACGAGATAGAGCTAAGGCTCGGTATCATACTTTACCACCGGGATCCTACAACACATGGAGAGAGTTGGCACAAAGATTCTTGAGCAAGTATTTCCCACCATCGAAGATGTTGCATCTCAAAGGTCAAATATTGCAGTTTAAGCAAATGCCTCTTGAAACTTTTAGTGAGGCTTGGGACCGATTCAAAGAAATGCTAAGGAAATGTCCACAACACGGATTCCCCGAAGATCAACAAGTAGGATTTTTCTATGCCAGTTTGAATGGAAGTGAAAGGATGCTTGTTGATGCTTCATCGGGAGGTTCGATTTTGGGGCAAACTCCGGAAAGAGCAATTGCCATATGTGAAGAAATAGCTTTGAATACGGGACAATGGGCCATGGATAGAGTTGCGGGCTTATATGAAAAAGAGAAGATTGCTAAGATGGAAGAAGTGTGCTTGCAACAAGTGAAAAAGGTGGAGGTGCCTAATGAAGATGTAACCGACAAGGCAATCACGGAGATACTAAAAAGGATGAATGCTAGTATGCAAGTGACTCCAACTTCTACACCAATGGTGAATCAACAAGTGCTAGCTAATCCTCCGCATGTGATGTCAATACCTTTGATGAATCAACAAGTGTTTCCTAATTTTCAACAAGGTGTATCTACACAAAGTATGGGTCAATCTTCTCAAAGTTGTCAAATGCCTACCTCTATACCTCAACAAGGTATGTCCTCTAATTCTTGGAGCCCATCGGAGATGACACTTGAGGAAGTTGCCTTCATGCAAGGAAGGAACTTCCAAGGAAATTACGGTGGGAATTTTGGGAATAATGGAGGAGGATATCCACAAAGGTTGGGGGCAAGGTAATTTTCAAGGGAATTTCAATCAACCCCGGAGATATGAGAATTTGTCGTATGGGAATCAAAGTAATGCACTCACATTGCCACCGAGCATTCATCCGGGGGAGAAGGCTCCAAATGATGAAGGAAATTCTACATTGTCTACATTGGAGGATAAAATGACTAAGATGTTTGATTTTATGAAGCAAGAGAAACAAGAGAATGAGATAAAGTTTGAATATGTGAAGCAAAGAGATGAGGTAAATGAGAATCGATTCAAAGCTTTGGAGACTCAAGTGAGTCAAATGGCAACCGAGCAAGGTGAAATGCATCGTAAAGGTAAATTTCCTTCTACTACCGTTACAAATCCTAAGGAACAATGCTTGTATGTTACCGTTTGTAATTTGGAAAGCAAGGTGGAAAAAGGGTTGGTGTAATCTAAAGTGGAAGAGGAAGTTGCTAATGATGACGAATTGTCTTTTGATGATGAGAGGATTATTGATGAATTGGTGTCTTCATTTGTTGATGAAAGTAAGGGTGAGAAAAAGTTGTGGTTAGAACAAGATCATGGAATTGTTGAAGTTGATACTTCATTAAAGGTGGAAGACCCCGGTAAATTCGTGCTTACTTGTAAAATTGGAAAGGGGGAATACCTTAGTGCTATATGTGATCTTGGTTCGAGCATTAATGTGATGCCTTTGGAAGTTTTTGAAAAGCTTGACATCGGAAAGTTAAAGGAAACGGATGTAGCAATTGGAATAATGGATGGTTCAATGATTAAGCCCTATGGAGTTGTGGAGGATGTGCTTGTGCAAATAGAAGAGTTTGTCTTTCCGGTGGATTTCATGATAGTTGACAAGCAAGCGGATCCTTTGATACCATTGATCTTTGGAAGGCCGTTTTTGGCCACCGGAAGAGCAAAATTTGACATGGATAGAAAGGAAGTCACACTCCGTTCAAATGAAAAAGAATTGGTGCTATCAAGCAGGAATTTAAAAGGGGGAGATCTTCATTTAAAGCCACCCATTAAGCCTCCGGATGATCGAGATCGAGTGGTAAGTGAACTTTTAAAAGATGAAGAATTAACTAACTTTGTATTTGAATTTGCAGGAAAGTTTTTTTCAAAGAGGAACAAGTTTGGGGGTAATCCACGTGTTGATTGGAAGATTGATAAAAAGCCTCCGGGATTTGAAAACATAAGTAAAAGAGTCAATGAATTGAACCCAAGTGTTGAAGGAGCAAGAAGTGTGGATAAGAAGGTTGTTAAGGAAAGGTTTAAAGTGAAGATGAGGCCCGATGGGGTCTTGGATTTCTCCGATTGCTAAATGAGTTTAAAATTCCGTCCGGCTTGAAGACGTTAAACTTAGCGCTAAATGGGAGGCAACCCATTCTTTTATCTTTTGATGCTTGTTTTGTTGTTTGGTATGAAGGTGGTTAAGTTCATGAGAAACGCATAAGAGAAAAGACACGGATGCTAAAGGTGGAATGATGATTGTATGCCTCACCACTCTTTACAAACTTAAATTTTAACACTTGTGTTAATTTAAGTTTGGGGGGAGGTTGCGTGGTGGTCACACTTGATCAATTGGAGCTTAAAGTAGGCATAAGAGGTGGAGAAGTTCATGAAGAGCATTGAGAAAACGAATAAGGTATGTCTCACCACTTTTGTAAACTTAATTCGTAACTTGTTTCGATTTAAGTTTGGGGGGAGAGTGCATGGTGTGATCTATACTTTGTTCAATTGATTGTGTTATCTTGTGTATATATATCATCGTTGCAAAATGGTCATTTTTGAAAAATTTTGAATATGTTTCTCATGAGTTAGGATAGTTTTGGTGTGTTTGGTGGTGTTTTGAGTACATTTCAATCCATTCTTGATTATGAGTGTAGCATGGATAACATTGAGTAGTGTTTAAGCATGAATAGGGTATGTGAAGAGTGAAAAACAGGGCAAGGATGGAGTGAAGCAAGAAAAATGAAGAACAGGGCAAACTACTACACGGGTTGTGCGCCGTGCACGGCCCTGTAGCAGTTGGCCGTGTAGCGGGATCAGAACATGCTACACGGCCAGGATTATGGCCGAGTTACGCAGCTCGATCCGTGCAGGAGAAACGGTACACGGGCCGTGTTCCGCACACGGCCCTGTAACAGGTGGCTGTGTAATGGGATCAGAACACGCTGCACGGTCTAACTTGAGGCCGTGCTGCGTAACACGGGCCGTGCAGGGCTTGTTCCAGTTTTTTTAAAAGGGCTGCTCCGTACACATTCCATACGCACCCCTTCACCCAATTCGCACGATTCAAGCACACGAAAATCCACCAAGGTTAGTGTTGAAAGAGTGTGAGTGGAGATTGTAAGTGTTCACACCAAATTCACATCTCCACATCCAATTGGTGAAAGGTATGAAATTCTTGAACCCTAACTTGAACATTTTGATATGAATTGATTGAATTGATATATGGGCTTTATTCTTATGATGTTTTCATGCTTGATTGATGATATTCATGCATGTGTTTCATTATGAATTGTTGAATTTTTTTTAAAAAAAAGTTGAAATAGGGTTCATGAGGAATAATTTGGGAATTGTGTGAGAATTATGAGTGTGAATAATTGTGTTGTGCCAATTGATGAATTACATGAGTATGATGTTTATTTGTAAGAGATTAACTTTAGATATTGAGGATTTGGGCATGAGGATATGCAAATTGCATGTTGAGAGGATGCTTAAATTTTGTGCATGCCAAGTGTTCGATGAAATGTCTAAGAGAGGAATTCGTTGGAAATTGATGGTCAAATGTGAATAGCATTTTAAGATGATTGAAGTGAGGATTCATATGTGTGATCATGAGTAGAAATTGGTTATAATTGTTGATAGTTGTGATGAATGGTGATAAGTTGTTAAGTGTGAATATATTTGATAAGTTGTATATTGTTTTTATATTGTAGATGGCTGAGAGGAGAGTTCGCCCTAGGACCAAGGATTTCATTGTGATAACCGACCCTGAGGAGTTATCTAACTTGGATGCCCAGTTGGTTATTGAAAGAATTCATCCACAAGAATTTGGAGTTGAGTTCGAGGATTATTGGGGAAAGTTTGTGCTTCGCTGACAAGTTCTAGCTCCGAAGATCAAGGCTACTCGTTTCCAAGACACGGAGACGATGAGGGGACTAGGTATAGAGGAAGATCTGAGGAAGTTATTTCGCTTCTCTCAGATGGAAGCTTTCTTCGATAAGAGGCCGCCAACCTACTATCATCTCTCTGCGGAATTTATGAGCACTTTACAAGTGAAGAAAGATAGGAATGGGTATCCACTGTGGGTGACTTTTCAGCTAGATAATGTGTTGAGGGAAAAGGTTCCATTGGCATTTTTGAATGAGTGTTTTGGGTGCCCGCCATGCGAATTCCATCGGAGCTTTTATGCCGGAGGAACTTTCAACCAACAGGAATGGTGGTCAAGCCTTGTGAATGATGGAATTGAGAGAGCAGGGTACATCCCTAGTGCTTCAAAGGGGACGGCCATCCGGAATCCTGTAATGAGGTACTTAGAGAAGATCGTCTCCAACACTATATTGGGAAGGTTTGAAGGAGGCTCAGTTGGAGAAAAGCAGCTCTATATCATGTATTGTATGTATAAAGAGTTACCGCTTAATGTTGCAGCACATTTTGTGCAACATGCGGAGAGAGTTGCAAAGAGGCAGAGTTCTCAAGGGTTGATGCTAGGAGGGATGATTACAATGATAGCTCAATGAATGGGAGTTAACTTCGCAGGGATGGAGAATCGTATGGTTAGTGAAGGGTTGAATTACTCACAGCTGATGAGGATGGAATTTTTGACCATGGTAGGAAATCAATACTGTTTAAGATAGGAGAAGGGAGCTCCATTTCCGTTGCCAATGCCGGAGCTCACTACAGTTTATACAAGGAGAAGGCTTGCAAATTTGGCTATGGGAAGTGTGAACCATTCCAGAGTTGTCAAGGCATTTTATAGAAGAAACAGAGATGAAATGGAACAGGTTCTGAGGCAGGTTAGAGTTGAAGAAAATGAAGAGCTAGCCAATTTGAGGGCCGAGCAAGTGCCCATGGAGGGTGATGAGCAAGGAGAGCAACCGGAGCAGATTGAGTTTGAGGAGCAAGGCCCTAATCCACCACTGTTTGAGGAAGAAGGAGCACCGCCACCAGTCGCACCGGGCCAAGGAGATGAAAGGTGGAACTATATGATGGATGAGGTACGTGACATGAGGCATGTGCAGCAGACATATGGGACTCAGATCAGGGAGATTCGCGAAGTCCAGCAAGAGCATGGAAGACACATTGAAGAGTTGAGAGCTGGACAACGAAGGAGGGAGTACTATGAAGAACAATCAAGGGCGCACTCCAACAACATGGAGGAGATGTTGACCATGATGTTCAACTTCCAGTTTCCTGCGAACCCTCGAGCCTACATTCCATGGAACACCTATCGTCCACCTCCTCCGCCTCCGGAACAATGAAGGAGTATTTTGAGTGCTTGGCACTTTTGTCCATTCATCTAGCTATTATTTAGAATTTTGGTATTATTGCTTAGACATTTGATTTGATTTGTTAGGATTTGATTGGATTGTACTTAAATTGTTGGTTTTTGGGAGGTTTTACTTTGGGATTTTATTTTCAGTTTTATGCGATTTTCAGTTTTTTGTTTTTTCGTTGTTTGGATGCGATGGGAGATTGATCTTTATCGTTATGGGTTTGAGTTGATGTGCTTTATTTTCTTTTGATGGATGATTTGATTTATGCATGTTATATGTTTGTATTGTTTGTTGATCCCTTGATTAGTAGGTGATGTTTGTTGTTATTTTAATTCTTGTATAGGTGTGGTTTTGGTGGTATGTTTTGGGAAAGAGTTGAGTGATGTTTTTTGAGTATGAGCTATGATGCATTGTTTGTGATAGGTGATGACAAGCAAGTTAATGGTTTCTACTTGTTAAAATTGTGACATGGATTACATAATTTGTTCAATTTTGAGAAGTATGAAGGTTAATTGAGTTTCTTTTGGTCCAAGCAAAAGCTTGTGAGAGTTGAGCCTCAACCATGCCTCCATGGTTAATTATTGAAGAGAGGACCGGTTGAACTAAGACAAACTAGAACTTGCTCTTGGACTATAGGAACGAAGCCCGAATGGTTGAAATTTGTGACATGATCTTAGGTCATCCTTGTTAAGTAAAGTCATAGCCATAAAATTTCCTTACCTCAAACATTATCCCTAGTAAGCCACTTTGAACCTTTAAGCCTATATCTTGTGATATAAGCACATTACAAGCCTTGAAAACCCATTTAAACCTTATATATATAACCTATGTGTGGGTAATTGAGGATGATGATGGTTTACAAAAGGGAAGATGTGGAAAAATGTGCAAATGTATATGGAAAGAAAGGTGAGTCAAGAAAAATGATGAAAGAGCTCAAGATAAAAGCAAGTGCAACTTCAACAAAAGTGAAAAAGGAGCAAAATAGAAAAATATGCTCAAGGAATACAAAAGTCAAAGACAAGAAGTATGCCATTCAAAAAGAAACTCAAGAAATCCAAGGAATGATGATGCTTAGTGCTTGTGATTAAAGTAGAAAAGAAATTAAGCATGAAAGTGAGGACGTTGAAGAAAGGAATCATCTCTTCGATCAACCACACTTGAAAAGTCACTATTATCCAAAGTTTCCTACCTTACCAAAGAGCCTAAACATTACATCCAAAGATAAAGACCTTTTTGATCACTTATTGAAACTAAGGTGGCTTGTGAACATAGTCCATGAGCAAGCCTATGGTGAGTCGATTTTAACCGGTTGATGAGTGTTGATCAAAACCTTACTTCAAAGAGTGTTGAGTTAATTTGATATCCTATGAAAGGCTTGGATTGAAAGGGATTTGATTACTCTTTTGTCATGCTTGAGATTGAACTCGTTAATCTTTCATGTTATAAGTTTGATTATGTAGGGATACTTAACTTGATTTTGAAATCCTTATTACTTGTGATATATTGTGGTTTATGTTCGTTAGATGTTCTCTAGGTGAAAATTTCTCCTCTTGTTTATCATTTTTAGTTGTTCGAGGACAAACAACACTTTAAGTTTGGGGGATTTGATTGTCGTCATTTTCACCTAGGTTTTAGTGTCTTTATGTGTGTATTTTCGGATGTTTTTTATCCGTATTTGTGTTAATTTTGGTGGAGTTATTGTTGTTTTGAGGAAAGTGGTACGAACTTATAGAATTGTGTAAATGAGCTTGAATATATGTAAAACAGGTCATGGAACGGACAAAAATGGAATCGGGAGCGAAAGGGAGACGAAGAATAGGCCAGGCAACTGCACGGGCCGTGCGCGGAACACGGTCCTGTAGCAGCTGGCCGTGTAATGTCATCAGAATACGCTGCTCGCCCAGGGATTTGGCCGTGCGCTGGTGCACGGGCCGTGCGCTGCTGCACGCCCCGTGTGCGGAGCTCGGCCCTGTAAGAAAAAGCCGTGTATTGTCGTCAGAAAGTGCTGCACGGCCATGATCAAGGCCGTGTATTGCAGCTCGAGCCGTGTCCGGAAGCACGCATAAAACGCCGAAGTAGGTGTGCCCTACACGGGCCGTGTACTGCAGCACGGGCCGTGTAGGTGCAAAATCCTGTGTAATTTTCAGAATGTTCCGGAAGCTTCTAGAAGGTCCATAAGTGATATAAAACCATGATTTGTGCGAAATTAGAGAAGGAGATACACATTAGATCAGATTGAGAGCAGTTACACACAATCCACACCACATTTCCTCACACACTAGATCCACAATCCATCTACACCATCTAAATCCATCAATTCACCTTGATCTTCATAAATCCATCCATACATCCATCCATTCCATCATCTAAGAAGAGAAAATCAGATTTGTTTGAAGAATTTGGCATGATCAAGGAAGAAGGAGTCTACCTTCAAGGGGAAGCTCAATCTCTTTTATTTTGCTACTTTCTTCATTATATTGCTCATATGGAGCTTGTATTGGATTGTAGCCAATTGACAATGAATATTTGTGGCTAGTCCTCAAGTGAGGCTAGCAATATGATTGGTTAGGAAATATGTAGATTTTTGCACTATTAAAGCTTGATGAATTGATTGTTATGATTACTTTCTATCATGAATGCTTATTCTCATTTGATGCATGATGTGTGTGGTTAAATTCTCTATGCATAGTGTTAGGATGGCCATTCCAATATTATGTGTGGTGGTTTAATTGAATCATTGATTGTATTAGGTGACTTGGTTAGTATGAGGGGAGGAAAGCCATTCCCTCCAAGTGCTTAGAACCTCATGATAGAACATTAGTGATGAACTAGTGAGGGGAACCAACTTATGATCATAGTACCCATGAGGGAATTGAGAGTAAGACAATCTTAGGAGATTTAAACTTGTAAAAGAGTTGAGAACCTAATCACCTTGGCCATAGGGGTTAGGGGTACAATTGTGATTGCCCTTAATTTCATAACTTGAAAGTCATCAATGCTTGAGTAAGTGTGATGTCTACATAAGACCTTGACCATGATGTTGCTAGCATTGCTCTCTTTTTAGATATACTTCATCCATTCCATCTCATCTTGCTACTTGATTTGATTGATATTTGTTATAATTAGTTGCTTGTCTAGTTCATTAGTTAATTGATAGAGTAATCATAGTTCTTAAATCAAAACTTTATCTCGATAATCCTTACAAAACATAAATCAATGGAAAATCCGGATACAACTTGAGTTTACCTTTTCCCTTGGGACGACAATACTATAAATTTTGCACTTGGTCACGCGTATACAACAGCGATAGAGTACACTTACTCTTGACATTTCACTAGAAATGCGGCTAAGTTCATACATCATCTATTTATAGTCATTACATGAGATGTGATTTAATGTATGAATTTAATGTGTACATTCATCTACCAAGCTTCTTGAATCTTCTACTTGACAGTCTCCTTGTATTTTGTAGTGAAGTTGGACCACCATTACAAATTACTTTCAACAAATCTGCCACTTCACCACCGACTCCACCGACTCATGCCTGGTTTCTACGTCATAATTATCAACCCACTTTGCTGCAATATCCATGCTTTCCATATTAATTTAGAACACCCTAGAAAGTCGGTGTTGACTTCAACACTCTTCCTCAACGCCGACTTTCTTCTCCGAATCACGTTCATCAACTCTTGAACATGAGTATGCCATAATCTCCACTCGATGTTGCTGTAATTCTGAACGCCTTGAGCTTCCTCTTCAGCTTGGTGTCTTCCATCTGAACCATCTAAACTTTTTCTCACTTTATGCTTCCATTTCCATTTCTTCATCTTCTTCCTTGGCTTCTTTATGGATGCCCAGCCAAACTTCAGCCTCCACAAGTGATTGGGTTTCAACTTCCGTATGTGATTGGATTTCTTAACTAATGAGCTCACCACTTCTTCTACCAAATTCTGATTAAATTATGGTTTCTGCTTGAACACAACTTCAATGCTAGCTTCCTCATTTTTTATTTCTTTATCCACGGGGAGAATTGGTAGAATCTCATCATTCCGCTCCTCCATCTTCTTTTGATAGATATTATCATCCTTGCAATCTGATTTATCCACACAAACTGTTTCTTCATACTTGTCCACGTGCGGTGACTCCTCTTCTTCATCCATCACAGTCGGCTCCTTCTCATCATCCACCATAATCGGATCTTTCTTTTCATCCGTCATGTCACTTGCACTGCTGAATTCCTCTAGAAGATCATCCTCGTGACTGCTTGTCAAGTCATCCTCAAATTCACTCGTTCCTGGAGTGGCTCCTGACGAGTCTTTTAGCCAATCTTCTTCATCGTCGGTAGTTCAATCACTCTCATAATCCACCGATTCTGGGACACTAGATGACAACTCTGCCGCATCCTCTACACAAGATGCCTCAAAGTCCCATTCTTCATCGCTTTCATCTTCAATGCTTAATATGACCATATTACTTTCAACTGTTATATTACTTTCAATTGTTTTCTCTTTCGACCAGCAGTTTCTAGCAACGTGGCCTTCTATTCCACACTTAAAGCACGTACCTTGGAATCTCTTTATTCCTTGAGGCTGTCCTTTCCAATCATCACTCTCTCGTGCTCCCGCTGATTGAGCACACCTTGGCTGACTCACATGTTTGCCTTTTTCTTCTTTGAGAAAAATGCCTCGAGAGTGTCCCAAGCAGTGGCGGACATGAAGAAGGCCCAGGGGGGGCACAGGGCCCCCCTGAAATTTTTTAAAAAGTAGGGGTATAATAGTAATTTCACTAATAAAATTTAATTAAATTTAAAAATATATTTAATTTATAATAATAAATTTATAACACATTTCCCCCATCTTTCTCCCCCATCTTTCTGCACCCTTCGACAACTCCCCCTGACCCCCTCCTTCCCTCCCTTCTCCTTCTTTCTCCCACAATCCCACTAATACTCACCCCACTCCCCTATCATTAATTTCTCAATTTCTTTTCCTCATCTCTCTTCTCTTTTCTAAGGTGTTATTTTAAATTGTTAATCTAAATTTATTATGCATTTTAATATGAAATGTGATATTATTATATTAGAAATTAGGGCTTTTATTTCTAATGTATTATTATAAACTTGGAAATTGTTAAATTAAATTTGTTATGCTATTCTTCTATAAAATGTAATACTATTATATTTAGAAATTAGGGCTTTTATTTAGTATAAGGGTTTGGATTAATTTATTTTTTAGAGAAGTTTTATTTAAAGTCATTGTTGTAAATTTTGTTAGATTAAATTTTTTGTACTCTTCTTACATGGAATATATTATTGTTATATTTAAAAATTAGGAATTTTATTTAGTGGAGATTAGAATAATTTATTTTTGTTAAGGGAAATTTATTTAAATTTGAATAGGCTGAGGAATAATTAGGACTTTAAATTTAAAGGGTAAATTAAATGAGAGAATTTAAAGGGAGACTTAGGGCTCATTTTTATGCAATTTTTTTTCTATTATTTAATTTTTAATGTAATTTTATTGAATAGATAATGGAGCGATATTATAAGAAGACTACAACTATCGCTGAAACATCATCTTCCACGGTGAATGCTCCGGCTCCTAATGTGCAACCTCAACAACCATCAAGCCAAGATGTCAATATTGTGGTTGATTTGGAAAATCTTCCTAGTGACCCTGGATTACGACCTAAAATAAAGAGTTATCCGCCTAATTTGATTGAATAGGTTCGTAGATTTTATCTTTTAAAAGGTCCATGTCAACCACGTCAACATAATTTTCCTCAAGTAATGGATGGAGATAGAAAACGTAAATTTGTTGCCACTTGGTTTGATGAATATGGTGATTGGTTGGAGTATAGTATTGCAAAAGATGCAGTATTTTGCTTGTATTGTTATCTTTTCTCTACGGGTCGTACTGAAAAATGGCATGATGCTTTTGTAACTGAAGGTTTTAATGCATGGCGTAAGAAAGAAAGAGTAATTTCTCATATTGGGGATAAAAATAGTGATCATAACAGATGCAAATTTACTTGTCGTGATCTGATGAATCAATCACAACACATTGAAGTGTCTTTTTCTAAGATTTCTGAACAATCAAAGAATGAGTATCGTTGTAGATTGAATGCATCAATTGTTTGCTTGCGTTTTCTTATAATGCAAGGATTAGCCTTTCGAGGGCATGATGAGTCTGAAGAATCAGTGAATCGGGGAAATTTTTTAGAGCTTTTCTAAAAGTTATTGCTTCATGTAATGAAGAAATAAATAGTGTTGTGCTAAATAATGCTCCCGAAAATCTCAAGCTTACATCTCCTAGAATTCAAAAGGATATTATTAAAGCAGCTGCAGTTGAGACAACTAATGCTATCATTAGTGATATTGGTAGTGCTTTTTTTCCATTATGGTTGATGAATGCCGAGACATATCAATGAAAGAGCACATAGGAATAGTCATACGTTATGTGAATACCAGTGGATATGTTATTGAACGTTTTCTTGGTCTCGTTCATGTTAGTGATACAACTGCAGTTTCACTTGAGGAAGGTATTGAGTCATTGTTCTCTAGGTATGGCTTGAGTGTTTCTAGTTTGAGAGGTCAGGGTTATGATGGAGCAAGCAATATGAGGGGTGAATTTAAGGGTTTAAAGAGTTTGATATTGAGGAAAAATTCTACTGCTTATTATGTTCATTGTTTTGCTCATCAACTCCAATTAACTTGTTGCTGTTGTAAAAAAACATACAAGTGTTGGTTCCTTTTTTAATACTATTAATCGTTTGTGTAATGTTGTTGGAGCTTCTTGTAAGCGAAGAGATATCCTTAGAGATAAATAAATAGAAATGGTCATAAAAGGGATTGCAAATGATGAAATCAAGACTGGAAAAGGATTAAATCAAGAAATGGGAATCAAACGACCAGGAGATACACGTTGGAGTTCTCATTATGGTACTCTCATAAACTTGTTGTCTTTATTTGCTTCTGTGGTTTATGTTCTTGAGAATGTTGGGGAGAATGGAAATGATGATTCACAAAGAGCTGAAGCTTTAGATTTGCTAGAGATTGTAACTCATTTTGGGTTTGTCTTTTTGCTACATCTTATGAAAAAGGTTTTGGGAATTACACATGAATTGTCACAAGTTCTACAAAGAAAAGATCAAGGTATTGTCAATGCAATGAATCTTGTGAAAGCATCGAAAGCTCGCTTGCAGACAATGAGAGATGATGGTTGGATGTCTTTGTTACATGATGTTTCAAATTTTTGTGGTAAACATGACATACCTTTACTAATCATGGAAGAATTCTATTCTCCTAGAGGAAGATCAAGACGAAGAGTTGAGAAAACAACCAATCTTCATCATTATCAAGTTGAGATATTTTTTACTGTGATAGACATGCAAGCTCAAGAGCTAAATAACCGCTTTGATGAAGTGAACACTGAGTTGCTTTTATGCATGGCGTGCTTTGATCCAAGAGACGCATTTGCTATGTTTGACAAAAGCAAGCTACTTCGTCTTGCAGAATTTTATCCATCTGAGTTTTCTGTTGTTGCTCTATATGAACTTGAATGTCAACTTGAGAACTTTGTATTTGATGTTCGTTTGGATGAAAACTTCTCTGAAATCAAGGGAATAGGAGAACTTGCTCAAAAGATGGTCGCTACAAGAAAGCACATTGTTTTTCCATTAGTTTATCTACTAATCAAATTGTCATTGATCTTACCAGTTGCTACTGCCACAGTGGGAAGAGCTTTTTCGGCAATGAAAATCATCAAGAGTTCACTTCGCAATCGAATGAACGATGAATTATTGAATGATTGTTTGATAGCATACATAGAAAAAGAGGTATTTCAAAGTATTAGTAATGAAGCAATTATGCTGAGGTTTCAAAATATGAAGAATAGAAGAGAGATGTTGTGATTGTGTTATGTTTTCTATTTCTTATGTTGGGATGTACTGAAATTATTTATTTTGAATATTTTCTTGTCATGATATAATATATTGATTTTGTCAAATTTACTATAATTTATAATATTTTATATTTATTTTTTTGTATAATATTTTCTTTACTGATTGGGCCCCCCTGAGTCGAATTCCTGCGTCCGCCACTGGTCCCAAGCTTGTTTTGGAATACTGCATCTCGTATATACTCCAAGAACTCCTTTTCAATCGTCATCTTGAGTGCGAACAATGCCTTTCCCGCCTTGATCTTCCACTTCTTCAATGCTCTGGCTTTCTCCGGTTGTACCACATCGACTCCACCAACTACCTCCCACAAATCATGGCCTTGCAGGTACGACTCCATGCAGGTCCTCCATGTGGTGTAGTTCCGATTATTAAGCCTCTCCATCAAACATACCGCTTGTAGGTGATCCGTTATCGTGAACTTGGATTACCTCCTCGTAACCAAGCAAGCCTCCTCGCTTCACAAACTTCTGTTGTGCACGACACCTCTTCCACTCAATAATCCTTCTTCAACTTGAGACGACACTGAGCCCTTGACTCCTCACGTACCTCGTACGCTACTTGTACTCTCCCCAACATCCCGTGGATCTGATACCACTTGTTGAGTTATTAAGATTGATAGTACTGGGAAAGTATACACTCTATTACTGCTCAATACAAAATTTTACAATATACTCTCAAACACATTACACTCAAGACTATTGTCAAACTTCACTCTGATTTTAGTTGCAGCACTCTTTCTCTAACTTAAGCTGCCACACTTTCTCACTCATTACTTTCCTACTTTTAACTTGGGACTCTCTACTTCATCACACACAATTACATTACACAAACATCTTATTTATAGTGATCATCAAGCGGTGCCACTATCCTAATCTAGATAGTTCTTCACATCTATCTTCAGTAATTTAGAATATTCAGCCTCATGCAAATCTGTCACTTCACCACGGACTCCACATATTCATACATGTTTTCCACGTCATAATTATCAACCCAGTTTGCTGCAATCTCCATGCTTTCCATATTAATCTAGAACACCCTAGAAAGTTGGGGTTGACTTCAATAATCCAATCGTTTAAATCTTCTCTATTGTCATTAAGTTTAAAGAAAAATGAACTATAAAGTTAAATGACAATCTATAATCTAAAAGTGATAATGTAAAAGTTTAAAATAGTAGAGAAATAATTATTTAATATTTAATTCATATGCTCTAACAGTAATGCATAAACAATATCACATTAAAAAATAAAAATAATAGTGATGCGCATAATAAAAATAAAAATCATGCGTTCTTTATTTACTCTAACACTTTTATTAATTTAAAGTCGCAATTCTTATTTTTCTTAAATATAATTTTTGAACAAAATAAACATTATAAATGAACTAATAATTTAAATGAACAAAACATTTGATAATGAAAGTTCTTCATAAATTATAAGTTACGAGATGATCATTACCACTAATTTTATATTAGTACAATTTATTATGTAATTTAATGCTTTTAGCTAGGTAAATTACATAAGCAATAAGTTACAACAGATTATTATTATTATTATTATTATTATTATTATTATTATTATTATTATTATTATTATTATTATTATTATTATTATTATCTTGATAGAGATTTAAAGGTACCAAAAGGAGAGGGAAGACTCAAGACATTTTAGTAAAGAAATATAATTCTAATTTTATATTTTCATGTTAGCTTAATTATGCATGCTTCTAATGATATTTTTAATGTTCTAAACTCATTATGAGTAATTAATATTCTTTGTGGATTAATAGCATGCAAAATATCAAGATCAATTTAATCCCACAATTTTCAAAATCACGTTAGTTTAGTGAACTAGATGCCACGTCACACATTCAGTCGGAAAGATTCACATTTTTTGGTCACATGATCTTCACGTGCATAAAGCCAACAATTTTATCAACTTTCGATAAAAAAAAAAAAACTAAATTGACATAATTTCACACCACTAAATTATGTCTGGCACAATGGTGTTTTTCTTCTGGCCTAAAGAGGTGGTAGGACTCACCACTGGATAACTACCCATCAGTGCTTCAGCATAGGACTAGCTACTGATGATCATATACATATTCAGTTATTGTATATTCCCTCCCTCCGTCCCACGGTTTACGTTTGTCCCAAATTAAAATTTATATATATTTTTTTGTCAAGTTGGACCTACACAATACAATTTATTATTCCAAACATAACACTAATACAACTACCCACTTCATATTAAATATTATTTCTCTCACTTCACTACACATTAATAATATATTATATTTCTTAATCTCCGTTAACACGGGACGGAGGGAGTAATGCAGTATATATACAGTTGGGGTAAGTAAATCTTCATTCATTCATATGGACAAACAAAATATAATCGAGAAATTAAGCAGAAAAGAACAATACAAGAATTTATTTGAAAACTCCAAAACCAGAGAAAAAATCACGGATCGAAAAAACACCCACTATGCGAAACTTTTACAATCACACAGAATTTTCTCTCCCGAATCCAATCACCACACTATTACAAAACTTTGACTAATTCAAACAAAGAGGTTGGGCTTTCCCGTTAAGTGACAAGGGGGGTGAGCCGCTCCAAGTCGAAAGCGATGTTTATAACTAAAGGACGAAGCCAAGAGCAGAAAGAGGTTGGTTTTGAAGACTTTCCTTACGTTTCCCGAATACACATTTTCTCATACTCTCAAAATAGATAATACAAGAAAGGAATTTAGAAAAATCAAACACAAAAATTATAGTGTCTTTGATTAGTGCAATGGAAATTAAGATCAAGGGCCGACCTTTTTAAATAGCACTAAGGATCCCTCACCTTTTATTCTTCATTCGATTTGGGACAAAAAAAAATAAAAAAAATCCGTTCTTTTTATCTTTGACAAAACCAACATATACATTATTGTCAAATATTTGTGTAACACCGTCTCACATAAGCCCGTCAAATACTTGTGTGATACCGTCTAACGTAAGGACTTACATGAGACGGATAAAAGGTGATAACTTTTATAATAAAAAAAGATATGAACCATTTATAATATAAATAGAAAGTAATAACATTTTATAAAAAAAATGATAACTAATTTAAAAAGTGTAAAATTATTTTAGGTAATACGAATCGATCTTCTCTAGTCTAAGAATCATTAGTATAATTCAGTGTACATATCTCACAAACTTGGAAAAATGAAAAATTTCATTTACTAACTTTCATTTATTTTGAAATTAGTCCATTAACTTTTTCAATTTTGAAATTAGTCCATTAACTTTATAACAGTTTTGAAATTAATCCATTAACTTTTCAATTTTGAAATTAGTCCACTAATTTTATAACAGCTTTGAAATAAGTCCACTAATTTTACAAAACTCAACTTTATGATCCTTTACCCCAATTAACCTATACCATATCTTTCTTTAACCACTTTTATCTCTCTTTCACATTTTTCAAAATAGAAATAGTTCATTACGACCATATCAGGCCCGGCATGCTTCCGTAACAGTAACAGTACCTTTTTGACCGTCGATCCACTGGGTATTCGGGAGATTTTACAGCTGCTCCTCACAGCCAACCACGCATCCCGCAGTGTGATGGTTCTATCCCGTTTCTTCAGCGAACCTCAGCACAACCCTGGTTCGTTTCCTACACCGGGTGTACAGGATGCTGCTACTGTTTCTCGTCAGAAAGTATGGAGATCAAGTTTGTAGAAAAATGGAAGGTTGCTTGTGGGTAGTAGCCCAAGATTATTTATTTATTGAATGAAAATATTATTGCACACTCATACTACCTAAACAAGAGGAGAAGACTCCTCTAGCTACCTATGGTAGCTGAAATAAAAACACTCATACAAGAAAAGAAAGGAAAATAATACAATGTTTATTTGGAGAGAAAACAGAGGGGAATAGTCGATGCCTTCTGCTTTCTCAACTCTGCTATTTATAGAGGCTTGCGGATGTGAAATCCGAATTTCAAAGCCTTTTTACTTTTGTTGATGTCACTGCTTACGTCATTGTAATGACGTCACTGCTTAAGTTATTTCTATTGGATTCCAACTTTAGCAGCTGGCTGGTCCCTTTTCTCCATTGGATGCCTTCTTGTGGTCCATCCTCCTTATTGGTCACATGTCCCTTACCCTTTCAGAAAATCATATGGCTCTTGCTTTTTTGAAGAGTCATTTATCTTCTTTGGTGCCTGATGATTCTCCTGACTCTTGGGTAATCTGAAAAGATTTTACCCTCTTCTTTCCACGTCTCTTTTGCTGAGGGTGGTTCAGCAGTTCTGATCATCCCTATGCCCAACCTTATTCCCTTTCCAAACTCTGGTTCGGTTTAGGTGCATATTTTTTTTGTCCAATGCTCAAAATGGGCCATGTACAATATCTCCGATGGGTTTGTTTACTCACCAGAATCTTGTTTCTCCAAAGAAGGTCCAGTTTTTCCTGGAAGGCCTTCTCAGCAAACCCTGTCTTCTTTCCTGTTAAAGTATTTAACAGAAAAAACCCATTCAAAAACCTGTGCTCGAACTTGAATGGGAACTTCACCTCCACCATTGCTTGAATGCAGGCGTACAAACCCCTCTCTCTTCGCATAGAGATCTGCTCTTTAGAAAATGTAGAAACCAGGACTGGTTCCTTCCCAGATGACTCCTTTATCCTATTTGATGCTGAGACATTGGGTCTTCTTAGCTTGATGAAATGGAAGGCCTCATAGTTTTCTTTCCCGACTGGTTCTGGAGCTGCACTAGTGAAGTAAAGCTCCAATACATCTCCTCTGGATAGAGTCGAGTTGTTTTCCCATGCTTTGAAAACTGTTTTCCCCAGCCACTCTGGCAGCTTCGAAAGCTCTGGGAAGCTTGGTGCAACAATATATATTAAAGCAAGTGCTCCAAAATCATACCATTGCTTTACATCATTTGGATTTGATCCTTCTCGCATCTAAAGTCGGGGATATTCTCCATATATATCCAACCAGCATTTCTCCAGTCGGATTCCTTGTCTGGTGTTCAATTTCTCCCAGCTGGCTTGGTATTCCTGCCAATAAAAGAAATTAGCTAAGTTAATACCAACCTTAGCAGTGCCCGTCATAGGCCTAAGATTGATCTCTCCCTCTTTGACCCAGAGGTGCTGGGTTGACTCGTCGACTCTAGATGTGACTCCAGGTCTTCATTTTTTGTTGGACCGGTTCCTCTTTTGGAGGTTCCAATCTAGGACTGTGCTAAGGGTACTTGAATTTCTTATTCCGGATTTAGAGCCCGTTCTCGACTACTCTCTTTTTGTTGATTGCTATTGCTATCAACAGCCCGGAGGAGTGGCTCTCGTAATGACTCAAATAGACTCGCATTGTTATGAATGTAATCTTGTATGTGATTAGAAACTTTGGTCTGATCACTTTCTTGTATTCTTCCAGCACGCTTTGCATTGAGTGCCAGATTCTCGAATTCCCTTTGGAGCAACTCAAGGTTGTCCATCAGGTGCCTTGAAACAGTTAGGATGGAGTCTACTTCAGCTTCCTCCATCTCTCGTCAGGAAATATGCCAAAACATTATCAATAGATTTAATAATGACAATATTAAAATCAGAATATTGGCATTCTGCTTGCAATCTTAATAGTCTAGCGTTTTCTGGTTTAGATTCAATTTTATTTTTGAAAAAGGCTTTGACGCTTGTGTTATCAATTTTAAGGATAAATTTCTTCGCGAGAAGAAACAGCGGCCATTTTTTGAACCCCTTCCGAACCGCAAAGAACTCCTTTTCATTGATGTGTCATCTCTTTGCCTCATTCTCCACAAAGAGCCCGCTACAGTATCTGCATGACACTTCTTCTTCTGGTGTGGACTTCATAAGGACTGCTGCCCACCAATGGTCACTGGCATCTGTATATAGTACCAGATCATCCTCGTCATTAGGAATAGCTAACTTGGGGAGCTTCTTGCAAATCTCCTTTAGTTGTTTTACCATAGCTCGGTGTGATTCCTCCCATTTGAATTCAGCATCTTTCTTTAATAGAGGACTTAACACCTTCTTGTATTGTGCTAGAATGTTGATGAACATTCCAGCGAAGTTGACGACTCCTAAGAAACTTTGGAGTTGCTTCTTGTCTTTGAGATCTTCGGGAAAACCTTGAACCTTTTCTACAATATGTGGTTGTAGAATAATTCTAGATTCATCAATCTCAACTCCAAGAAACTTGATCTGACTTGTTGCTATTACTGCCTTCTTTTCAAAAAGCACCAATCCTTCCTTGTGTCATACCTCTGAAAATACTTCCAGATGCGCCAAATGCTCCTTCATATTCTTTGAGGCTATGAGGATATCATCCACATAAACGAACATGAATGAGAAATAATCTTTGAAAAGATTATCCATCTTTCTTTGATATATCTGGGGTGCATTCGTCAAGCCCATAGGCATGACATTCCAGATATAATGGCTTTGTGGTGTGGAGAAGGTTGTGAACTTCTTGCTTCCTTCTTCCATCATAATCTGGTAGAATCCAGATTTGCAATCAAACTTGGAGAATACCTTGGCATTCTTGATACAGTTAACCAAGTATTCCCTACTTGGTATATAGTATCCATTAAACTCCAAGATGTTGTTGATTCCCTTGTAATTGATTACAAGTCTCGGCTTTCCACGCTTGACTTCTCTATGATTTCGAATCAGAAATCCTGGACAGCTATATGGAGACACTCCTGGTGATATCAACTTAAGGTCCAGATGTTCCTTAAGTATTAACTGCATATCCTTCCCATCTTCTTGGTTCATCAGGATAGGCTTGTATCTCATGAACTCATGCTCTTTTCCTTCTTTTACCTTGAGTGATGCTTTGAGCTCTTTTTTTTCCCACCAGGCTAAGGGATCCTCGTTGAAGTTCCTCTGTATCTTCTTTTTTACATCCTCCAAAGATGTATGTTCTTCGATCGTGACCTCTCTCTGTAAGCTTTCTCCCAAGCTTGCTTTGAGAAGGTGGATTGTATTTTCTTTTAGTTTTTTCATCTTCCATCCTCCTCTGGTCTCAGTTCTCATTTGAAGGACTACTTCTCCATATTTCCTTCGATCATTCATCTTTGGATGACTAAGTTTTCCTTTATTATCACCACACTTGCTGCGAAATCTGATTGGCATTTTTCTTTGAAATGCATTACGCAGTCTTATTGCGATGATCTTATGTTCACAAAGGATTGTGAATATAAGCCTCCTTGTTGCGTTTTCTTGGGTAAAACACTTGAATGTCTGTAGGAAATTATTTCCTAACAGAATATCCAATCCGGTGTCATGAAAATATATCGAGAGAGTTTTTACCTTGTACCACGGGGTACGATCTGTTTCTTCGATCATGATTTCCGCCTGTTTGATTCGTCTGTTAAGGATTAGCACCTTTTGAGAGAAATCTTTTCCTAGTACCGTTGGTAAGTTTTCGCCTAAATTTTTGAGAAAGACTCCTTCTTTTGCTGTGCAGATGCCGGCTTCTAAATCAATGTATGCCGTAAAATACTCCGCACGATGCTCCTTATATCATCCCGATTGTGATATATATCAAAAATTGACTTGTGGTCATGGGTAGATCAGAGCTTATAAGCTCGAGCCTCTACTAGTATACCTTGTATCTTTTCCCTTTGACCGTGAATTCCATTCCATCCTGTAATCATTCCCAAGGTTTGTGATCCTCGAGAAATTCTAGTCCCAGCACTAGTTGTTCTGGGAATCTTCCTGCTACTCCTTCAATTACCAGCTCAAGTTCTCCGAGTGTGAGCTGTCCTTGATATCTCCCAGTTGTTGGCTGTTGAAAATAATATAAGACATCACAAGGAATAGAGTTTTCCCTTTTTGTAATGTCGAATATTACATCGACTCCTCTACATCCTTCTGGGTATTAAAGTTCACCTTTAGTTATGAACTTTTCTGGTTCCTGGACTACCTCCACGATCGGCTTTTTTTCCCATTTTTCACTTATCATTCTATCTTCTTGGAAAGAAATTCTCCTTTGGTCGAATCTGAGGCTATCTTGTCTACTCCACACTGGTTTGTCTCTGATCCGCAAATCCATGTCGTGGATTGGAGGTAACTCCATTATTTCTGGTCTAGTTGCACATGCAACCCTCTCGAACACCTCTGGTATCTCAATATACTCCTTCATTTGGAATAGTTCCGAATGATGGGTATTAGACAAGCATACGAGATACTGTATGTGATAGAGTAAGGCATATTCCCTTCTTTCATCAGATCTTTGTTCTTGAAACCTTGATGAAGGGTGAGTGCCCTACTGAAGTCTTTATCTGCCAGATTGTAGGCAATCCTTGGGTATATGTTGGATGCCACCTAGCCTGCGTACAGGTTCCCTGAGATTCCTCCCAAGCAAACTTCTTTTGTAATCTTGATCCTTTTATCAAAGATTGCAATATCGATTGGCGTATCGATACCTTCTTTAAAAGTTGCTTTGATGAGGATTCGGATTGCCCCGATATGGATCCAAGACATAGTCTTAGTCATTCCTTCCTTGAGTTTACTTAGCTCCCTTTTGATTTCATCAATAGGGACTAGTTGCATTTTCATCACATTACTCGTGAGCTCCATTGGGATGACAATCTCCCCTTCGGTCACCTTATATATGATATTATGCTTTCTCTTTTTGAAGCTGAAGAACCACTCTAGTCGTCCCACAGTAAATTCGTCGTATAGATTGAGTCTTGGATCCTCCTTCATGATTCTCATTAGAGTCCTATGAGAAATGGATGTCAGGGAAAAGAATCCAGACATGTCTTCTTGCATCTCCTGTCTGAAGTTTTCTTCTTCACTCTAACTCATCTTCAGAGGATTCGTCCTGACTAAAGAACTCTTCTTCATAGATGCTTTCGTTTGAGGGTATATCTTCAAATTGATATACCTACACCAGGTATTGGAAGTAGACAGCTTTCTCTATTTTTGGGGTTGTCTCGAACTGTCGCACTCCCCGCTTCTGGTTTTCTGGGCAATCGGGTGAGATATGCCCTCTTGCTCTACACGTGTAGCAGTTACAATCCTTGAATCTTTCATTGACTCATGTGGCTGCTCTTCGGAACATCTTTTCCGTAGGAGTTCTTCCTGTACTCCTCTGGTTTGATCCTGAGGATGAAGCTTGACTTCTTGAACTCCATCTTGACGGTCCGGACCTTTGCCCCGATTTATATCTTTGGGCCTTTTGCTTGGACCAAAAGGATCTTGGTCTTCTTGACCTCCATCCTACGCTTCTTTGTGTGTAAGGATGATTTGTCTTCATCTTTTTCTGCTTCCTTGGACTTCTTCCAATGATAGTTGGAAGATCATTGCTTTCGCAACATAAGGGTACTGCCTTGTTGATTCCCCTTAGTCTCTTGTAGTTCTTGTGTAGTGATGCTTGATGGCACCACTCTGTAATCTTGGCTTTGAGGAAAGGCATCCCCCTTGCTATTGAATCCAGCTCGCATGGTTCATACTCTTTGATCAGCATTTCTCTCCATGGGCTTTGATGAGTGTATAAATTCACAAGTTTGGCACCATGTTTAGTGCTAGTTTTGGAGAGTTTTGAGGTGAAAATAGGTGGAAAACATATATATATTGTTAATTAGCATGAATCAGGTGTTAGTGGAGCTATTTAAGTGGTTTTCATAGCAAAAACGGATTGGAAGTGCCAAGAATCGAAGAGACAAAGTCGAGATCACGCGAACCGCCAAGGAGAGAGGTGGTTCGACCTGATGGAGGAGGGTTCGACCTCTCCTACAGGTCGAACCAGTATTGCAAAGTTTGCAGAAGGAAGGTTCGACCACGACTCAAGGGGTTCGACCTGTTCATCAGGTCGAACCATGGTCGAACCAGTTTGCGAGAAGATGGGTTCGACCACGATGTTGGGGTTCGACCTGACGGTTGGTGGAACCAGGAGCGAAAATTGTCCAGTGGTGAGGTTCGACCTGTGGTTCGACCAAGACCCGAGGGGTTCGACCTGTGCAAGAGGTCGAACCAAGTGCAGAATACTTCCAGTAGGTAGTTTCGACCTGTGGTTCGACCTGCTGCTAGTGGTTCAACTTGTTTGACGAGGTCGAACCGTCGTGCGGGAACTTACTTTATCCGGATTTTCGAGGCCAAAACGCGTGGGATCACTTGAAAAGCCCATTTCAAGCCCTAGAAAAGTGATTACAAGTATAAAAGAGGGCTCATGCAATCAAGAAAAAGGGACACACACAATCGTCCATCATCATCATCAACACAATACAAGAGGAGAGTAGG
The DNA here is from genome assembly GCA_023678885.1 of Pogostemon cablin. Classification (NCBI taxonomy): domain Eukaryota; kingdom Viridiplantae; phylum Streptophyta; class Magnoliopsida; order Lamiales; family Lamiaceae; genus Pogostemon; species Pogostemon cablin. Next base: position 23,012,926 of record CM042965.1, read on the forward strand.
AGAGTTGTTACAGAGGTTCACCTGGAGGTTCAAGTAAGATTGGTCCATCTAACCATGATTGTTCATAGATCAATCATGGGCTAGAGCCACTTCGGTAGTTCTAGGGTTATGAAGGTTTCATGAGTTAATTTGTATTTCGTATGTATACTCCGTACAACACTACTTGTGGTTTATTTTATATAAGATTGCACGTTTTTAATCCATACTCATAGTTGTTTTGTGCACTAATAATCGTTGTGTAGAGTCTGAATGCATGACATGGTTACTGGTTGAGTGCGTTCACTAATGAGCAGGGTTTATTGTTATAATTCTAAGTGAAGGGATTCCGAGGTTTTATTAGAACCGTCTTATATGAATGTTTGTTAATTAATTGAATCCGGGTTAACAAGTAGGATTAAGAGTATAACGTTATAGTACCTAAAAAGGGAGATCAAATCGGGTTAGAGTACTAAGTGCACGGGAAATAATTGATTATGATAGTGCCTAGAAAGGGAGGTAAAGTATACATCTTGCTCTGAGGATACTCACACGTGTCAAAAACTTATCTATTTGTGTCTATAGAATAGATTTGTATGGTCTAGCGATGCGTCCATAAACTACAAGGCAGAGTCGGACATCGACACATGAAAGTATGAATTAACGAATAAAACTGGATGGCCTGACGAACTACCTATCATCTTATTTGATCACAACAATTCTTATCTTGTTCTTGTTATCTATTTGCTAATTTAATTATTACTTAGTTTAAAAACCAACAATTACAATTTTCAACATAGTCATAATTGATAGAAAATAACTAAAGTGATATTTATCCATCCCGTGGATTCAATATTTAACTTGGTCACCTTCGAAACTACAATTGATATCCTTCATACTTGGGGATTAAAGTTGTGTGTTGAGAAAACGCCCATCAAGTTTTTGGCGCCGCTGCCGGGGACGGCTTAAAATATCTTTTTGTTATTTCTAGTTTATTAAGGCTATTTTTCTTGTTTTGTTATTTTAATTCTAGTTCTTTTTAGGTGCATGCTCACGAGATCAAAGAAAGGTGAACTTGAACTCTATAATCCTGAAATCGGAGCATCGTCAAGAAAGAAGAAGAAAAAGAAGAGCAAGGCAAAGAATATTGATCCAACTGAAGCTCTGAATTTTGGAGTTGAAGTTGACGAGCAGAATTCGCAGACGATTGAAGCTACAACTAAAGTTAATTCGGGAGTAAAGACAGTCAACATGGCAGCGAATCCAGATAATCTAGCCATCCGAGAGGTTTTCAGAAACAATGGGGCTGGAAATATAGGGCTTCTAGGAGCGAAGGGAACTAATTCAGCTTTTGATCTTCATCCCACTCTTATTAGCATGATAGAAAGGAACTCCTTTTCAGGAGGGTCTTTCGAGGATCCGCAGCAGCATCTGAACAAGTTCTTGGGTTATGCAAGTACTCAAAAAGACGCAGGAGAACATGAAGATGATAGGAAGATCCTTTTGTTCAAATTCTCGCTTACTGAAAAGGCAAGAGATTGGTACAACACTATCAACGCAGCTGAGTGCACCACTTGGGAGCAACTGAAGTTAAGGTTCTTGGAGAGTTACATGCCACCTTCAAAGGTGTTTAAGATGAAGCAATACATTAACCAATTTGATATGGGTGGAGGTGAAAATTTTCATGAAGCATGGGATAGATTCAAGGACATGCTTAGGAAGTGTCCTCAACATGGGCTATCTAAAGCCCAATATATCAGTATATTCTACAATGGATTGGACTGTGATTCACGAGTGTTATTGGATGCTTCTTCTAATAGAGCATTGCTTACAAAGTCATCCGTAGAGGCCGAAAAGTTGTTTGAAGATATTTCGATGAATTCGAGGGATTGGCCAACTGATAGAGTTAGAGGTACTTATGTCCTTGGTAAGGTAGCTAAGGTTGAACAAGCAATGGTGAAAACAAGTAGAGAGGATGAGATCATCTCTAGCTTGTTCAATATCAACAAGCTACTTGAATCCCAACAGAAGCAAATCAGCTAATTATCTCAGCGCGTACCAATCATGCAGCAGGAGTTAAAGAATGAGGGACCAATCCAAGAGGAGTTGGAAGAGGCACACTATGCCATGGGTTAAAGTATTCAAGGGACTAGGTATCTAGATCAAGGAAACCGAAATTACCAAGGGAACTTTCGAGGAAACTTTAATAATCGTGGTCCCCCTGGTGGTTATCAACAGCCTAGGAGGCCGGAGTTCTCATGGAGCAATCCGAATAATGCGATTCAACCTCCGATTGGTGTTGATCCAGGTGCTAAGATGGAAGAAGGGAAACCGGGTCTTGAGGATACTGTGAACAGGTATATGGCCAAGAATGATGAAAGAGTTAACCGCCTTGAGGCCAAACTTGAAAAGAAAATCGATGCAAACCATGAGGTTATATCTAAGCAGGTGAAGGACCTTACGTTGTTGATGGGGGAGATGGCAGGAAGTGTTAATAAGCTTACTCAAACTCTTGAGAAGGGGAAGTTCCCGTCTCAAAGTATTGAGAATCCAAGGTCCTGCAACGCCATCACATTGAGGTCGGGAACATAGTACGAGGGACCTATGAGGCCGGAATCAAATTTGGTAATGTCTAGGGCGAGGTTCGACCATGTTTCGACCAATATTGAAGGTCGAACCATACAGGGGAGGTCGAACCAACACACTGGACACGATCAGGAGGCATTACAGTATCGGTTCGACCAAACTGCAGATGGTTCGACCTATTCTATAGGTCAAACCATGGTCGAACCCGACAACTCGGAGCACTCTATTTTTCCAGAACACCGGTTCGACCAAATCAATCTTGGTTCGACCTATCCAACAGGTCGAACCCAGGTCGAACCGCACCACTTGGAGCACTCTGTTTTGTCACAGCAATGGTTCGACCACGACGGTCATGGTTCGACCTATCAAACAGGTCGAATCTTGGTCGAACTGGACGGCGGAAGGAGTACAGTAAGCCGATTCGACCTAGGTGCCCGTGGTTCGACCTACTCAACAGATCGAACCCAAGTCGAACCTCAAATTCAAAAAGAAAGCCGTTGTCCAGAAGCAATGTTCGACCAGTACGTGCCTGGTTCGACCTGTTCCACAGGTCGAACCCTGGTCGAACCTCACCAGAAATTACTTGTTGCTACTCCGAACACTCTCGATGATGTTGATGCTACTCCAGTGGTTTGGAATGAGCAAAGTACAGACATAATAGCTGAGAAAAATTGGGAGAGAGCCAAGCGATTGAGAGCCGAAAAGGAGAAAGCGGAGAAGGTTGATTGTGATGAATGGGGGATACCCAAAATAAAGATACCTCCGCCGTTTCCTTACAAGCTTGTGAAGGAGGGATTGGAAGAGAAGTTCAAGAAGTTTTCAGAGATAATGAACAATATAAGCTTGAGCATTCCTTTCTCAGAGGCAATCATGGAGATGTCGTACTATGCCCGATTTCTTAAAGACATATTGTTGAAGAAGCGGAGCTTAACCGGAATTGAAATGGTGAATTTATCTGAGAATTGCAGCTCAATCATCCAAAGGAAGCTGCCGCAAAAGATGAAGGATCCGGGGAGCTTCACTATTCTATGTGAAATCGGAAAGGGGCCGGCACGGCGAGCTTTGTGTGATCTAAGGGCAAGCATCAATTTGATGCCTTTGTCCATCTTTCAGAGGCTTGGTTTGGGGGAGTTGACCCCTACAACAGTGGTTCTCCAATTGGCGGACAGGTCGATGACGTTTCCAAAAGGTATAATTGAAGACGTTCTCGTCAAAGTGGAGAAGCTAGTCTTTCCTGTGGCCTTTCTTGTGCTAGAGATGGAAGAAGACAAGGATAATATCCCTTTAATCTTGGGGAGACCTTTCCTTGCTACTGCTGGAGCTATGATTGATGTTCAAAAAGGAGAGCTTAGATTGCGGATGGACAAAGAAGAAGTTCTTTTCAACTTGGACAAAGCAATTAAGATGCCCATGGAGTCACAGTGTTATAGTATTGACGTGGTGGAGGAGATTGTGAAGGAGGATATATCTCTAATCCTGTCAAAGGATCCTCTTGAGACATGTTTGATGGAGTCTCTCACTTATCCCACTACGGAGCTTGACGGACTCTCCAACGAGGTATGTATTGAATTTCTTGAAAACTTACTTGCTTTGGGTGATGACAGGTTTGAATCGGAAAGAACTAAGGTGGAAAAAGTCAAGTGGACTAGGAAGTACTTGCCTTTGGATAACGAGAGCTCTCCGATGGAAGTGAGGAAAGAGGAGTTGAAACTTTTGCCGGAACACTTGAAGTACGCCTTTCTTGGCGACAATGAAAAATATTCGGTAATTGTATCGTCTTCTCTTGATGATGATCAACTTGAGGAGTTATTGAACGTTCTTAGGAAGTATAAATCTGCGATTGGTTGGTCTCTTGAGGATTTGAAAGGAATTAGTCCTTCGTATTATATGCATAGGATAAGATTGTCAGACGAGGCAAAGGCAAGTGTTCAGAATCAGCGGAGGGTTAATCCCGCAATTCAAGAGGTGATTAGGAAGAAAATCCTTACATGGTTGGATGGTGGATTCATATATCCTATTAGTGATAGTCCCCATGTGAGTCCATTGCATGTAGTTGCTAAAAAGGAGGGTATGACTGTAGTAAAATCTGAGAATGGAGAAGCGATAGCCACAAGGATTCCTACGGGATGGCGTACATGTGTAGTGATTAGCCATAACTTGTAGTCGGGTTGACCAATTCAAGAATTTATCGAACCACAGGGAGATCGATGCTAGCACTTAAGCGAGATCACATTTATCACGATTTTATAGAAACGAATCATAGATGGATGGTTGATTAAACAAGTAATTAAATGAAAACCAATGAAAGTAGACAAGCAATTATCAAATGACAAGATAAAATGATGAATGAGTGGTTTTCCAAATTGAGTAGAAGTGAGATTAACAACACTAATGAAGTGGTAACTCATGGACTCATGCATTAAACTCATATGTATCAAGGGTTAAGACTAAGGGCCAACACATATACCACCTAAACTTCCTCTCGAAATGAATAGGATGTAGATCATTTGCACAATCTCAAAATAGCTCAAAGGTTGGTTCTCAATTAAACTATTCCAACTAGGTACTAAGTTCAATTAAAGAATCCCTTCATATAATTAATTGACTTCTCAATCTAACTAATCACATGTTCTATCAAAGGGTTCTAAATAATAAAGGACTTCTCAATCACTTTACAATTTATAATGCACATGAGGTATTTGATGAAATGATTCACTTGACTATCCTAAGCACATAATTGATTTCTCAATCTAATCATATAATTAGAACAATCAAACACACAAAATATCATAGATCTCAAGATATGTAAGCACCAATGATAGAAAATCAAATATCCCCATCAACATATGAATTTAATTACATAGATCCACAAATTAACCAACAACCTTCATGTTGCTAATCTCACAAGGGAGATTAGCCTACAATCTTCATAAGATCCATAACATAGACATTAAAATTCTTACAAATCATGGTAAACTAAAGGATTAACACAAAATTGGAATGAAAACTCCCTTGGAAATGGATCCAATTGAATCTCCCTTCTTCCTTTGGTGATCACCCAATCTTCCTTGCTTCTTCACTTGATTTGGATTGTAGAAATTATGGAGAAATGATGTAGATCCAAAGATGGATGAATGGGATGAAGAATATGGTGTAAAATCAAAGGAAAGGTGTGTGAGGTGTGTGGGAAAGGTGGAAAATCGGATCTCCTCTAAAAATATTGAAGTGTTGGGTATTTATACTCCTTGACAAGCTTCTAGAAGGATTCTAACTTTTTCTGATCCATGACATGACACGAGTCGTGTGGCGCAACACGGCCATAAGGTGCCCGTGTTGCGTGAACTGATGCTCCCGCACGGCCATCGCTTACAGGCCCGTGTCTGGCACACGGGCCGTGTGCTGCAACACGAGTCGAGTTGCGAGCACGGCCAGCCGTGTTCTTGCACTTTTGTTCCTTCTTCCTTGTTTGATCTCCCGTCTTCATTTTTTACTCCATTTTCACCTGTTATACATATGTTTAAGATCTTTCTCACACATTCCCATAAAAACACATAACACCACCAAAATACATGAAAATACGGATAAAACACTACGAAAAATACACACAAAAAAGCACTAAAAACTAGGTGAAAATAACGACAATCATACCCCCAAACTTAATGTATTGTTCGTCCCCGAACAATGAAAATGATAAACCGAGGGAGAAGTTTTCACCTAGTAAAAAAACTAAACGAACACAAGTAATAACACATCATTAGCAACAAGAATTACAAATTATGCTAAGCTATCCTACAACATTAGATTTATGATATGAGAAATTAACAAGTTCAATCAAAAGAGAATAAGGAGCAATATAGTCCCTTTTAGTCTAAACCTCACATAAGTTTATCAATGTCACTCGACACACTTTAAATAAGGTAAATCAACATTTCTCAATCAATTGGTTCGAATCACCATACACTTGCTCGTAGACTCTATTCACAAACCACTAAAATTTTAATCAATGATCAAAAAGGTCTTTAATTAAGGATGTAATGATGGGCTCTTTGGTAGGGTATGAATAATTTAGATAAAAGTGACTAAACGAGTGTAAGTAATCGAAGAGGTAGCTACTTTCTTCCATCCCTTCACATTCTTTTTCTTCCTTTCTTTTCTTTATTGATCACAAGCACTAATCATCACTTCCTTGGATTTCTTGAGCTTCTTATAGATTCATGCCTCTTTTCTTTGATTCTTAAGTACTTGAGCATATTATTGTTGTTTTGCTCATTTTCTTGTTTTGAAGTTGCATGTCCATTCTTTCTTGTGCTCTTTTCATCCTTTTTCTTACTTATTTACCATTTCCTCTTTCTCTTTTGTTATCTCATCACACCTTTCTAGACACCATCTTCTTTATTACTCACACAAAAGGTATATATCTTAGGCTCATGTGGGTAATTAAAGCTTGTAATGTGCTATCTTCACAATAAATAGGCTTATAGGCTCAAAGTGGTTGACTAGGGATGATTTTAAAGGTAAGGAAATATTTGGCAATGGCTATACATGTCAAGGATGGCCTTAGATCATTTCATCGATCTCCATTAATCGGATTCATTCCTAAAGTCTTTGAGCAAGTATTTAGTTTATCAAAACTCAACCGATCCACTCATGAAAAGATATACCATGTATACATGGTCGAGGCTCAAATTCTCACAAGTTTATGCTCGACTTAAAAGGACTTATTACAACATATTCATCTTTTAATTGAATTAGTTAAATAAAACATATCACAATTCGAAAGTGTAGAGTTCCTTAATCATGATTCGACATCACTTATCACCATAATGCATCATCACTCATATTTAAAACGACTCACAACCTCCCAAACAAACCACCAAATCAAAACCTAAACACGAATAATAAAAACAACTACACACAAACACAAATAAACCAAAGACAACACAACGACAAAAACACAACATAAGAAAATCACCCCATCCACGATCAATACACATCAAAATCATCTCAATCCTTAATTAAACATAAAAAAAACTAAAGTACGAAATTAAACATCCCAAAACAAAACAATAAGAAGTCTCAAATCCAACACAAATTAAACCAACTAAAATAGATAAACTAATGAAGTGTCGAGCACTAAAAGTACTCCCTTAGTTATCCGGATGAGGAGGGGGTTGATTTTGCCATGATCCCCAAGGGGTATAAACACGAGGTGTGGTAGAAAACTGGAAATTAAACATCCTCGTGATCATCTCCTCCATGTTGTTCGAGCGTAATCGCGTATTCTCTTCATAGTACTCCCTACGACGCTGCCCCTCATGGATCTCCCTAATCATTGCACCCTGTCTCTGCTGCTCCTCTCGGAACTCACTCATCTCATCTCCATGCGCCTGCTGCGTCTGCCTGATCTCCCCGAGTTCATCTTCTATAAAATTCCATCTTGCATTCCCTTCTCTTGGTCCATTTTCTTCCTCTTGTTCTTCTTCTTCTTGTTCAAATGCCGGAGGCTCTGGTGCATGCTCTTCAAATTCCACCTGATGAGGTTGCTCTTCCTCTCCTACATCCATGTCCACTGGCTCAGCTCTCAAATTCCTTAGCTCAGGATTCTCATCTACTCTCATCTGCTGGAGTACTGCTTCCACTCCATCTCTATTCTCTCTGTAGAAGGCTCTCACAACTGCTGAGTGGTTGGGACTCGCCATTGCTAGATTCTGCTGCTTTCTTTGTCCTCGCAATGTGGTGAGCTCAGGAGCAGGTAGAGGAAATGGAGCTCCCTTATCTTGCTTCAAGCAATACATGTTTCCTATGAATGATAGGAACTCCATCCTTATGAGTTGATTATAAGTGAGCCCTTCACTAACCATCGAGTGTTGCATCCCTCTGAGGTCGATGCCTAACCCTTGAGCAATCATTGTCACCATCCCTCCAATCATAATTCCTCGAGTGTTCTCTCTCTTCGCCATTCTCTCAACATGCTGAATGAAGTGAGCTGCAATGTTCACTTTGAACTCCTTGAACATACTGCACATGATGTACAACTGCTTCTCACCAACAGATCCACTCTCAAACCGACCCAGAATAGTATTCGATACTATCTTCTCAAGGTATCTCATAACTGGGTTCCTTATAGCTGTCCCTTTTGAAGAACTTGGAATGTACTCTGGAGACTCAGTCCCATCCTCAACCAATTTTCTCCACAAAGTCTGTTGATTGAAACCCTCTTGTGGTAAAAAGTTCTGATGATCTCTCATGATTGGGCACCCAAAGAACCTATTTAGCTCGTTCACAGGAATCTTCTCCCACATCTCATTGTTCAACTGAAATGTGATTGCAATAGGAAACTTGTTCCTATCTTTATGAACCTCCAAGGTGCTCATAAACTCGGCTGTAAGATGGAGATAAGTGGGAGGTCTCTTATCGAAAAACTCTTCCATTTCCACTCGACGGAATAGAGTCCTCAGATCACTCTCTATCCCAAGACCCTCCATGGTTGCTTGATCCTGGAATCGAGTTGCCCTAATCTTGGGGATTATGTACTCCCATCTCAATGCATATTTCTCCAATTCCATGAACTCTACTCCGAAATTCTCAGGGTGTTGGTCCTTCATTAGCAGTTTTGCATCAAGGTTGGATAGTTCCATTTCTGACTCAATAAAAATGAAATCCTCATTGCGTTTCCTCACTCTTCTTTTAGCCATCTACAATTTCCAACATAATTCAAATTAGTTTCAATTCAACTCAAAGCAAAATGTCTCATATTAATTAGAATTATCACTAGTTATTTAACTAAGTGTTAATTCTAGCACATATTCAAGCACAACAAACAATTTGTTTCAAAGACTAACATTTTGATCCTACCAACTTATCACAAAGTTATTCAAAATTTTCATTCAATCAATCAATTTCCACATCCTAATCCTCGCATTCTTTCATAACATTTCACTTCTTCAATGGGCACAACTCAATTCAATAATGCTTCATGCAAAAGCTTTGAATTCCAATTTGAAATTTCATTTAAGCATTTCATCAAACACTTGGCATGCACATATTTCACACTTCAATTCAACAAGTCTTAACTATGCCTTCATGCTCAAATCCTCAACACCTAAACTTATTCACATCAATACAATCATCATAGAAGCATTATTAATCAATTTGAACATCACATTCCTCAAATTAGTCATCCTAAAACAATTATCCCCAAATTCTTCCTTCATGAACCCTAATTCTTCCCAAAATTCAATCAACCCAACAATTAAATGTGCAAATTCATGTTTCACAATCCTAGACATGCATCATACATACTATCATTCCAACCCATACATGAATTTTGAAAATTATACCTTGAAATGAAAATTAGGGCACAAGAGTTCATACCTTGAATTTCCTTGAATCAAATGAAGGGGATTGTTGTTTAAACTTTGAAATTCACCTTTTAATCTCACAATCTTACCACTCTTTGATGTTTGGGTGACAATTGGTGGAGTTCGGACGGAATTCTCACGACGGGAATGGATTTAGGACACGAATGGAGTGAGTGGTCGTGTCCAGAAATCTGACTTTTAAAATGCTGTCTCAAACACGACACGAGTCGTGTCACGCAACACGGCCATAAGGTGCCCGTGTTGCGTGAACGGATGCTCCCACATGGCCGTCGCTTACAGGCCCGTGTTGGCAACACGGCTCGAGTCTCGGCGCTTGGACACGACCCGTGCGACGACACACGACCAAAATCTGCCCATGTTGGGCAAATAGATGTCGCCGCACGGCCGCCGCTTACAGGGCCATGTCGGTGACACGAGTCGTGTACCGGCTCCCCTGAATTTTCTAATTTCAACTTCAAATCTTGTCTTTCCCTGTTTCAATGCTTCCAATACTCCCTATTCATGCTCACAACTTATAAACATCATTAGTTCAACCTTAATATCAAAAACAAAAGGATTATCAACTTCAACACCACCAAAACGAACCAAAACTAAACTGAACTCATGAGAAAATTTCAAATTTGGCTCAAAAACACAAAAATGCATGTCAACATAGAATATAACATGTCATACCACATCATATCCCCCCAAACTTGAATTGAAACAAGAGTTTCAAAGTAAGTTTGCAAAAAGTGGTACGATATACCGTTCACATCAATGATGCACTCTTTGAATCTTCAATAAATCTTCTCCTCATAAGCACAATCTACCTACAAGACCAAAATAAAGCAAAACAAGAAAAAGAAATATTTACAAACCTAAACTACTAAAAGGATACGAGCCTTCAAGAGGTGAAAGTGTCAACATATACCAACTCCTTTTGAGAGGGAGAATAGTAATGTTTCACCCTATGACCATTAACTACAAAGGCATTTCCATCCGCTCCTTCAAGTTTAATCGAGTCATCATCTCTTACTTCGATCACCAAGCATGGTCGGGTCCATTTCGAACGAAGTTTTCCGGGGAATAATTTAAGCCTTGAATTAAACAATAGAACTTTATCCCCCGGAATAAACTCCTTCGTTTTGATCCTTTCATCATGCCATCTTTTGAGCTTTTCCTTCAAAATTCTTGAGCTTGAGTACGCTTCATCCTGAAACTCTTCTAATTCAATCAATTGGAGGCACCTTTTCTTCCCGGATTTCTTTTCATCAAAATTCAACTTCCGAAGGGCCCATAATGCTTTGTGTTCCAACTCCACGGGTAAATGGCAAGCCTTCCCATAAACAAGTTTATAAGGAGAAAATCCAAGAGCGGTCTTGTAAGCCGTTCGATAAGCCCATAAAGCATCATCTAACTTAGAAGACCAATCTTTTCGATTCCCATTAACCGTCTTTTGAAGAACATTCTTCACTTGTCTATTTGACACTTTCGCCAAGCCATTTGTTTGAGGATGTTAAGGTGTTGAAACTTTGTGCTTTACTCCATATCCACTCAAAAGCTTCTCAATAAGCTTATTGATGAAGTGTGATCCCCCATCACTAATTATAGCCCTTGGCACCCCAAATCTAGCAAAGATGTTCTTCTTTAAGAAACTCTTGACCACTAAAGCATCATTTGTCTTTGTCGGAATGGCTTCGACCCATTTAGATACATAATCCACCGCAAGCAATATGTAAAGGTAACCATTGGAAGGCGGAAATGGCCCCATGAAATCCATCCCCTATACATCAAACACTTCAACTTCAAAAATATTCCTCATAGGCATCTCACCACGTTGCCCTATACTTCCAATCCTTTGGCACCTATCACATCCCTTGATGTACTCCTTACAATCCTTGAACAAAGTTGGCCAAAATAACCCCGATTGAAGGATCTTAGCCCCCGTCTTTTGAAATCCGAAATGCCCTCCACAAGGTGAATTATGGCACATTTCCATTACACTTAACTTCTCCTCCTCCGGGATACACCTCCTTATGATTCCATCCGGACAATTCTTAAATAAAATAGGATCATCCCATAGATATTCCTTGACATCATGATAGAACTTCTTCCTTTGAGATTCGGTGAGATGGTCCGGCTTTAGGCCACAAGCTAGATAATTCACAAAATCCGCATACCACGGCCTTCCGGTCTCACACAAAGTGTACATTCTTTGAAAATCAACTAGAAGAATCTCTTCATCTGGGAATGCATCCTTAATGAACTCCATGGTTCCTTCTTCATCAATATTTTCTAAGCGTGACAAGTGGTCGGCTATTACATTTTCGACTCCCTTCTTGTCACGTATCTCCATATCGAACTCCTGCAACAAAAGAACCCAACAAATTAGTCTTGGTTTAGCATCTTTTTTACTCATCAAATACCTAATGGCGGCATGATCCGTATAAACAATGGTTTTCGTGCCAACTAGGTATGGACGGAATTTTTCAAAAGCATAAACCACGGATAAAAACTCTTTTTCCGTTGTAGTGTAATTCTTTTGATTTGCATTGAACATCTTGGATGCATAGTAGATAGCCCGAACTTCTTCTCTCTCACTTGTCCTAGTACTACTCCTAAAGCATTGTCGCTTGCATCACAATGGAGCTCAAAAGTCTTGCTCCAATCGGGAGAGACAAGTATTGGTGAAGAAATTAATGCCTCCTTAAGCACCCTAAAAGCATCAAGACATTCATCATTAAATTCAAATGGAACATCTTTTTCAAGCAATTTACACAAAGGTTTGGCTATGTTAGAAAAATCCTTTATAAAACGTCGATAGAATCCGGCGTGACCAGGAAACGATCTAACCTTTTTCATTTTTAGGAGGGGGAAGATGTTCAATGGCTACAACCTTCGCTCTATCAACTCTCAAATCTTTTTCTGAGATATGATGACCAAGTACGATACCCTCTTGAACCATAAAATGACATTTTTCCCAATTCAAGACTAGGTTCGTATCTTGACATCGCTGCAAAACCATAGAGAGATTAGTCAAGCATTTATCAAATGTAGATCCAAACACGAAAAAATCATCCATAAAAACTTCCATCACATTTTCAATCAATCCTCCAAAAATAGCCATCATACAACGTTGAAAGGTGGCGGGTGCATTGCATAACCCAAAAGGCAATTTATAGAAAGCGAATGTGCCATACGGACAAGTAAAAGTTTTTTTCTCTTGATCCTCGGGGGCTATCATGATTTGGTTGTACCCCGAGTAACCATCTAGAAAACAATAATACTTGTATCCCGTCAACCTATCAAGCATTTGATCAATAAAAGGCAAAGGGAAATTATCTTTATGAGTGTTTTCATTAAGTTTTCTATAATCACAACAAACTCTCCACCCCGTTTTCACCCTTGTTGTAAGTTCTTCATCAAATTCTGTTTTAACAATGGTTAACCCTCCTTTCTTAGCCACAACATGCAAAGGACTTACATGAGGACTATCACTAATGGCATAAACAATTTTAGCATCTAACCATTTTAAAACTCCCTTCCTAACAACTTCTTGCATAATAGGATTCAAACGACGTTGAGGTTGTATACATGATTTATTCTCATCAATCAACCTAATGTGATGCATGCAAATGGTAGGACTTATTCCTTTTAAATCATCAAGACTCCACCCTATAGCACTTTTATGACTTCGAAAAGTACTCTCAACAATTTATCAAGTTCTAGAGGGGAAAGGGATGATGATACAATTACCGAAAATGTCTTCTTGTCCCCCAAATACGCATACCTAAGGTGATCGGGTAGAGGCTTCAATTCTTCCTTTCCTTTATCGACTTTTGATTCCTCATTTTCCATCTCCAATGGAAGATATTCCCTCTTTCCATAGTATGCCAACTTTGCTTCATCCTCTTGCATTTCCCTACAAGCATTCAATTCATGTAAACAATCATTTATATCTTCATCTTCTAAACAATGAAAAGAATGGTTAGAGTTTAAAGATAAGGTAAGAGAATGGCTTATGCTCATTTCAAGAGGATCTTTAGCTAAGATGAATGGTAGGTTCTCTTCAACAACTTCATCAATCATGTCGATCCTTTTACATTCTTCTTTCTCATTTGGATACCTTATAGCACTCTTCAAAGAGAACACCACCTCCTCCTCATTTACTCTCAACTTCAACTCCCCTTTTTGTACATCAATTAAAGCTCTTCCCATGGCTAAAAATGGACGCCCCAAAATCAATGGAACATTTGCACCATCGTCTATATCAAGCACTACAAAATCAACCGGGAATATAAACTTTCCCACTTTAACTAACACATCCTCCACTATTCCTCTAGGGTAAGTTAAAGACCTATCCGCGAGTTGCAATGTAACGGATGTAGGTTTCACTTCCCCTATACCAAGTTTCTTGAAAATGGACATAGGCATCAAGTTGATACTTGCCCCAAGATCACAAAGAGCTTTATGAACCTCACTCTTGCCCATTTCACATGTAATAACAAAACTCCCCGGATCTTTGAGCTTTGGAGGCAACTTCCTTTGAATTATTGCACTACACTCCTCCGTTAAATTGACGGTCTCATTCTCTATTAAACTCTTCTTTCTTGACATGATGTCCTTCAAAAACTTGGCATAATGGGCATTTGTCTCAAGGCATCTGCAAAGGGTATATTAATGTGGATTTTCTTGAAAATTTCCAAAAACTTTGCAAACTTTTCATCCAAGCCCTTCTTCAAAAATCGATGTGGAAAAGGAATAGGTACTTGTGTTTTTGGAATTCCCCAACTATCCCTTTCCACTTCAATTTCCTCCTCTTTCTTTTTCATTGCCTTAGTTCTTTCCCATTTCTTTTCAACAACCTTGTTATCAATCAATTTTGGTTCCTCATTCATTTTAGCCTCAATTTCACTTTCAACTTCTAATTCTTCTTCAACCAAATTTTTCTCCACCTCTTCCTCTTCCACCTTATCATCTTCCATTGGCATAGACGGTCCATCATAATTGGTTCTACTCCTCAAGGTAATTGTCTTGCATTGTTCCTTTGGGTTTACAATGGTGGTGGAAGAAAATTTTCCTTTCTCATTAGCACTCATTGAGCTAGCAATTTGACCAACTGAATACTCCAAGGCTTTGAATCTTCTTTCATTATTTTCCTCTTGAGTTTTGTTGGAAGCAATCAACTTTTCAAGAAGTTCTTCGGTAGTCGCCTTCCCTTCATTATTTGGCGCTTTAGCTCCCGGATGATACCCCGGAGGATAAGCAACCGCATTACTTGGGTTTGCATAAGAGAAATTATCTTGCCTCCTTTGTTGTTGTGGGTAAGAGCTTCCACTTCCTTGACTAGTGAAACCTCCTTGCCTTTGTTGTTGTTGTGGGTATGAGCTTCCGCTACTTTGACCATTGAAACCTCCTTGTCTTGGTGGATAGTTTCCTTGATTTTGGTTGAAACTACCATGGTAATTGTTTTGATAATTACCTTGGTAATTTCTTCCTTGCATGTATTACACATCCTCCACACGTGGCATTGTTGTAGCCCATTGTTCCCCACTAACACCATTTGGAGGAAGCACACTTTGATCCATTCGGCTATCAACCATATTAACTTCTTGATTAGTCACTCCTTTGTTCAAACTCATTTGCTTCATTACCTCCGCTACTATCATTTCCATGCTTGGCGTTTGTGGCTCAACATTCACACTCTTCACACTAAACTGTTGCCCTTTATCATAGCTCTCAAATCCGTAGCATCCACTAACCCTCTCCGATGGCCATTGGTAGACATTTGTAGCAATTTCATCAAAAATTCGAATAGCCCTTTCCGGAGTTACTCCAAGTACGGATCCACCTGCCGAAGCATCAACAAGCACTCTTTGATCATTTACCAAACCTTGGTAGAAAAACCCCACTTGTTGATTTTCCGAAAATCCATATTGAGGACACTTGCGTAGCATTTCCTTAAATCTTTCCCATGCTTCGTAAAAGCTTTCTTGAGGCAATTGCTTGAATTGAGTAATCAAGCTCTTCATTTGAAGTGTCTTGGAAGGTGGGAAATACTTGTTCAAGAATATTTGTGCAAGTTCGTCCCATGTGTTGCACGTACCGGGAGTAAGAGTGGAGAGCCATGTTCGAGCTCTATCTCTCAAAGAAAACGGAAATAACCTCATTTTGATGCAATCCTAGCTCACCCCATTTATCTTCACGGTGTTAGCAATCTCAACGAATTGAGCTAGATGAGCATTAGGATCTTCATTCGGAGCTCCACTAAGTTGTTGCTCTCTCACCAATGAAATCAAGCCCATTTTAAATTCGAAGTTGTTGGCATGAATTGGTGGTCCCATCATTTGTGGTATTGTCCTTGGCATGAAGAAATCCCGGATCACCCTTTGATCATTATGAATTCCATGTTGCACCGGAGGTGGTGGTACATATGCTTGTTGTAGAGGAGCATAAGCTTGTTGAAACCCTTGTTGAATCATAGCTTGTTGCACCATTTGTTGAATTAAAGCTTGATTATTAAACTCCCCAAATTGTTGATAAGCTTGTTGAGGAAGATTGGCATTGGCTTGATCTTGCAAATTTTGCATTCCGCCTCCATCATTCCTAACATTGCCACGTTCATCTTGATTGTTTTCCATTTGATCACTCTTTTTGGTATTGTTCTCCTTTCTTCTTCTTCGAAAAGTGTGTTCAATTTCTAAGTCAATAGGTTCAACTTGTTCCCCTTTTGATCTTGTTTGCATACACCTTCAAGATAAAAGAAGTTAGAACAAGATTTTCAAAGCAAAGACAAATAATAAATACAAGAAAAAAAATGTCTCTAGTAAGATCGCTCTAAACGTTCCTTCTTTAAGCCACTAGCAACCGTTACCTCCCCGGCAACTGCGCCATTTGATTAACCATAACTTGTAGTCGGGTTGACCAATTCAAGAATTTATCGAACCACAGGGAGGTCGATGCTAGCACTTAAGCGAGATCACGTTTATCACGATTTTATAGAAACGAATCATAGATGGATGGTTGATTAAATAAGTAATTAAATGAAAACCAATGAAAGTAGACAAGCAATTATCAAATGACAAGATAAAATGATGAATGAGTGATTTTCCAAATTGAGTAGAAGTGAGATTAACAACACTAATGAAGTGGTAACTCATGGACTCATGCATTAAACTCATATGTATCAAGGGTTAAGACTAAGGGCCAACACATATACCACCTAAACTTCCTCTCGAAATGAATAGGATGTAGATCATTTGCACAATCTCAAAATAGCTCAAAGGTTGGTTCTCAATTAAACTATTCCAACTAGGTACTAAGTTCAATTAAAGAATCCCTTCATATAATTAATTGACTTCTCAATCTAACTAATCACATGTTCTATTAAAGGGTTCTAAATAATAAAGGACTTCTCAATCACTTTACAATTTATAATGCACATGAGGTGTTTGATGAAATGATTCACTTGACTATCCTAAGCACATAATTGATTTCTCAATCTAATCATATAATTAGAACAATCAAACACACAAAACATCATAGATCTCAAGATATGTAAGCACCAATGATAGAAAATCAAATATCCCCATCAACATATGAATTTAATTACATAGATCCACAAATTAACCAACAACATTCATGTTGCTAATCTCACAAGGGAGATTAGCCTACAATCTTCATAAGATCCATAACATAGACATTAGAATTCTTACAAATCATGGTAAACTAAAGGATTAACACAAAATTGGAATGAAAACTCCCTTGGAAATGGATCCAATTGAATCTCCCTTCTTCCTTTGGTGATCACCCAATCTTCCTTGCTTCTTCACTTGATTTGGATTATAGAAATTATGGAGAAATGATGTAGATCCAAAGATGGATGAATGGGATGAAGAATATGGTGTAAAATCAAAGGAAAGGTGTGTGAGGTGTGTGGGAAAGTTGGAAAATCGGATCTCCTCTAAAAATATTGAAGTGTTGAGTATTTATACTCCTTGACAAGCTTCTAAAAGGATTCTGACTTTTTCTGATCCCTGACACGACACGAGTCGTGTGGCGCAACACGGCCATAAGGTGCCCGTGTTGCGTGAACTGATGCTCCCGCACGGCCATCGCTTACAGGCCCGTGTCTGGTACACGGGCCGTGTGCTGCAACACGAGTCGAGTTGCGATCACAGCCAGCCGTGCTCTTGCACTTTTGTTCCTTCTTCCTTGTGTGATCTCCCGTCTTCATTTTTTACTCCATTTTCACTTGTTATACATATGTTTATGATCTTTCTCACACATTCCCATAAAAACACATAACACCACCAAAATACATGAAAATACGGATAAAACACTATGAAAAATACACACAAAAAGGCACTAAAATCTAGGTGAAAATAACGACAATCATGTAGATTATAGGAAGTTGAATGAGAACACGTGTAAGGATCATTTTCCTCTTCCTTTCATGGATCAAATGTTAGATCGTCTTGCAGGGTATGAGTTTTATTGTTTCTTGGATGGATACTCGAGGTACAACCAAATTATGATTGCCCCCGAGGATCAAGAAAAGGCCACTTTTACTTGCCCCTATGGGACCTTTGCTTTTCGGAAAATGCCATTTGGGTTATGTAATGCGCCTGCTACTTTTCAGAGATGCATGATGGCAATATTCGATGGGTTGATAGAGAAGATCATGGAGGTGTTCATGAATGATTTTTCTATTTTTGGTTCCTCCTTTGATATTTGTTTGTCTAACCTAGCTACTGTTTTGAAGAGATGCCAAGTGACTAATCTTGTCTTGAATTGGGAGAAGTGCCACTTCATGGTGAAGGATGGGATTGTTCTTGGGCATCATGTTTTAGCCAAAGGGTTGCAGGTAGATCGTGCTAAAGTGGTGGCAATTGAGAAGCTTCCACCACCGACCAATGAAAGAGGAGTGCGGTCCTTCCTTGGACACGCTGGTTTTTACAGGAGATTCATAAAAGACTTCTCAAAATACTCTAAGCCCTTATCTTGCTTACTTGAAAATGATGTTCCTTTTGTGTTTGATGAAGATTGTCTAACAACTTTTCAATTTTTGAAGGAGGCGCTTATTTCTGCACCTATCTTGATCACACCAGATTGGACTCAACCGTTTGTACTAATGTGTGATGCAAGTGATGTAGCACTTGGAGTGGTGCTTGGACAGCTGAAGGAGAAGAAGTTTTGCGCCATTTACTACGCAAGTAAGACTTTCGATGCAGCACAAAAGAATTACACGGTGACTGAAAATGAGTTTTTGGCGGTTTTGTACGCATTCGACAAGTTTCGTCAGTATTTGGTTGGCATGAAGACTATTGTGTACACGGATCATTCAGCGATTCGGTACTTGATGGAAAAGAAGGAGACGAAGCCTAGGATAATAAGGTGGATTCTTTTACTTCAAGAGTTTGACATGGAGATCCGGGATAAGAAAGGTTCTGATAATGTGTTGGCGGATCATCTTTCGAGGTTGGAGACTAGGGAGCATTGTGATAATTCTTTCGAGTATATTGAGGAAATATTTCCGGATGAAAAGATCATGGCCATGTTTGTTGAAGGGGCTGAGCGAGCGTGTGTGGTTGCTGCGCAGGGAGTTGATCCATGGTATGCGGATTATGTTAATTATATTGCTGTGGGAGAATTCCAAGGGATCTCAACCGATATCGACTTGCTAAATTCAAAAGAGATGTTGAGACCTTCATATGGTATGATCCGTTTGTGTACAAAATTTGCACGGATTCTATCATCCGTAGGTGTGTGCCCAAGATAGAGATGGAGAGTGTTCTCGAGTTTTGCCATGCACAACCTAACGGGGAGCATTTCGGCGCTCAAAAGACAGCAGCCAAAGTACTTCAGTCCGCTCTTTATTGGTCTACGTTGTTCAAGGACTGTGAGATCTATGTGGCGTCTTGCGATAGGTGTCAATGCATGGGGAACATCGGTAGGAGAGACGAGATGCCGCTTCAGCCAAGCATAGTGGTCGAGATTTTTGATGTGTGGGGTATCGATTTTATGGGGCTTTTCCCCCATCTAATGGATTTCTCTACATTCTACTTGCGGTGGATTATGTTTCTAAGTGGGTAGAAGCGATTTCTACTCACTTGAAAGATTCGAAAACTATTATATCTTTCTTGAAGAAGCATATCTTTGCCCGTTTTGGAGTCCCTAGAGCACTTGTTAGTGATGGAGGTACGCATTTCGTAAATAAATTTCTTGAGAAGGTGCTTAAAGGGTATGGTGTTAAGCATAGGGTTATTATACCCTATCATCCTCAAGCGAATGGGCAAGCGGAGGTCTCTAACCGTCAAGTCAAATAGATTTTGGAGAAGGTGGTCGGTACCAATAGAAAGAATTGGGCTTTGAAGCTCGATGATGTCGTGTGGGGTTCCGGACCGCGTACAAGACGGTGTTAGACATGTCACCGTATCAGATTGTCTATGGGAAGCCGTGCCACTTACCTGTAGAGATTTAACACAAAGCATTTTGGGCTTTGAGAAGCTTGAACTTGACTCTCAAGGATGTGAAGGAGTTGAGGATTACTCACATCAATCTTTTGGAGGAGTTTCGGAGTCGTGCATACAAGAATTCAGAGATCTATAAGGAAAAGATTAAGAGGTGGCATGATTCGAAGATCTCGTACAAGGAGTTCAAGTGAGGAGATGAGGTATTACTTTTTAACTCTCGTTTAAAGCTTTTTGCAGGCAAGTTGAAGTCAAAGTGGACGGGACCGTTCATGATTCATCGAGCCTTAGGAGTGGGAGTTTTGAACTCATTGACAAGGATGGAGACATTTTTGCGGCAAATGGACATCACTTGAAGTATTACAAGTCGCCGGATGATGTTTGTGTCATCTTTGTGGATACCTTGATCTGATTTGGTACCGTCGTGACTCTCCGACGTTAAACATGAGCGCCTGTTGGGGGTTTTCCCTCCCGTTTTATTGTTTTATTTCATTCGTGTGTATAAGAAATTTTTATATTTGAAGTGCTTACTTATCGGCAATTACATCTCTTTGCAAACTTAGTTTCAACTATAGTTTCTGCTAAGTTTGGAGGGTGTGATGTACTTACCTCAATAAGCACCGATAGTATAATCTTTTCTTTGTGATGTTTGTTAGGGGAGTTGGTTTTTGCGATGTACTTACCTCAATAAGCACCGATAGTATAATCTTTTCTTTGTGATGTTTGTTAGGGGAGTTAGTTTTTGTGTCATATTTAAAATTTTAATCGATTTTGATGTGACGATTTTTTTACAACTTGCCTAATATTTAGTGGGTTTTGGTTGTGTTTTCTTTTATGGAGTTACTCATGAATGATATTTTGTGGAACAATTTTTGATGAAGTTGTGCTCTAGTTGGTACCTAATGATTCGTATTGAAGTTTGAAGTGTGTAGGGATTGATGAACACTCAGTTTTGAAGCTTAGAAGGGTGGTTCGACCAAAGCCAGGGTAGGTTCGACCAGTGCCAGGAGGTCGAACCGAGCAGAGGAAGTCGATCCAACGTAGAAAATCATCCAGTGAAGTGGTTCGACCTGATCATTGTTGGTTCGACCTGTCTAACAGGCCGAACCCGGTGACTTAAAATTTACAGTAGGGTGGTTCGACCTGAGCCGTTATGGTTCGACCTGTTCAGAAGGTCGAACCTGAGATCGAACCAGTCCGTTCAGAGCGCTCTATTTTTCAGGTGATGGGTTCGACCAAACCAAGAGTGGTTCGACCTGTTCAGAAGGTCGAACCTAGGTCGAACCAAAAGGTAAGTTTGTCCAGAAGGAAGGTTTGACCTCGTCACTCGAGGTTCGACCTATTCCGTAGGTCGAACCCGAGGTCGAACCCAGTCAGGTACCCATTTTAAGTTGGTTTTTTAAAAGGGTTCGATCATTCTTTTTGTTCACCAAACCTCGAACCCTCCTCGAACCCTAACACCCTTGCACAAATTCATCAATTACACTTGATTTTGCACCGATTACACAACACTACACTCTTGATTCTTGAATTGGGCGCGGATTTAGGGCAATTTCGTCGCGAATTAGGGTTCAGTTGTGCAATTTTGAGTGTTGTGTTCCAATTTTCGATAGTTAACCATGGGCAAGACTAAAGGTACATTTTTTTTCAACTCAATTACCTTAGGATTGAAGTTTATTGCAAGAAATGTGTTGTGGGTAAGTTGATTAATGTTGATTTTGGTTGAAATTCATGGTGATAATTGATATTGTTGAGTTGATTCATATGAATTCATGTTATTGGTTTGAGATTGCTTGATTATGGATAGAACTTGAGTTTTATGTGGATTGATCAAGGATATAATGCATCTAGATGAATGAGCCTGTTAGTTAGGTTTGAATTGTTGATAATTGGAGTTGTTCATGAAGTTCAATTGTTGAAATTCTTGTTGAATAGCTTGAATTGGTTGATGCATGCTTGTTGTTTATGATTTGAAGATTAAAGGTAGTGTGATTGAAGATGTTTTGAGCATGTTAAATAAGCACGTGATGTTGAGATGATAGTTGGGTTGATTAAGCATGGATGCTTGAAGTCTTGAGTAGAGTATAGGATATGCTAGTCATATACTTGTGTTCTTGTCTTGTTAGTTGTATTGAAGTAGTTGTTTTCAGGAAAGGGACAAGGATCAAGTAAAGGGAAAGGTAAGGCGGATGAAGCAAGATCGAAGAAGAGGAATGACAGGCCTTCGAATGTGGACACAGTGACTAGGAAGCTGAGGCTACAAGATCGTTTACCCGAGAACTTCAAAATTCAAATGCAAAACTGGGATGAGATTAAAGAAAAGTTGGAAGAAGTCTCGGACAAGATAGCTCGTACTCGATACCAAGATGATGAGGCGATGAGGATAATGAGAATCGGGAATGACATTTTCTGGATATTCGATCAAGTGGGTATCCGGAGGTTTATGGAGTTAAAGAGGCCGACGTATTTCCATGTTACAGTAGAAGTAGTCTGCTCATTCGAGATGGTAAAGGACCCACTTGGGTACCCGTATCAGTGTACGTTTCAGCTTGGTGGAGTGAGTAGGAGATGGACGTCTGAGGATTTTAATGAGCTGTTTGAGACGCCTTTGGGAATCTCTCATTTGGAGAATGGTGCGTTCAACGCTAATAGGTTTTGGAGAGAGATTACAGGGGAGATTGGAGATTATAAGATTAGGCAGGCTCGTGCTTCCTCGATAAAGAATCCAGTTTTGAGGTACATGGATCGTGTCTTGAGCAACACGTTGTTCGCCCGCTTAGAGGGAAGTGTTGTGTCTAGAGGAGAGTTTTATGCTTTGTGGTGTATGCTTAATGGGGTGCAGTTTAATGTTGGAGCGTATTTCATTGCACAGCTACATCGATTCAGGACCATTGAGTTTCAAAAGGTGAATATTGGAGGGTTACTGACGATCGTGGCTGAGCATTATAATTTGGATTTCACCGACATCACACCAGTTAGAGGAGAGCCCGATTTGGCGATGTTTACATGCGTAAAGGGAGAATTTGCCCATTTCAGAAATGGAGATTGGTTCTTCACGAGGGGTCTCAAGCCCTTCGATTTCATGTTCCCCTTCGACGTGAGTAACCTGACAACTATTCGGGTGGCGAGGAACAAGTTGATGGATTCTCCTGGACACAACATCTTATCCATGGCAGCGAGGTCGGGTGGTGATTGGAGGACTGTATCGCAGATGTGTGCGGATGGTAGGATGGTGGAGTTACAGCAGATTGTTGATCAAGGAGAGTTCCGTCCACCATAGCAGCCCGAAGAAGAGGAGTATTTAGAGAAGGAGCAGCAGGATGAGGAGATGCCGATGCAGCACGACGCACATCAGCATGAGCCAGCACCGCAGCAGTAGCGGGCTGTCCCGAATGATACACGGGAGTAGCTCCGCCTTATTCATGAACAGCTGGTCGCGATCGTTGCTAGCCAACATGAGACAAACTGACAGGTCGCACTCGCCAACGCCAACTATGCTACGTTGAATGAGAGGTACACGGCCTTGAATGAGAAAGTTGGTAGATTGGGTGATCGAGTTGATTACTTGGATAGACACATCGGTGATCTGCACCGGATTGTGGAGCGGAGGCTTGATGATGAGGATGATGATGATGAGGATGATGATTCTCCGGAGGAGTAGTTTTTCAGGTTTTCTTTGGTTTCGTCCGATTCATCTGGATTCCATTATTCTTCTTTTTATCTTTATAGGTTGGGGTGTGATTCATGCGTGAGTGGAATGTATAAGTGATATATTGTATGATTGATTTGGTATAAGCTTATTAATTTTTGTGCATTCATATGTTCATGTGTTAATTTCTATTGATGAAAAGCATGTATAATTTGATAAGTATATTGAGTTCTTGTGAAATTGATCTTAATTATGTGCTATGAGGAGTACTTAGGATTCTAATTACCTATGTGAGGATTTGAGCCTTGATAATTATGCTTGATCATGATTATTTTATTCTTGAGAGGATTATTCATATGAACGTATTCTAGAACTTGGCTTGGAGTCTTGTGTGAGACTTATGATTGATAAATTGCTAGGACATGATCTTAGGCCATTATTTTGTGCTTAAGTTACTTAGCCAAATTTTATCCTTCCTAATGATTTTATTAACCTTTGGATGCCCCGTTGAGCCGTTAAAGCTTTTTCTGTGGTAGCCGAAGTAAATAACCTTATAAACCTTTACTAGAGCTTTGATTAACCTATTCATTGGTAGAGAGAGTGGAGGTGAGTAAGTGTTGCAAGAAGAAAAAGGAAGATAGAATATGGTTGGATGAAAAGAATATGGTTAAATCTTATTTAGGGGTAGTGCCCGAAACTGAAACCCCGATTGTTTTTATACATGGTTTGTGAAGCCTAGCAGCTGACGGCCTATACATGAGAAGAAGGGTAGTGCCTGAAACCGGTACCCGAATTATTTAAAAAGATGATGTTGATGCCATGAAAAGAAGGAAAATTCAGGAATTTTACAAGTTCAAGAGACGACATTGGAGGAGAACTTGCTGTAAGAAGAAGAAATCGAGAACCTCCAAGGTAACTCTCTACTAGTGTCTTAAGTCACTAAGTCTAAATTTTCCTACCTTTTTCAAAGAGCCAACATTACAACCCGAAAATAAGTCCTTTGTGATCCTAGTAAAGAGTTGATTATAAGTTGATTTTAGAGACCTTTGCCAAGCTTATGGTCACGCGTGAATATGGATTGATATGAGTGTTTATATTAACCTATATAGTGCCTCACGCACTTGAGTGAAAAAGAATAAATACTTATCTTGTGAGCGAAATTACTTAGTACTCCGAATGGTGTGTGATTGGATTGGTTTTGTATGAGTGATATATATGAAGCAATTAATACTTGTTTGATTGAATGAAGTTGCATGTGTGATATGTTTTGTACTTGATCTTGGTGAATTATACACGACTCCTGTGGTTTGATTCGGTTGCCTCGTGACGAGCAACATGTAAGTTTGGGGGTTTGATGAGTGTGTAAATTTACAAGTTTGGCACCATGTTTTGTGCTAGTTTTGGAGAGTTTTGAGGTGGAAATAGGTGGAAAACCTATATATATATTGTGAATTAGCACCAATCAGGTGTTAGTGGAGCTATTTAAGTGGTTTTCATAGCAAAAATGGAGTGAAAGTGCCAAGAATCGAAGAGACGAAGTCGAGACCACGCGAACCGCCAAGGAGAGAGGTGGTTCAACCTGATGGAGGAGGGTTCGACCTCTCCTACAGGTCGAACCAGCATTGCAAAGTTTGCAGAAAGAAGGTTCGACCACGACTCAAGGGGTTCGACCTGTTCATCAGGTCGAACCATGGTCGAACCAGTTTGCGAGAAGATGGGTTTGACCACGACGTTGTGGTTCGACCTGACGGTTGGTCGAACCAGGAGCGGAAATTGTCCAGTGGTGAGGTTCGACCTATGGTTTGACCAAGACCCGAGGGGTTCGACCTGTGCAAGAGGTCGAACCAAGTGCAGAATACTTCCAGTAGGTAGGTTCGACCTGTGGTTCGACATGCGGCCAGTGGTTTGACTTGTTTGATGAGGTCGAACCAACGTGCGGGAACTTATCTTATCGAGATTTTCGAGGCTAAAACACGTGGGATCACTTGAAAAGCCCATTCCAAGCCCTAGAGACGTGATTACAAGTATAAAAGAGGGCTCATGCAGTCAAGAAAAAGGGACACACACAATCGTCCATCATCATCATCAACACAATACAAGAGGAGAGTAGGAGAGCTGTTACAGAGGTTCACCTGGAGGTTCAAGTAAGATTGGTCCATCTAACCATGATTGTTCATAGATCAATCATGGGCTAGAGCTACTTCGGTAATTCTAGGGTTATGAAGGTTTCATGAGTTAATTTATATTTCGTGTGTAAACTCCGTACAACACTACTTGTGGTTTATTTTATATAAGATTGCACGTTTTTAATCCATACTCATAGTTGTTTTGTGCATCAATAATCGTTGTGTAGAGTCTGAATGCATGACATGGTTATTGGTTGAGTGCGTTCACTAATGAGCAGGGTTTATTGTTATAATTCTAAGTGAAGGGATTCCGAGATTTTATTAGAACCGTCTTATATGAATGTTTGTTAATTGAATTGAATTCGGTTTAACAAGTAGGATTAAGAGTATAACGTTATAGTACCTAAAAGGTGAGATCAAATCGGGTTAGAGTACTAAGTGCACGGGAAATAATTGATTATGATAGTACCTAGAAAGGGAGGTAAAGTATACATCTTGCTCTGAGGATACTCACACGTGTCAAAAGCTTATCTATTTGTGTCTATATAATAGATTTGTATGGTCTAGCGATGCGTCCATAAACTACAAGGCAGAGTCGGACATCGACAAACGAAAGTATGAATTAACGAATGAAACTAGATGGCCTGACGAACTACCTATCATCTTATTTGATCACAACAATTCTTATCTTGTTCTTGTTATCTATTTGCTAATTTAATTAGTACTTAGTTTAAAAACCAACAATTACAATTTTCAACATAGTCATAATTGCTAGAAAATAACTAAAGTGATATTTATCCATCCCGTGGATTCGATATTTAACTTGGTCACCTTCAAAACTACAATTGATATCCTTCATACTTGGGGATTAAGTTGGGTGTTGAGAAAATGCCCATCAGGCTTGGAATCTTCGCAAAGAATAGGTGGAATACCTCCTCCTCCTTGATCTTCGATTTCCATCTATACTCTGTGAAGAGTTTGATGTACTCGTCTACGTGACAGATTTCAAGTAGTTCTAGGCTGTATAGGGCATTCCTATACTTCTTCTTCTTTTCTTCTTCCATTCCTTTGAAGTAACCTATTCCGATGAAGTGGATTTTGAAGATCTTGGCCATGCGATCAATAATATTACCGAGATCCTCGCCTTCCATGGCCTCCTTCTTGACTTTGTCTGAGAGAACTTCCCAGGCGCACTTTACTGATCCTTCCAGACTCATAGTTAGGAATCTTATGAACCCTTCTTTATCCAGCTCCATTGCACCTCCTGCAATCTTAATTGCATTTGTCCACTCATCGATCAAGGTTTCTCTATTCTTGAAGTCTAGAGTGTCGAGGTTCAGGATCAATCCATATGGATTTATTGGTTCAAGGTGAGACCGATCATATGGAGTGTTGTGTATATTAGGTCCTCGAACTTGACTTGCTCCTGTTGACAATCCCATCACCTTCATCTTGAAGTTTCCTTGTTGTTGGGATGTCTCTTCTTGTCGGACTCCATGTGATCCAGAAGTCCCTTCACTTTGGCTCAGCTCACGTTGAGGAGCCTATGACTGCTGCTGTGAGCTTGATGTTTCTCCAACATTCATCTTTATATCTACAATTGATAGTCGTTGGAAGGACTCATATAGATCTTGTAGATTTTCAAGATTTGCTCTTTCCATCCGGAGATGTGGATTCTCCTCGAAGGATAGAAATCATCTTCTTGCTTTCAGACTTTGGCCTTATGACCTCTGTCATTTTCCCCTTTTAGTGTAAAAGGGGTTCTATTCCAAAGGTTGGTGGCAACCTTCATCCTGGCCTTCTCCCCGTCACCTTGGTTTCCAGGGACATTACTTGATCTTTCAATTTCTTGATGAGATCAAGTTGTTTGTTTTGCAACGTCTCTATCTTGTCCATTTGGAAGCTGATCTCGGCCACTGTCTTGGACATGTTTTGGCAATATTCTCCAAAGAATTTCACCGTCTTCTATAATTCTCTAAGATCTTGGTTTATCTTAGAGTTATCTGCCTCGATTTCCCTCCACTCCGTTATTCAGTCCAATGTGAAAAGTGGTAAGGCTTGCAGATCTCTCTTGGATCCTGGTTTGGTCGTCTCCTCCATTGTTCTTGTTTGGGATACGTCCATGGATCTCGAAGAAACTTCGGAGTTCCACTATGTTCCTCGAAACCTCCTTGGAATATCTTATTTGATCCTGATAGATATCCTCCAGGTGTTCTTCTTTGGTGTGGTTAGCCCGGGCGTCCGCCCGTTTCCACCTTCGAAAGAGATTATCTCAAAATCGATCGGCATCCTCGTATTCTTTCTCTGCATATTGTTTATACAACACATTATAGTATTATTGTATAGAGTTGCTTGTCTCGTCATATCCAACATGCCAGAAGTCCCTGTTGCTCCAGTTTTGAATAGGGCTACTAGTCATGTCTCTCTCGGATGTCGAACTTTCGTTCGAATCCATATATCTTTAAAACTCTCCTCTCGTTAAGTGATATAAGTTTATAATAATTTTTTCATTCATAAATAAATAAACCTAGATTTCTGATACCATTTTGACCATAGACCCTACCCAGAGCACCACGGGTTTGCCTGAGGTGATGGGCCAATTACGCTTAGGGGTCATCCCATCAAAAGGCACCTATCAGTTTGCCAACCCAGAGCGACGAGGACATACAGGTCGATGGGTCACCCCTTACAGAGAGCTGCGCTTCGGGACTTTTAACGTTTGTCACACAGTGGAGGATTAGGGTTTTTTATATGCTCTGATACCATTTTGAAATAAGAGATATCGAAACAAATTTGGCTAAATAATAGTATAATATAAATTATTAAAGTAATAGGACGATTTTGTTGAACTTGGTAGATATAATGGAAGATTTTCAAAATTTTCCAAATTTTTGGACGTGCACTTTGAACATATAATATAATTGAAGAGAAAAAATAAAAAATAAAAAAAATTGGTAGGAGCTCATTTAAAAATAAGTTTTATAATTTTAAATTGATCCTAAAATTGCATTTTTTAACATAAGAAGATTCGTGCATTTTGAACATATAATTGAAGAGAAAAAAAAAATAAATTTTGGTCCTATAATGGAGCTTATTTAAAAATAAGTTTTATAATTTTAAATTGATACTAAAAATTGCATTTTTTAACATAAAAATTGTTGTATATTTTAAGTGAATGAAATATCACATCAAAATGTTTTGATGTAGATTAATGAGAGTTTGACGTAGAAGTGTGACTAAATAGTGTAAAAGTTAAATAAATAGTGTCTTTTCACATTGTCTAAATTTAAAATTCTCTCAAAAAATGTGTATTCTTTCGTGAAAAAACTCTTTAAATTTTATAAATAGACTCCTTCAGTAATTCAAATATTACTTATTAAAAAAAAATTAAGTTTCATAAAATCTTTGAGAGTGAATGAAGTTACTAAATGAGTGGAATTGCATTGCACTGGTGCATCGGTGCACCTGAATAATATAAATCATTAGATCATGTTTATATTTAATCATAACCACTAAATAAAATAAAATAATTAAAAATAAAAACACTAACTACCCACTACATCACTATATTTATCATATAAAGTCTTAGGTGCATCGGTGTACCAGGTGCACCATAAAATAACCCTAAATTTTAAGCTTCTTTGTTTTGATTAATTTTCTTAATCAGTATTACCAGATATCGATAGTATGCAATGGAAGTAATGGTTCGAAGATCGGAACAATTCAACTGAAAATTAAAATTCACATATTTTCAATTCTATTTTATAGAAACAACGTAATTTATAATCACTAAATTTTTTATAAGGTTATAAATTAAATTTAAAATAAAATATAATTGAATAAATATTTATAGTTTATAATTCATACTTCATATATAATTTATAGTACACACCTAATATCATAACTCATAATTTAATTCAAAGTTTAAATATTACTATGTTCTAAAATTTACAAAATAAAAAATGAAATATTATAATAATAAAATAAAATAAAAATTAATTATTAAAATTGATTAGACCGGTTCAACCAGTATGTTCAATTTCAAAATTAGTTTTTTTGGGTTCGAATTGGTTCCAACGTCGATTCCCAATTCAACAGTTTGAACTGGCTAATACGGTCCGATATTAAAAGTCATTGGCCTTGATCCTATAACAATTCTAATTTTTATTTATTTATTTATTTATTTTGATTTGAAGTGAAGCTATTATAAGATATGATCAGTTATTGTGGATGATCGTCATAAGTAGCCTCAAAACATGACAATTCCTACTTAAGAAATGTAGCTTAACGGGCATATCAAAATCCAAATTATATACATAATCTTGTAATTGCGCTCACAAATAATTAATCGCAATTTATTCCCCTTAGAACTATTTAAATAAGTGATGCAGTGAGAGCGTATTAAAGTATTATCACGTAGAATAAACTCTATAAATCGTTGATTCTTAAAGAATACCCGGAAAATAGATTTCTCAAATACGTTGATTCATAAGAATACCGTAATAGAGTTTATGAAACAACTCTCATTTTCATTAAACAAATTCTACTTCCTTAATACAATAATAATATGACCACCCATTTATAGGGATAAATATATTACAATAATGACAAATATAAATAAAAGGTAATAATAACAGGCATAAATAAAATCAAATCAAAATTAAATCATATTAATATCTAATTAATCTATACTATGATTATTTTAAATCTTCCATATCTTCACTATCCCCCCCCTAAGAATTTGCTCTCGAACCCGGCTTTGTGTCATAAAGTCTAAAGTTCAAAGATATGCAGTAACATCCTTAAATTCTTGTAACCCAAATCTTGTAACCCAAATTCCTTTTGAATAATAAATATGAACATTTTGAATAATACTTTCATATTCAATATTGCTATTAATTATAGAATCCAAAAATATGAATCTTTTGGATTAATCACGCACATCTTTAACCACTTCAATCATCTCTTTGTCAAAAATTGGATCACCATTAGCAACATGAAAAATTCATCTTCTTCCTCATCAAAAATTGGTGGGCTATCATAACCACCATACAAATCTTGTTCATCATAAATCGGTGAGCCACTGTAGAAAACTTCGTCATACTCAATCTCCTTATTGAAAAATTGTATATCAACATAACCACAATTAATAATGTCCACCTAATCAGTATATTTATCAAAATTTGGAGGTTCATACCACAAATCTTCGTGGAGTATTCATCAAAAATTGGTGGTCCATCACATACAAGATTGGATGCCAACAAATAATTTTGTTAGTATATCTGCATAACATCATCTTCATACGATGACTGATCATCATAAATGGTACCATAAACCACTTGAAATCTCAAATCCAACATCAAGAATTGTAAATTGGCTCTGATACCAACTGATGCAGCAAGAGCGTATTAAATGATGATAATACATAGAACAAACTTTGTAAACTGTTGATTCCTAAAGAATACACGGAAGATAGACTTCTCAAATACATTGATTCATAAGAATACCGAAAGATAGACTTCTCAAATATGTCGGAAGATAGACTTCTCAAATACTTCTCAAATACGTTGATTTATAAGAATACCAAAAAAAGTTATGAGACAACCCTCATTTTCATTTAACAAATTAAACTCTCTTGGTACAATAATATAACCACCTATTTATAAAGATAAATCTATTACAATAATGATATACATAAATAAAATCAAAATCAAATCATATTACTAATATTTAATTAATCTATAATATAATTATTTTGAATCTTAGACATTGCACCATATATATATTAATAAAAACAAATTCACCAATACATAGTATTTTCTCTGTTTTCAATATTTTTTTCACATGCACGTAAGTCTGTGAATTAGAATAAAATACTTTTTTAGGTGTATAATATAGGAAAAAGTAGAGATAAAATGAATAATTAAAAATAATAAAAAAATTATTGGAATCGAAGTATAAAAAGTAGGTAATATTTTTGTAAATATTAATGTTTTAAGGATATTAATTATATTCTAGAGTTAATATTTTTGAAAACGTATAAAAATAGTGTCCATACCAAAATGAAAATGGCATAAAAGATACACGAACAAATGTAGTATTCTAACAATTATTCTTTTTAATTGATAATGATTTTAAGCCCTAGATTGTGTAAGTTGATAAAAGAAATATGTTATACTTTTATCACATATTTTATAATTTTTCAGTTTGAATCAATGGAAAAAGAAAAAAAATATCTACACTTTTTTTTAGTTTTACATATTGAAAATTATTTGAAAATATTTTTAAATTTGTTTTGATGGCAAGTTAAAATTACATTATTTTGAGTATATAATGCTCGAATATAATTATGATCAATATGTATTTCTAGCTCTCTCTCTCTAAAAATTTGTCTTAGTTACGCCCCTAAAATCAGGCAACCTTTTCTCATGTTTTAGCCCCCAGGGCATAGCTCAAGTGGTAGAGGGGAGGGTGAAAAGGCCTTCCAGCTGAGCTTGGTTGCTGCAGGGTGGGGGTTCGAATCTTGCCTTTGGCATGGATTTGGCCCCTTGCAAGCACAAGTTTAACAGTGAGCCCTCCCTATAAGCCACTTGAGGCACATCCTGCGATTTACCTCTTCCACCAATCCCCAGGGCAGGGGCGGTGGGGGCCCCTAATGGTGGGGTACACCATTTTTCTCATGTTTTATTTTATCTTAAAATTTATTTCTAATTATTTCTATATATGTAATTCATTGGAATTTAAGAAAATTTAATCAAGTATTAATCATGTATAATATTTTGGCCAAATGTTTCTTAAAATGGGAGTTTTTAATTTGTAAATATTAGTGCTTTGGGTTTTACTTTTAGCATGGTTTATTTATAGAATTAAATATTTATTTTTAGAATTTAAAATATTAAAAAATTTATGAAACATGATATCTCTATACTTTTGATGGCAGACATGAGAAAGCCCAAAACAAAGCAAAAAGTTGACAACTCTTTTGCATGAGATTAGATGACATCACTCCACAATTTAAACTGTTGTGTAAATAAATTAAAAAAAAAAAAAAAGGAAAGAAAGAAAGAAAGAAATTAAGAAAGAAGGGGTCTGGAAACATTGGAGGTAAACGATATGATTGATGCATGACGTACTAAAACAAGATAAGCTTTACAAATTCGATCACTTTTATCTTTTTTGGCAGCTTAATTGCGTGCGTCCATCGCACATTACACCTTTAAAATTTAGTATTATAGATAAGTGTACATTATTTTATTTTTAAAAAAAAATATATTTTAATTAATAAGAATATATCATTTTATTCTAAAAGATATACACTTTTCATTATATTTTTTATTTTTCTTCATAAAATAAAATATACACATTTTTATATTAAAGGGTATATAATTTAACACAAAATTCTAAAGGCACACGGAGTGTGCTTCCGTTCCGTGTGCCCGGGCGCACACAAGTTTTTGCCTTGTAAAATAAAAGGTACACATTTTTATACTAAGAGTATATAATTTAACACAAAATTCTAAAAACACACGGAATGTGCTCCCGTGTTCCCGAGCACACACAAGCTTTTGCCCTTGATTATGTATAAAAAAATTGTCTTATAATGCGGTTGTAATTGTAAAATTGGACCAAATTTAAAATAATTTTTTTAAAAAAATTGTACTCCATTAATTACATCGTCCCACGAGACACATTTTGGGGGAAGCAAATTGTTCCATTGAACTAGTTATATGAAACGGATGAGAGGGAGGAAATTATTTCATGTACAATTCGTATTATAATTAAAAGTGATAATATATTCAATAAAAAATTATACTCTCTGGCCGGTTCTAAGGTATCCATTTGCTTTTTGCACGTGAATTAAGTAGTATTATTATTATACGTAAAGTGAGTAGTTGTATTAGAGGGAAGTGGTGGGTAGTGGGTCATATTGTATACTTTTTTACTAAATAGGGAAAATAAATAAATTTAAAGAGGACGCCAAAAATAGTAAAATGAATACCTTAGAAGCGGACGAAGGGAGTAACATTTTGATTAAAATTATAACTAATTAATTAAAAATTTTAAAACAGTCACACACAAGCTTTACACTATTCCTGTGAGATAGAATATATAAGAATAAGTGATGAAAATTTTCATAAAAAGTAATCTATATAATATAGAATCAACGAAAAGTGATAATCGTCAATTGAACTATTCCCTCTATTCCATAAAAAATAGTAGGAGTACTTTTTGTTCGTCTTATAAATAAATTCATACCCACCAAATAAAAAAATGACACACAATTCAACAATCTCAAAACACAGTATAACTCCAAAATTATCACTCCATAAAAACTCACATGACTTACTTTATAGGTTGTTCATCATCTAAAAATATCAAACTATTCTTAAAGCAAATCAAATACTCCCTCTGTCCGCTTCTAAGGTAATCATTTGCTGTTTTATTTGTTTTTTACACGTGGATTAAGGAGTATTATTACTATAGATAAAATGGGTAGTTGTATTAGAGGGAAGTGGTGGGTCATATTGTGTACTTCTTTTACTAAATAGAAGAAATTGATACCTTTGAAACGGACGCCAAGAATAGTGAAATGGATACCTTAGAAGCGGACGGAGGGAGTAATAACTTTTCTAGAATTCCGGTAACTCTTGAATTTTATTATAAAATGAAAGAAGTATTTCATAAATAATTCATATGTGATACTTGAAAAGTATAACATTCTTAATGAAAAATTATACTTATAAAAAGAATTGAAAAATTTTTACAGTGATATATATAGTCTCATTCAAGAATTACAGTAAGAATAAAACATCAGTTTAAAAATATATAAATCATTAAAAAAAATTAATGTTTGTTTGAGATTATGCAGGGTTTAAAATCATGTTTGTTTTGAATTTTTAATAAGGTGAATTTTATTTTATATCAAATTAATTTATAATAAAATGCGATAGTGATGATATATGTAAACGAATAAATATAAGGGGAAAATAGGAAAATGAGGATGACAAATGGAGAAATAATATATATATTAAGCATAATGGTGAAATAATACTATTAATTAGGTATAAAAGGTGGTTTAATTAAGAATTACATGTATACAGGGATAAATTTTAAAAATTAAAATTTGATTTTCACAGATCAAAATAAACTTAGTCTCGTATACCTAGATCAAAATGCATATAAAATGTTGTCATATTTCACATAAAAACTTTACCATGTATTGATGATATATATTACGAATTGATAGATATTTTAGTCATTGTGACGACCACTTATAGATTCACTAACTAATTGTCAACTTTAACAAATTCAAATCTCACATTTTAAAGAAAACTCCCCTTTTGTCCCAACATGTGTAATATATATTGGAGGCTCTTTGTACTATATATATTGTCACAACAAGAAAATAAAAATTAATTTATATTATTAAATTCATAATATACTAATTATTAAATTAAATTTATATCAATGAGAAGAAAAAATTCGTATGATAATATAAATTATTGTAAGAGTAATAAAATATTAACACTTCCTCCGTCACGTTTCTATATGCTTAATTACTTACTTTTCACATGTTAAGAACAATGATTTTTTCACTTACTTGATTGATTTTCTTAGATTTTTTTTGTGTATTTTAATATTTTTACATATCATAAATTGTATGTTTAAAGTTAATGACAATTTAAAATTAAAAGTATACCTTTACAGTTTTTAGATTTCAATGAATATATGAATGGAACAAGGAATGAAGAAAGCGTCTATGCACATAGTTGCAGACAAAGGAAGTAATTTATAATATACTAATTATTACAGTAAAAACTATACTAATTTTACAGTAAATTTATAGTTTATAAAGCTTATACAAAATTTCCTTTTAATTCATTTATATTTTTGATAAATTTGTCGTTTATTTAATGACCGAATGATTCTCTTTTAAGCAAAGCAAAAATTTTTGTGATATCGTCTCATATAAGGGCTTACATGAGACGAATAAAAAGTAATAATTTTTATAATAAAAGTGTTACTCAATTAATGAAAAATAATAATGTTATTTCATAAACAATTTATATTATAAATAAAAAGTAATAACCTTTTATAGCATAATTAATAACATTTTATAGCGAAAATGTAGAAAGTGTAAAATTGTCTCATGTAAAACGATCACACATAAAACCTGTTACTAATATTATTTACTGTTTTATATAATTTAAATAATTTAAAAAAATGTTAATTATCCTGTGCACCGCTCACTCTTTCAAAAATTTATACAATTATATAAATAAAAAATACACTATTAAATAAAAATATATACACTTTGTTAGCAAATTTTCTGTTAGTAATTTTAATGAAAAGTTGAATGTAAAGAAATTATATAATTATTAAAAAATATATATATACTTTTGAATAAAAATATATATACATATGAATGCACGTTACACCCGAACACACAAGATATCAGCACTTAAATAAAATTAAAAAAAAACAACTATACGTCTAATGTAATTTGTGCCCCTAATTAAAAGTTAAATCCATTTATTCTAATTAATTAACGTCTTTTACAATTTTCAATTTTGGTATTACATTTAAGTGTATTTAATTTGGACAAGAGTCAACGGACAAGATTTATTTGCTGAAGTCACTCTATCCACCATTTTGTTTTTATTAACCCCGACTTTTTCGATGCGATTAGGAGACGTCTTTATAAAACACTATATTTCTCATCCTTAATTAATGGAAGATTGTATGACGGTGAAGTTAAAAATTTAAACCAAATCTATCACCAAATGGATTCTATTAGACGAATAATGTTATATGGAGTTGATATTCTCTATAATTATGATTTGAAACTATCGATCTTTTAGAAATTAAAGAGTGGAGATAATCTTTTCTATTATGACTTGAAACTTTATATGTAGGCAAATACATGGTGTAACAACAAATTTTGTATTTATTAAATAATAAAGACAAAATAAATTACAAAGATAATCCGATATGGATTGAACTTGAGAATTGAGTAAACAACTTCTGAGCCGGATCTTCGGATGAATCTTGTCCGAACTCGGGTTGACTTCTTGACTTTAAAACGTTTATCCGGAGGCGTCGAGCCTTTGTTCGGATCAAACGTTGACTTGAATTTGTCGTGAAGAACGTCGTTCAATTTGGTAGAATACCGTTGACCTCACGAATTTTACTGGATGAAGAACGCCGGATCGGAGAGGCTTAGCACCTTGGTCCTTGATCGGAGGCGGTTCTTGACTTGAAGTTACTTTGAAGCTGCTTGAAGATTGACTTGAAGCCTTCGATTTGAAGTTTTGAAGACTTGAAGATCACTTGAAGATCATGAGCTTGAAGACTCGAAGATTTGAAGATCCTCGAGGGTCTTGAGCTTGAAGATTCGAAGATTTGAATATCCTCGAGTGTTCTTGAGCTTGAAGCTTTGAAGATTAGAAGATCCTCGAATGTTCTTGATTTCTTCAAGAGCGTCTTGCTTCTGAGTGCTTGAATGTGTCTGGAATGAGGACTGAAGGTCCTTATTTATAGGTAGAGAAAATAACCACTTGAGAGATATTTTCTCCTTCAAAAGATATGTTGGGCTTCTTCCTTTAATTAAGCCTGCTGGACTGGATTTGGGCCTATTTATTTTTATTAGGCCTGCTGGATTTGATTTGAGCCTATTTAATTTAATTAGGCCTGCTGGATTTGATTTGGGCCTATTTAATTTAATTAGGCCTGTTTGATTTGGTGGGCTTGTTGACTTAAAATCAGGCCCACATAATTTATTTTCTGGGTTTGCTGACTTGGATCAGGCCCAATTGACTTGGACTGAACACATTTAACTTGGATTGAGCCTATTTGACTTGAATTTGGGCTCAAATAATTACATTAACTATTAATTATTTATCCATTTATTTTAGAAATTAATTTATTTGAATTCCTTAATAAATAAATATTTAATTAATATTTAACATATTTTCTTCGCATTTATATTTATTAGGCAATAAAATTTAATTGTCTACACATGGGTTGGATTATTTCATGAGAAAGAGTTTTGTGGGATGAAAGAGGAGTGATAATATTTTAACAAAAATTAATATTTTAATTAATGAAATATAAGAAGTACTCCCTCCGTTCAAACTTATTATAAAATATATCATGTGTATTAGGTAATAGTGAGAAATTTGTAATTAAGATGTATTTTTAAAGTTAGAGATAAATGTGATTTTTTTTTAGTAGTAAAATTTAATATGAACAACAACGAAAAGTGTAATATTGGTGTACTGTAACATGAAAGAGATTATCTAATAACATGAAAAGATAAATAAATTAAATAACATGAAAGAAATGATCTAAAATACAAATATACAGTTATATGAAAGAAATTATGTTGCAAAAATTAAATAAAAAGTTCTTAAAATGTTAGATGCTCAAAAGTAGTATACTATTTTCATAGAGCACGTTGAATGTGTGAAGCTCAAAACATCTAAAATATTCTTTAGATGACGTGATATATCAAAGGTTACCATCGAGGCTAATTTATTAAAATATAATAGTTTTACTTTTTCTTTAATCAAATACTCCCTCCGTTCCGCACCAAGGGTGCATTTTGTTTTTTTGCACGTAGATTAAGGAGTGTTATTATTTAATGTGTAGTGGGTAGTTGTATTAGTGGAAGTGTGAGCCCCATATTTTAATTGTATTAGTGGGTGAGTGTGGAACTCATGTGTATAAAAAAGGAAAGATGATTCTTTGGGTGAGAAGATCAAAATTGAAAAAGAGACCCTTTGAACGGGGATGGAGGGAGTATGGTAGTTTGTAGATTGTTTAATGTTTTAAGTAAAAGCGCCACTGGTGAGGGCACTTCTTCCACTGTTTTAAATTGAAGTAGTGGAAGAAGCGCCCTTACTAGAGGGGATTCAACTTAAAAGATTAAATCATCTACAAACTATCGTATTTGGTTAAAAGAAAAAGTAAAACTATAATATTTTAATAAATTAGCCTACCATTGATGATTTAAAAAATTGACAGTTTAATTGTTAAAAGCATTATCATACAGAATTTAAAATAAAATTAGTTTCCTACTGTTTACGTTATTAGAATTTTAAAATAGTTCGATTTTGAATTCTTAAAAAAAATTCAGATTTCATCCCAAAATAAAAAAATTTATACCAAGACGGAAAGTATTGTAAATGTTTCAATTTGATTCCATGGTTCGAAAAAATTTCTATGTTCAAACTCTTCATTTAAAAAAAAAATTATCACTTTTGTGTAAATTTAAGAAGGAATTTTTTCACTATAAAGCATGAAATATAAGTTAACTATCGATTTAAGACTTGAATTATTTCTTTTATCGATACGGGGCCTGATTAATGTACAATTATCAGTTCAAGGTTCAAAGTCCTAACACCGTTAACTTCTCTTTTAACAACAGCTGACGTGAAAACAAATTTATTTTAAATAATAAAATTCAATAAGAGAAAGTTGGGTAGATTCTTAAATTTGTGGCAGCACTGTTGCGCCTTCTTCCCTGTCACGACGTCCAGGTGGCCGCCAACAAGAGCAGTGATGGATTTATTTCAAATTAATATCACTGGAATTTTCAGATTTCTTTTCACGCCATAGCTTTATGGAAAGTAAAGGGAACCTGATGATGAAATAATAACTGATATTAATAATTATATACTCAAAATATCTTTCATTCCACAAAATTTCATAGAAATCGATTACTAGCTTTTAAATATTAATAATTATATACACAAAATATCTTGATGGCGACAACCTGGACGTCGCCACAGGGAAGAAGCGGCGCAACACAAATTTAGGAATCTACTCAACTTTCTCTTATTGATTAATTACTTAAATGTTAGTATTTAATTATTACTTAAAATTAATTTGTGTCCACGTCAACTTTGTTAGAAGGGAAGTTAACGGTGTTAGAACTTTGAACCTTAAACCGATAGTTACACATTAATCAAGCCCTGAATCGATAGAAAAAATAATTCAAATCTTAAATCGATAGTTAACCTATATTTCAGGCATTGTATTGAAAAAATTCCATTTAAAAATTATGACACTATTTTAAAAAAATTAAGTTTTTTTAAATTATTTAATTAAATAACGTAAATTTATATGGCACTTTTTATTTCTACCCCACCATATATATATATATATATATATATATATATATATATATATAATACACATCTCAATATTGTATCTTTTGTGGATGATTTGGATTTCTTTTGTTGTATTTTTTAGAGTTAATTGCATATAAAATTACGAATTTTTTTAGGGTTAATTAAAAGAATGAAATTTTAAGCATTATTGCAAAACGCACCTAACGGGCAGTCTTTACCTGCCCGTTGGGTGCGAATTTCACAAACCTTATAGGCCAGGTCATTTTTTGCTATTAATAAAAGTTAGGATTAATTTTCTATATGGAAAAATTAGTGAGTTTATATGCAATTAACCCTATTTTTATGTTATAATTTTATAATTAATAGTAATTAATTTTTGGGAAAATGCACTTTAGTCCTATTCGAGAAGTCACATTTCAGTTTTGGTCCTTAACCTTTTTTTAGGTCCCAAAAGTTACACTATTAATATGGCAGTTAGTTTTTTAGATGGAAAACATTATATTACAAAAATAAAAGAAAAAAAAATGTTCTTTTATTATTCTTTCTTTATTTTTGAAATTTGCTTGACAAAAAAATAAAAGAAAATAACAATCTCCTTCTCTACCGGTCTCATATCGGCGATAGTGGGAATTCAAGAGCACCTAAACCTAGGGGTGTGCACAGTGCGGTTTGATGATTTTTTTTACATAATGTAAATTGCATTGTTATGTACGATTTGATTTAGTAATGAAATATAAACCGCGGTAATTCAAATGATATTGATTATACGGTGTTATGCGGTTTTGGACGATTTTTTGCAATTTGACGGTTTCACTTATAGATTAGTTTAAATAATAAGGTTATGCTATTAATATTTTGGTGGTTAACGAAAATTCGCAAGACAATTCAATCATAATTAACAGCAATGCTTTGGAGGAAAATTAATTATATAGTAAGAAATAAGCAACGCTAAAGAAAAAAGTAAAACGACGCATTTGTACTTTGTAGATTATAGAAAGAAGGTAGTAAATTGAGTATTTCGTAATTGGTAGAGTTTCTTTATTACAGTATTAGGGGAATGACACGTGAATGGCATGGTAATGATTAAAATACCCTATATATTAACAATAGTCCAATATATATATAATGTTATAGCTTATATGTAATATGGGTTAAAAACCAATTTAGTCCCATAACTTTCCTCACTGTCTATTTTAGTCCCAATAAAGATAAGTTTGTCAATTTGGTCCCACCAGTGAAGAAATAGGGCCAAACATGTCCTATTATCGTCGAAAAATACTGACATCATCGGAAAATGACCACATCACAACCGAAGTCATCGATTTGCGGCCGAGACGATGACGTGATACCCTGATGGCAGGTGAGTCAGCGGGATAAAAATATATTTAGTCTCATAATTTTTCTCATGGTCGATCTATTTTAGTCCCAATAAAAATAAGTTTGTCAATTTAGTCCCACCGGCGAAGAAATGGGGCCAAACACGTCCTACTTTCATAAAAAAATGATGATATCACCGGAAAACGACATGTGATTGTCATGTGACAAGCAGAATCGCCGATTTTCGGTCAGAACGATGACATGGTGCCCTGATGGCAGGTGAGTCAACAAATTAAATGTTATTTTATTGCCAACAATGCATTTTTATTTTTTAAAATTTTAAATAATTAGAAAATAAAAATTAAACAAAAAAATGTATTAATAATCTGTCACATAGTTAAGTTGGCTTGCTTTAGCATTACTAATTCTCCATTTTTTAATTCAAAATCAATTTTCTGCGTCATTTATTTTTTTGTATTAATTTAATTATTAATTTTAGTTTCTAATTAAATTATTCTAAAAAACCCCCGAATTTGTCTTATACTAAATTGTCATACATAGAATTAATTGGTAGATCTAGAACTATCTCATGTGTTCGACATTTGACTTGGTCACACGCGCTACAATTGATTCTTTACACTTGAGGGTGAAATAAAATACTAAACAGTCGGCATATTGAGGTTGAATTAATCTCCGGGTTTATTAATTAGGTTTTTTAGTATGTTTTTGTTTTAATTTTGTTTTCTAATTATTTACAATTTTAAAAAATAAAAATGACTTGTTGGCATTAAAATAATATTTAATTTGTTTACTTACTTGCCATCAGGGCGTCACGTCATCGTCCCGCCCAAAAATTGGCAATTCCGGTAATGTCAGTTTTTTCGACGAAAATAGGACGTGTTTGGCCCTATTTCTTCACCGGTAGGACTAAATTAACAAACGTACCTTTATTGGGACTAAAATAGACCATGAGGAAAGTTACGGGATTGAATAGGTTTTTGTTCCGTTGACTCACCTGCCATCAAGGCACCATGTTATCGTCCCGACCGAAAATCAACGATTCCGATTGTGATGTGGTCATTTTCCGGTGATGTCAGTATTTTTCGGCGAAAATAGGACGTATTTGGCCATATTTCTTAACCGGTAGGGCTAAATTGACAAACTTATCTTTATTGAAACTAAAATAGACCATGAGGAAAGTTAAGACTAAAATAGTTTTTATCCCTATGTAATATATATAGTGCGGTCGGTGCGGTTTCCATTAAGAATATAAAATTGCACCGCATAGTGTGGTGCGGTTTTGCTTTAAAAAATAAATTGCAATTTATTCAAATAATTGCATATGACGATGCGGTGCAATGCGGTTCGATTGGTTTTTGAGGCTTATAATTTTTTTTGCCCACCCCTACCTAAACCAACCCCCATTTTGAAACACACCATTACATACACACCTCTTCAATTCATGCTTCTCATCTCAGATTAAATTAACTCTCAATTCATGCTCTTCATTGCCACCACCATGTTCTCGAATCTTCTGATGTACACTATCTTGAAATTCTTCAGCAATCTCTGCTCGTACGAGGGATTAATCCCCAATCGAGAGTAAGTCAAAATCAATTGAGAGCTAGATAATAGAGAGAGGACTATCCCTCTCTCAATTGCGCCGACAGGCTTAAAAAACACATCATACGCTCTCGTCACTGGCAATGCTTTTATGTTGGTTGTGCTGGTGTCTTTTAAGCTTTTTTGGTGTGTCTGATGAAAGTGTGGCGGCGGAGAAACGGTGGTGGTGTACGGCGAATGCACAAAAGACAGATCTGCAGATCTATGGTGGAGGACGGCGAATGGCGTTGGACTGTGGTGGCAGCAGCGTGTGTGTTTCGGGCTGTCAAGTGAAGAGGAAGGGCTGGATCTACATAGGCAACGGCAGAGTTGGCAATGCACGACACTTTGGTGTCAGCGCAACGATAAAGAG
Source organism: Pogostemon cablin (assembly GCA_023678885.1). NCBI lineage: Eukaryota > Viridiplantae > Streptophyta > Magnoliopsida > Lamiales > Lamiaceae > Pogostemon > Pogostemon cablin. The sequence continues at coordinate 23,056,523 of CM042965.1, forward strand.
GTGGCAGATCTCATGGCGTTGTTATGTCTCCGGTGAAATTGAAACGGCCAACGTAGATGGAGTGGTCGAGGAGGTTACCGCTATGATTTGATAATTTATTTGCCATCAAATTTTGAAAAATAAAAAAAAAAAATTAATTTTGCAAATAAAAGAAAAGAATTAATTTGATGGACGAAAACTTAAAAATAAACTAACTGGACCAAATATGTCATGAAAAGGACCAAAAGTGAAATATGACTCTTCATATGGGATCAAAAGTGCATTTTTTCCATTAATTTTTGGATGAATAATACGTACTCCCTCCGTCCCAATAAGTATTTCACATATTGGTGTACGCGGAGTTTAAGAAAATTTTATATTTTTATGTATAAAGTAAGAAAGAGAATATATGTTTTAGTTGATTTAATAAAAAATGTGTGAAAATTTATGAAAAATGTATGTAAAGTTATTGGGAGATGTGAAAAAGTAAGTATTATATTGGGATGTGTGTAAAAAGTGTGTATTATTGTAATGTATTTTTACCAAATTTAGTAAAAAGTAAAGTGTGAAATACTTTGAGGGACGGATGAAAAAGGAAAGTGTGAAATACTTTGGGGGACGGAGGGAGTAGAAGAGAATACTCCATAATTTAAGGTAATTCTGGAGCACTTTAATGTTTATAGGGTAAAAGTAGGGTAAAGTTCGTAGTAATTGAATTTTTTTTAATAATTATATCCTACATGGTTAAGATTAAATAAAAATACTCCCTCCGTCCGTTTCTAAGGTATCAATTTTATTATTTTTGGCATCCCCTTCAAAGGTATCCATTTCCCCTATTTAGTAAAAAAATACACAATATGACCCACTACTTTCCTCTAATACAACTGCCCACTTAATTTACATATAATAATAATATTCCTTAATCCACGTGCAAAAAGAAAATGGATACCTTAGAACCGGACGAAGGGAGTATAATCTAATAATTTAGATTATTCAAGTATATCGGTGTACAAAATGAGATTCATAATTTATATGTTTATTTGAAATTTTTATGGAATTTTAAAATCATGAATAGTGATAATATAGTGAACTTTAACTTTATATAATAAATATATAAGAAGTGAATGGTGATATATGCAAGAGAATATTAATTTATGTGAAAAATATATGATGAAACACAAATCTTAAAGATAAATTTGATTCAATTTTTTTTTCTCCCTCCCATTCTCATTGGTGTCATTTTTTAATGAATGCAACAAGAAGTATAACACAAAATATGTAACAACATATTCATTAATATTCCTTATGGAGCCCCATAATCAATTTGGGTAAGGCCTGATAAACGAGGCAAGCGAATTTGAGTATTATATGTTCGGACTCGGTTTCAGTTGCTACCAATTCGAGCCTGGCTCAATTGAAAACAAATACATAAACGGGCTCGACTCATTATGCAAAATGAGTCGAGCTTCTCGAGTCTTAAAAAGTCTTATTTACCAATAATTTAATAATAGTATATTTTATATTTATTTCTATATTTAATAATAATTAATTCAATATAATTAAATAATACTCTCTTTGTCCGGTTCTAAGGTAATCATTTGTTTTTTGCACGTGGACATGTCTAAGGTTTTTAATAGCTTTTTACACGTGGATTAAGGAGTATTATTATTATAGATAATGTGGGTAGTTGTATTAGAGGGAAGTGGTGGGTCATATTGTGTATTTTTTTTACTAAATAGAGGAAATTGATATATTTGAAGCGGACGCCAGGAATAGTTAAATGAATACTTTAAAAGCGGATGGAGGGAGTATTTATTATTATTATTATTTAAATCGAGCTCGATTCGATTCAATAATTAAATGAACATAAGACGTGCTCGAATTCAAATAGTCATGGGAATTGAGTTGACCTCTTGAATAGCTTATTTATTTTGTTGCCTCTGTAAATCTATTTATTAACTGAGGACATAAATTTTAATTGAATTAATCTCAATTATATATAACTAACATAGTACAAGTACTAGCTATAAGCTTAATTGTGAAATATTTTTCATTAATATAGCATATAAGAAAAGAGAAGAGGGATAAGTCTCCCATGCACTTACATCAGTATTACATATATCTATCAAATAATTAAAGCCAAAAAAAAAAAGGGTTAACTAGATTATTAGATAAAAAAAAAAAAAACTATCTAAGTTGCATGAATCCGATGCATGAGATGAGACGGTGGCATCACACTTGAGTTCCATTTTCCAAATCCACATGCAGATGGCTTTGTTGATCTCCATCATTAGTGAGAGCAGCTGGATTTATTATCTTATCTGATTTAATTACTGCAGTAATTTTCACAATTTCAATGATTTGGTGATCATGATCACTGCTTAATTCAGCCTTCTTCTCATCCACAGAGATGATCTGGGCTTGTATTTCCGCACCAACCTTCTTCGTCTTCTCTATCGCTTCGTCTTTACTCCTGTACACCGCGTACATCGCCATTTGTAGCAGGCCCAAGACGAACCCTACTACATTTGGGATCTGTATGTATGCATATACACACCAAAAGGATGCATTAATAATTAATATTATTTACATATATTGGTTATGAATTTGATGTATATATAATTGTACTGACGGCGATGTTATGATCTTTGAGAAATAGGCCATAGAAAAACCACATAACAGCGCTGACGGTTAAGAAAAACGAGAGAAGAAAGGGCATATGTTCAACACTCTTGCTTTGTATCACTTGTTTCTGCAAAATTAATGGACAATTACAAATAGGTTAAACCCTAATCACCAACAAATTATTAATACACCACTCTATTATATGTAAATAATATATACTACTACATTTTTTTGGGGTATCAATTTGAAGACATTAATTATATTTTAAGTGGCCTTTTGAAAGGATAAGTTAGGTCTAGATCACTTCAATAGGTCATAACTCGTTTCTAATTTGATGAAGCAAAATTTAAAATTTATTGTCCTAAATTTAGTAATCAGGTAATATATTGTTCTAACATCCTAAATATATGATTTCCTAAAAGTGTAATCTTTTTTTTAGTTCCTGTTCTAAAAGATAATTTTATAGGCAAATTATTGCAGGGAAAAGGCTAATTCAATAAAATAAAATAAAATGACGATGGATATAGTTACCAGAATGCATAATGGAGCAACAAACACACAGAGAGAAAATATTAGACAAATCCATCCAACAACAATGGCTCTTTCAGAGCTGGTCTTCACAAAGCCTTGAGTGACACCCACAATCCCTAACCCAACTACCATAAACACAGCCTGCATCTTCATTGATTCCACCTGCACTTCCAAATATAAATATATTAATTTTAAAAAATAATTATATATATTAATAACAACCCTTGAATATTTGTTATTATGTACCTTGGCCTTCCTTGATGCATAGTAAAAATGGAGAAAGATATACAGGGTCTCGACTACGATGCCGACGGAATTTATGGTGATTAGAAGAGTGGTGTTGGACTTGAGGAAGGCATAGTATATCCAGAGCATGGAGCTAAACAGAGCAACCACATATGGAATTGATTGATATCCATCGCTTGATTTTTTCTTGTAGATTCGATAAAATGTTGGTCTGCATTAATTTAATTTAATTGATTCCATCGTTATGTATATATAATTTAATACACAAGTTATTTCGAAAGATTTAATTATTTACATTGGAGCGAGGTACACCATGAACGAGACGATATTACCTGCAAAAAATATAATGAAACATGCAAAACGTTATGATATAGGAAATCAATTAATCTACTTATTTAAATAATATTGGAATGGAGGGAGGATATTAATTTCATTGTGTCATGTTGGAAAAGTAGTAATTATTTTCTACTATTTATTGAGAGTTACACCACCAATTGATGCCACGTCTATATATATATATATATATATATATATATATATATATATATATATATATATATATATATATATATATAAATAAAGTATGCACAACTTAAAGTACAGAGTATTATTTTTTATTTTTTTTTAAAACAAAGTGTACGTAGTCATGCATGGCACGCCACGTTACTCTTTATGATTGATATAAAAAATTTCCGATTTGCCATGCAGACTAATTATATAATCTAACAAATGGAACAAAAAAAAATACATAATTTCCAGATGCTATGCAATTTAACTAAAGAATTTGTATTGAGATGATCTAATATTTTGTTGCAAAAGGATTAAAAATATGTGTACAAATCAAGGGAAACAAAATTATAAATTGAAGGTTTATATATATATATATATATATATATATATATATATATATATAGATAGACATGCATATTTTAACCGGAATCGCCGGTTCGAAACCGAAAACCGGCGGTTCCAACTAGAACAGGAACCGGTGAAAACCGAACCTAAACCGGCTATATATCGGTTCGATTCTGGTTCTTCATTTCGTGAAATCGGAACCAGCGGTTCCGATTAAAATCGGCGGTTTTCGGTTGGAACCGGCAATTTTTTAATTTTTTTACGTTTTTAGGTTGAAAAATAAAAAAAAATTAAAAAAAAAACCGGAACCGAAACCGTCCTACCCTCGGTTCGGTTCCGGTTCCACATTTTCGGAACCAGAACCGCCGGTTTGGAACTGCCATGCATGCATGTATATATATATATATATATAAATAAAAGAAAATCAGAAAATAATTTAAAAATTCCAGAATGACCATTGGTAGTAGAAATTTCTTATGAAATCAGACTGAACACAAAATTACATGCATTTACTTAATTCATGCTGATTTGACCCCATTAAAATGACTATCATTATTCTCTCAAAATATTTTTCATTTAAGTGAAAATTAATACTATAATTTACCAGCAATATTCTAAAATTAATATTATGTCATGTTTGGCTCCATAATCACATGGTGATCATAATTAAGTTGGCTTGATATATACATATACGTACATAAGTAGTATGTATGTGTGTATGTAGAGTATTAAGTATTTAATAAGTAGGAAAAATTTTCACTTTTGATCTTGCACGTAGGCTCATACAAAAAAGTTTCCATATATAGTTTCAAATTGATTCCAAGAGTTGCAATTTTTGTCTAAAATGCTTTGTGTAGAACTAAAAATGCAATTTTTTTAATCAAAAAAAATCCAAAAATAAAACTTTTCAGATTAATTTGAAACTATAAAATAATAATAATAATAATAATAATAATAATAATAATAATAATTAATAATAATTGTAAGTTGGATATGTACCAAGAAGTCCAAAGGTAAATGCCCAGTGTCCTGAGAAAGCAGCTGCCATATCTGCTAGAATATAGAAATGTGAAAAAAGGAATTCAAATATTAATAATATGAGTCTTAAATCTGATGTCCAATAATGAAATGCTTTGGTACCTATTTATAAGGGAAAGGAAGGGACACTTGTACAATCCTCCCAACTTTGCCCAACTATATTGATTAATTACATAATAAAGTGAATGATAAATCCTACAAAAGGAACCAATCTTTTAATCTTTTTATAAATTAACTGTTGCTGTTTTTATTTTATCTTTTATTTTTATTTTTTTCATTTTATGGGGTAGTCATATCCAAGAGCAGCTCCTACTCTTACCTTAAACTCTTTAAATATGAAGAACATCTAGGGTTCCTCATGTTGAGGTTAAATCAGTTTGGTTTTATAATTTTTATCAAATAATTTAATTTTGATTTTAAATTTTTTTAAAAAAACATTTAGTACAAAATAGTAATAAATTGTGTCAATGCTATCATAAATTGGAACGTGATACTCCAATTAATTTGGGAAGTTCCGACGAATTGATCCAACATGGAAATGCCATGTCCGATTGTGTGCATGTATATATCATGTATGTAATAGATGAGAACCAGTTCCATCTCATAATGTTACTCGAATCCAATTGCAATCGTAATTAGTTGCATGAGCACATGTTTTGCCAAGCTGTTTTAATGTGTATTTCATGAAGGAATTAACATCTAGAATATCATCTCGGTATTGATTTAAAGGGATTCTCTAAAGATTGTTGATTGATTGAATGTCAAATAAAGAAATGATTCATCTAGAAAACCTTCCCAATGTGCATAAGACAGCCGGTTAGTTGAAGAGCAAACAAAGAAAAGGTTCGCAAGGATCATCCGCCACTATTTTTTGGAAACTTGACAGAGGAGATTGGATGTCATGTAAGGAAATGATTCAGAGAAGAGAGTGGATCGAATATTTATGTTGAAGAAGGGTGTTCATGTTCAGTATTGAGTGAAGTATTCTTTTACGATACACTAGTCTTGGAGAGCTTTGATTTAAGTTTTGGTGTATTCTCTTGTTAATCACTTTAATTGTTCCCAAGAGGGTTTCTTGATATTCAAGTCTAAGGGATAGGCCAAAATTAGAGTTAGATAAAAACATGTCAACTAGCTATGATAGGGAGAGTCGAGTTATTGACAAGAACGTATTATAAATCTAATGGATAGTTTTGAGGGAATGACGTGGTCTTCCCATTTCAATTCCTTGTTGTTCCCACATATTTTATTATTGAGTAAATCTGTGAAAAATCAACTAAAAAAATTACAATTGGCATCAGCGCATGTTATTATTCTCCGTTTCTTATCTCAGTGTTACTATTTTTTTTGATGTCGTCTCGAGACATTGGCTTTGTTGTATATCATCCGTTTCTCGATGGATCCAATTACCATTATTTGAAATTCAGGATGATCATATTTATGAAATCTCAAGGAGATGGTAAAGTTTGCAATTGGAAGGCTGTTGAAGAAGGATGGACTCATCCTGTTCTTACCGATTCAGATGGTAAAATAAATTCAAAAACAGAAGGATGGACAAATGACGAAAGAAAAAAGCAGTCTCTAACAATAGAGCACTATATGCTATTCTGCCCTCAGTAGATATGCAGTGACACCCTCTCATATGCAATGCAGTGAAGCCAAGGAAGTATGGAGAATTCTTAAACTTCAATTTGAAGGGACTAATTTTATCAAGAACTAAAAAATTCAACGTCTTATGGTTGAATATGATGGATTGATGATGAGAGATGATGAAAACATTGATTCCTACCAGATTCTTAACAATCATTAATCAACTACATCTCTTAGAGGAAACTGTGTCTGAAGAAAAACATATTCAAAAATTTATGATAACATTGCCGAAAAGTTTAGTTAAAAAGTCATTGCCCTGAAAACTTTCTGCAAAATTGCCAAATTCACTTTGGATGAACTCATACGTTACTTCAGAAACTTCGAAATGGACAAAAACTTTAATACACATGATGAAATAGAGAAATTTATAGCATTCAGTGCTGAACAAAATTTAGATGATGATGGATATTCTAAGTTATCTATAGCTGAGTTCGAGAAACATACAAGTCTTTTTAGTAAGAACTACAAGAGAATTATGAGAAGATTCAAAGATAAATCCCCGAACAAAAGGAAGAATAATGATCAAAAAGTCACTATGGAAAGGAAGAAACAAAATAGTTCTGAATAAAGGATCAAAAAGTGTCAGTGTTGTGAGTACAAAGGAATAGGACATTATCAATATGAATAGCCAACATTCTTAAGAAGGAATAAGGCTCTCAAAACCTGTTAGAATGACTCAGAGTCAGAAGGAGAAGAGAACCTTGATCACACCAATGAACTTGAACCAATGTTCAATGCCCTTTGCTCTTTCTCTCATGAAACAGTCATCGAAGAACTCAACATAGGGAATGCTCGTTCAAAAGAGTTTTACTCAACTCACTCTACCCATCGCTATGGTACCTTTCTGAATATGTCTTTTCACTCTGAGCATAATATTTGTATGTCTAATTTTTCAAGTAATGAGATAGTGTCCTTACTTGAGTTTGTTGGGTTGATTGACACTGTTTCTAGGTTAGAGCCTTTTTATGGAAAAATTTTTAGGAATTTCTACTCTAATCTCACCCCGGATATTGCTGACCCCGACTCACCTAGGTATTATACTATGTTTTATCGGAATCGCATTTGCAAGTTTTCTCCCTCTGAAATCTCTAGAGTCATGGGTGTTCTTGATATTACTTCTGGTGTTGAGTTGATCCTTTCTATGGATTCTATTTGTGGTGTCATTACTTCTGAGAAAATTTTATCTTGGCCATCTACTGGCTTATCACCTTTTGAATTAGACATCACATCCAATCTCCACAAAATTCCTATTGGAAATTGGACTCCATCCATAAGCAAATCTCATCTGACTTCTATCCAAGCTTTATTTCTTCATGTTGTTTCCACTAAAGATCACATTGACTATGGGTAGTCTGTTATTTATTCCATTATGGCTTTCTCTGGGAAAATTAACTCCTCCAAAATTCTATTTTTTCCTTGCGCTATTTGAGAATTAATTTCTTAGGCAGGTGTTCAATTGATGGCTGATGAAGTCACTCTAGACCCGATGGCTGGAGAATTGAAGATATACCCAAAAATGGCTACATTACGAGAAAATGTGGAATTGGCTACACTCACATTAGAAAATATTTTTCCTTTGATAGACAAGATGAAGGCTGATTTTCTCAATATTCAAGCCACTCCCGGCAGATAAAATACTGCTCTGGATAAGCTGCATGAAGCCTTGGCAAGAGCTAAAAGGGATAAGAGAAAGGGTGGTGTTCTACTTCATGCTAAGCAAGAAGAACTTGCTAAGGAAGAAGAAGGGGAAGATGATGGAGGAGAGGAAGGAGATGGTATTTCTACTAGCTAATCTGTTCTGCATTACTATTATTACTGCTTTTGAATATTTCTTTTGCTATTGTGTTGATTCTGGAATATTTTGAACTTATCGTAGGATATATATTGAATGTTTTTATATGTTTCAGCTTATTGTTCAAGGTTATTGCTTATGTTTGTTGGAAATAAATTCTTAAAACCTTATCCGTATTATGATAAACTGAGATTAAACTGTAATGCGAAAGTGTACCTTAATCCAGGGTTAGGCGAAACACGATTGATAGGTATTATGGTCTTCCTTAACTAAGCCTATTTATTCCTTATGGGGACCGTAGAAATCCCTCCCGATGGGGAGAAGGGAAGACCATGTGCGACTTAGTATATTGGGGATCATAACCTGTGAGCCTTTATATACTACATAACTGGACCACCCATAATCACTTAGTCACGTAGTATTGGGTATCTATTCAATTGGCCCATATTAAAATATTATAGCCCATGGATTTTTATTTTAATTGGATCACTTAATTAAGTCCATAAAATAATTGAATAACTAATATAATTGCATAATAATATGTTGCCCACAATTAGACTATATTGGAAATTATTTCCAACAATCTCCCACTTGGGCTATATATTTCTCAAAGCAATTATACCAAGAGTCCTTTGTTGTGCAACTTTATGCTATTCCTCTTCAGGCTATACTTAACAATCTGGTCCATCTCATATACTAATATGGAATTACCGCGGCATTCACCACATTATAAATCGTGGTTAAACCCTGACAATCATTATATTAGTACACTCAATGACATAGATCAAATATGATGAGTAGCATAGAAATTACGTGTAAAATGTGATCAACATCATGTCTATTTCCAACTGGTCCAACTTTATTAATCTTTAGTGAGATCAATTCAAAATGTAAAATATTACAAAATGAAAATTTACTTTAGTGAATTCACAATGAATTGAAAACCATAAACTTTATTCTGCAGAAAATCAAATTATCAAAATCAAAGTGTCTTAAAAATTTTAAAGAGCAATAAATATAGACTCCCACTGAACCAATGTATTCTAAAACCATATAATACCCACAAGAGTAGTTAGCTCATAAAATTATAGGGCGTTGAATACATAATTGGCGGATCCGTATTTAGAGTCTATCTCAATATGCTCCACTGAATTTTATCAACACCAAATACTTTCTTTAACAACCAAGAATTCTATGTCAAATTGATTGACTTATAATAACTCTTGTTGCTAATACTTTACTACAAACTAATTGTCATAATAAACTTTAAGTGACAAAGCTTCGTAACCTTATTCATGTTGAATGCCCTTAGTTTGCTACTAATTCGGTTGTCATAGTTAATGAGCTACAAGTGTTTGCTTAACTTTTTTACTTGTATAACTCTCCAGACCAACATAAGATATAGCCTGAAGTGGATCTTATACTGTATTGGCATTCAACAAACTCAGAATCAGAATTTCTTATGATCTTTAACAAATCTGATCCATGATGTACAAGCATGTTATCCTTAGTTCTCTATAAATACTTTATAAAGATCCATACTAGAGTTACTTAAATGTCTACTTAATATACCAACAACAGAAGCCAAATTAGGTCTTGTACAGACCTCATCTTACAACAACTTTCAACAATCAAAACATATAGAATATTCTATATTTTTTAGTTTAACTTTATGGCACCAGATTGAGACTGCACTTGTCTCCCTAGTTTAACTTGAATCTTCTCCCACTGAACCACATAATCATCTACATTTGTCTCAAAACTAAATGAGATAATTATTTCATGATGATTCTTGTGATTCCTTTACGGAAAAGCTTTCTTGAATGCATAGATGAAGTTCCTTTTAGTTCTTAAACCGTTGAAATCGTTTCATCAATGTTACCGCCAAGACACTTACAACAATGCATCTAATGTCATTCAAGATCAAAATGTGCTACCAATGTCACGATTATCCTAAAAGAGTCTCTCTTAGAAACTGGATAGAAAGTCCCTAAAACAATGCATTCCTTCCCTTATGAGTATAATCCTTTATCAAGATGCAAACCTAATCATCTTGTATTGATTTAAACTCATAACTTTTAGCATTAACCCACTTTTGAGTATATGGACCTTGCATGACTTGATGAACATTGATGGAACGTTCTACCATTAATTTCATTGTGTCCTCATTATTTAGGAGAAGAACTATTAAATCATCCCAAAGTGTCTTTCTTCCAACTCTAGTAGTTTCCTTAGTGACATTAATTCTTGAGGTTGTTGAATTTGTTATTCTTTAAATATTATTGACATTGTCCTATCGATATTCTGAATTTGGACATTCTTAAAAGCATAAATAGGGGACTAATAGACTCCTCTTCAAAGACAATATCTCTAATATTACTCTTCCCCCTCAAATCAACATCCTCAAAGAATACCGTATTACCCGTCTCAAATATGATCCGATTAATTGGATCATAAACTTTTATCTTTTTCATAATCAATAAAGTAGGTGATAACTATTTGTGTCCAAATTTCTTTAGTAAATCCCAAGGATCTAATTTTATTTGGACATCACCATATGTGAAACTCGTAAGAGTTCTCACAACTACTTTAGTTGGTACCTTATTGAGACTATAAGCTGCAATCTTTATTATTTCTCCATTAATAACCATATCTTGTGGAGTACAATTTATGTCTTTTAACTACACCACAATACCATTCATGCTAAGTAATCTTAATGTTGTGTATTATAAGAAAATTCCACATGCCTTTAAAAGAAAACAAAAGGTTATACTTTAGTTTTGTCTTTAGCAGCTTTCTTAATGAGTTTTCTTGTATTGACCTTATACTTTATTGAGACAAAGTTTGTTAGAAACCTATTAGTCTCATCCTTATTATTGAAGTTATCATCATGTATGATTTTGTTGTTGATATAGGTTAAATGTAATTAGCAGACTTCTTGATTATACAGAGAATTAATCCAAAATGATTATCATGCTTGCACTAAACTTTATAATCTTTCAAAATTTAAATAATTTAGAATCATCTTGAGAAATTGAGCACAACATTAGCATCAAGTCCAATGACAATAATACTAACTTGTTGGTGACACCCTCTACGTAGTGGTCAAATACTAACAATAAAACTGTCAAGCAATAGTCTTCCTTTGGGCCGACTTATTACTCACATGTTAAATAAAAATTGTCACGTATTCACCACCACAGGTGCTTGTGTATTTCGGGCCAAATATTAATCTACCTTTGGGCCGATCAATACCCGCATTTAGATACACTTGCACAACATTATTAATTGGGGACCCATCATAAGACACCTTGTACAACATTAATCTCGTCTGTGGATAAAAATTAATTGCAGGGGTAATCTTGGTATAATAATTAAGTATTGATAATAAGTTCTGTCAAACAAAAGTCTATCTATGGACCGACAAATGTTCACATGAACAATTTAAATAATTATCACATACTTATTGTCACATGTGTCTAATTATTCTGTCAAATTGTGCCTACCTATGGGCCGAATACAGAACACATAAATAATTTCACACTCATCTATGTAATTTCAATAGAGTCGCACTCCACACACAGAGGCTGCTATGGCAATATGATGCTTCGATTAACTAGATTGAAAAATTACTAGACCAATTAAACAAATATTTAAAATAAATATTTATGTTTAATTGTACAACATTAAAAAATGTCTTCCCAAATTTAATTTAATTAAATCCCACAAATTAAATGGGAATTTTAGACGATTCACACAAATTTAAAATTAATGAAAAATTCTTAACTTAAATAGGATTTCAAATCCTTACCAAAAAATTTCTTAACTTAAATAGGATTCCAAATCCTAATCCTAATTTAAAATAAATTAAATTAGACAAATTATCTTACACTCAAATATTCAGCAATGAATCTTTTACTAAAATTACATTAATCATGTGATTCATAATACGAGAGCTGTTAAAATAACCTAATGAGAATAAATAAGCAATCATTAAACTGCCATTCTAATATTAAATGAATGACAAGTTATGCATATTTAGCAATATTTCGTCACAAATAGAATTAATTAAATTCTATTAACATAGTCATAAAACCAGAATGATTATCATAACATATCCCCCATCCGAATGCATAACATTTTAATATAATTTGCTATTATCATTGAAGAAAATCCATACTGGTCATAAATGTCTTTTAGATTGATTAACATGAATGCTTAATTAGTGGTGTAAGACTCCGAATAATTCACTGAATTAACAAGCATCTCAAAGTCTAATTTACATAATTTAATCATAAACACACCTCAGATTCAATAATACATGTCAGATTTAATTTACCATTATATTATAATCATGGTAATATGAATTATATATGGCTCCCCATTCCAAGATGAATTCCAAAGAAAAAATCCTCACAGATACTAACGCAAAAGGTTTTGATATATTAAACAACATCCACACAATTTAGCAATTGTAGATACTATTATTAAAAAATTCTAAATCAACAATGAGAGATTATTCCATTATGCACGAAATAAATTAATCCTAACCATTTCTCATATGTGGATCCCAATTATTATTAAACAGATGAGAAAACCAACACTTTAGAAATAAGCCACTAATGAGATAGAAATCAAATCATAAATTTGCAACTATGATGTCAGAGGCAGCCATCTGGACTCAATTATCAATATACAATTCCTCATGAATAGCAATAATCATTACTATTGCATTGGCTTGATCACTTATTTGACTATATTATAAATCCTTGATAAAAAATGGACGGAATTTATCAATTAACACATCAACAAGGATGGTTTTCAATTATCATAGAACGATTAAATACGACATCTTATTAATCAAATAAGATAATCCAAATAAGTATTGAATCCCAACCACAAAAGCAATTCGAGATTCGAATTAACAACTTTAAGGATTCAACCTAAGATTTCTCAGATCTCAGAGAATCATACATAGGGTGACTCTGATACCACTTATTGGAAATAAATCCTTAAAGCCTTATCCCTATTATGATAAACTGAGATCAAACTATAATGCAGAAGCGTACCTTAATCCAGAGTTAGGCGGAACACGATTGATAGGTATTATGGCCTTCTTCAACTAAGCATCCTTATTCCTTATGGGACCGTAGTAATCCCTACCGATGGGGAGAAGTGAAGACCATGTGCGACTTAGTATATTGTGGACCACAACCTGTGAGCCTTTATATACTACATAACTAGGCCACCTATAATCACCCAGTCACGTAGTATTGAGTATCTACTCAATTGGCCCATATTAAAATATTATAGCCCATGGACTTTTTATTTTAATTGGATCACTTAATTAAGTCCATAAAATAATTGAATAGCTAATATAATTGCATAATAATATATTGTCCACAATTAGACTATATTAGAAATTAAAATTTTTTAACATTGTTCACATAGACTCATGCATTTATGTGATAATGATCTCTTCTTCTTATAATTTGCCTCACAAAAAATGTATCTCACGCCAAGGGGGAGTTTGTTGGATTAGTAGATGGCATGAGAACATGTTTTGTCTCGTTGTTTTGATGTGTACTTTAGGAAGGAACATCTAGAAGATCATCACAGTCAAGCAAATTTATTGAAAAGATTCTCTAAAGATTGTTGGTTGGTCGAAGTTCAAACAAGTAAATGATTCAACTAGAATTCCTTCCTTCCATGCATACGACAACCGGTTAATTGAAGAGCAAACAAAGAAAATATTCGCAAGGATCATCCGTCACTATTTTTTGGAAACTTGATAGAGGAGATTGGATGTCCCGTAGGAAAATAATTCAGAGAAGAGAGCGAATTGACTATTAATGTTGAACAAGGTTGTTTATGTTAAATATTGAGTGAAGTATTCTTTTACGATACACTAGTCTTAGAGATTTTTGATTAAGTTTAGGTGTATTCTTTTGTTAATCACTGTAATTATTTTCAAGAAGTATTCTTTATATTCAAGTCCTAGGGATTAGCCAAAACTAGAGTTGATACAAACGTCTCAACTTGCTGTGATAAGGAGAGTCAAGTCGTTGACAAGAACGTATTGTAAATCTAATAGATAGTTTTGAGAGAATGACGTGGTCTTCCCATTTTAATTCTTTGTTGTTCCATTATATTTCATTATTGAGTAAATTTATGGAACATCAACTCAGAGAATTACAATTAGCATCAACGCATGTTATTGTTCTACACTTCTTATCTCAGCATTACTGTTTCTTTTCCATGTCGTCTAGAGACATTGGCTTTGTCGTCTATCCTCAGTTTCTCGATGGATCCAATTACCATTATTGAAAATCCATGATGAACATATTTCTAAAATCTCAAGGAAATGGTGAAGTTTGAAAGGTTGTTGAGGAAGGATGGACGCATCCTATTGTTACCGATTCAGATGGTAAAATAAATTCAGAAACAGAAGGATGGACAGATGACGAAAGAAAATAGATAGTCTCTAACAATAGAGAACTATATGCTATTATGCCTCCAGTAGATATACAATGCCACCCTCTCATATGCAAATGCAGTGAAGCTAAGGAAGTATGGAGAATTCTTAAAATTCAATTCGAAGGGACTGATTCTGTAAGGAACAAAAAAATCCAATGTCTTATGGTTGAATATGATGGATTGATGATTAAATATGATGAAAACGTTGATTCATATTATTCCAGATCCTCAAAAATCATTAATCAACTACATATCTTGGGGAAAACTGTGTCTGAAGAAAAATAAATTAAAAAATTTATGATAACATTACCCAAAAAGTTCAGTGAGAATGTCACTACCTTGGAAACTTTCAGCAAAATTGCCAAATTTACTATGGATATACTCGTAGTTGATTTCAGATGCTTTGAAATGAACAAAAACTTTGATACACATGCCCAAAAGGGGAAATCTATAGCATTCAGTGCTGAACAAAATTTAGAGGACGATATTGATCTACTGAGTGATATTTAGTTGAGTTCGAGAAACATATAAGTCTTCTTACTAAGAACTACGGGAGAATGATGATGTGATTCAATGGTAAATCCCTGAAAAAAAAGAAGAATAATGATCGGAAAGTTACTATTGAAAGGAATAAACAAAAAATTCTGAATCAAGGATCGAAGAGTGTCATGAGTGCAAAGTAATAGGACATTATTAATATGAATGTCCAACATTTTAAAAAAAGAATAAGGCTCTCAAAACCTCTTGGAGCGACTTAGAGTCAAAAGGAAAAGAGAACCTTGACAAATAATCTCATCCCAGTGTCCGCTGGCCCTAGCTCTCCCTCTCCTTGTACAGTTATCGAAGAATTTAACGTTGGGAATGTTCATTTGAAAGAATTTTACTCATCTCACTTTGCCCATCGCTATGATACCTTTCTGAATATGTCTCTTTCTTCTGAGCATAATATTTGTGTATTTGATTTTTTGAGTTAAGGGATAATGTCCTTACTTTAATCTGTTGGGTTGATTGATATTGTTTCTATGTTAGAGCCTTTCTGTGGGAAAATTTTTAGGGACTTCTACTCTAATCACTCTCTGGATATTGCTGATCCCGACTCCCCTAAGTATCATTCTATTTTCTATCGCTATCGCATTTGTAAGTTTTCTCTCTTTGAAATCTCTAGAGCCACGGGTGTCCCTGATACTACTTCTGGTATTGAGTTGATCCCTTCTATGGATTCCATTTGTGGTATCATTACTTTTGATAAGATTTCATCTTGGCCATCTACTAGCTTATCACCTTCTGATTTAGACACCATTTCCAATCTTCTCCACAAAATTACTATTTGAAATTGGACTCCATCGACAAACAAATCTCATATGAGTCTATCCAAGCCAGATTTCTTCATGCTTTAACCACTAAAGGTCACCTTGACTATGGGCAGTCTGTTTCAGATGTCATTATATCCTTCTCTAGGAAAGTCATGCATTATTTAGAAAAAAAATTCTAAGGGAAGTTTTTGATTGATGGCTGATGAAGACTCTCTAAACCTGATGGCTGGAGAACTGAAAGTATACACGAAAGTGGCTACATTACGGGAAAAAGTGGAATCGTCCACACTCACATTAGAGAATATTTCCCATTTGATCGACAAGATGAAGGTTGATATTCTCAATGTTCAAGACACTCTCAATAGATAAAATACTGCTCTGGATAAGCTGCATGAGGCCTTGGAAAAAACTAAGAGGGAGAAGAGAAAGGATGGTGTTCTACTTCCTGCTAAGAAAGAAGAACCTGCTAAGGAAGAAGAAGAGGAAGATGATGACGGAGGAGAGGAAGGAGATGGCATCTCTACTAGCTAATCTGTTTTGCATTATTGTTATTACTTCTTTTGGATATTTTTTTTGCTATTATGTTGATTCTAGAATATTTTAAAGTTATCGTAGAATGGATATTGAATGTTTTATATATTTCTGTTTATTGTTCCATGTTATTACTTATGTTCGCATGCACTCGTGCCTTTATGTGATAATGATATCTCCTTCTTTTTATAATTTTCTTCGCAAAAAATGTAGCTCACGCTAAGGGGGACTTTGTTGGATTAGTAGATGGCATGAGCAAATGTTTTGTCTCGCTATTTTACTGTGTATTTCAGGAAGGAACGTCTAAAAGATCATCTCAGTCAAGCAAATCGATTGACAGAGATTCTCTAAAGATTGTTGATTGATTGAAGGTCAAATAAGGAAATGATTCATCTAGAAGTCCTTCCCTCCATGCATAAGACAACTGGTTAATTGAAGAGCAAACAAAGAAAATATTCACAAGGATCAATTGTCACTAATTTTGGGAAGCTTGACTGAGGAGATTGGATGTCCTGTAGGGAAATAATTCAAAAAAGAGAGCGGATCGACCATTTACATAGAAGAAGGGTGTTCCTGTTCAGTATTGCGTGAAGTATTCTTTACGATACACTAGTCTTGGCAGAGCTTTGATTAAGTTTTAGTGCATTCTCTTGTCAAATACTGTATTCGTTTCCAAGAGGGAATCTTGATATTCAAATCCTATGGATAGACCAAAACTAGAGTTAAATACAAACGTGACAACTTGTTGTGATATGGAGAGTCGAGTTATTGATAAGAACATGTTGTAAATCTAATGGATAGTTTTGGTGGAATTACTTGATCTTCCCATTTAAATTCTTTGTTGTTCCCACATGTTTTATTATTGAATATATCTATAGAACATCACCTCTAAGAATTACAGGTTTGAAGGAGAAAAATAAAGTATGATATAAAATACTCTTTAATACTTCCTCCTTCCGATGTAAAGAGTCTCATTTGTATTTTCACATGGATTAAGAAGTATTATTATTTAATGTGTAGTGGGTAGTCGTATTAGTGGGTTGTGTGGGTTCTATATGTCTAAAGAGGAAAATGAGGCCCTTTGGGACGGACATCCAAAACATAAAAAATAGACTCTTTAAATCGGATATAAGGAGTATTTTTTTTACGCCTAAGATTCAAAGTTCATTTCCTATCTAATTATACTATCTAAATTTTAGAGCTATCAATCAGGGTTTGGCCCACGCAGACCAACCGCCTCACGTATGGCCTACTTCATCAATAACCTACCATCTTAAATTTTTTAAAATAATTTATTTTTATAAATTTTTTGATGGTTTTTGTCAGTTAATTCATTTTGATATCCTATCTTCATGTGTTTATTTTATGTATTTTTACGTAAAAATATAAAAAAAAGATTTGGCCCATGAGGGCCAACCCTCCCCACCTTACCAATGATCCAATCCATATAGGTCCGCCCCATCATTGAGCTAAACCCATATATGCTCTCTCTATTCTAACCCACAAAATGATGGATTGTGTGGATATACAACTAAGTTCTTCAAAGCAGTTTGGTGTGTTGTTGGATCAAGTGTGTGCAGTGTTGTAAAAGAGTTCTTCTCGTCTAGGAAAATTCTTAAATATATTAATGCCACCATTGTTACTCTCATTCCTAAAAAGAGTTTTGAGCCTTCTGTTATGGATTTTCGGCACATTTCCTGTTACAACGTCGTCTATAAGATTAGTTCAAAAGTCTTAGCAGGTCGTATGGGTTCAATCATGACATCCCTTGTGGGGAACAATCACTTTGGATTTAAAAAGGGAAGAAAAATAAGAGACTGCATCCTTCTAGCTCAGGAAGTGGTTCGCCATTATGATTGGAGTCCTTTTAGAATTTTGCCTCGGATGACAATCAAAGTGGATTTAATAAAAGCATATGATTCAGTTGATTGGGAGTTTTTAGAAACTGCACTCACTGGATTAGGGTTTTCGAATATCTTCGTCTCGTGGATCATGGAGTTTGTCTCTACTCCATGTTACTCGCTACTCATTAAAGGTTGCCTTAAAGGATTCTTCCAAGGTAAAAGAGGACTAAGACAAGGGGACCCGATTTCTTTGTTCCTCTTTGTGCTTTGTATAGAGATCTGTCGCACCTTTAACAGAAGGATTGAGGAAGGAGAGTATCGTTACCACTCCAAATTTTTGCAAGGATTTCTCCATCTCCCACCTTGCATTTGCAGACGATCTGCTCATATTTGCTTACAGTGATAGTCGTTTTGCGTAGGCTATCAAGGATGTTCTCCGATGGTTTGAGAAAATATCGGAGTTGACAGTCAGCAAAGGAAAGTCCTCCATATTTTGTCCTGGGATTTCCGCTTCTGTCAAGCAACAAGTCCTTATAATTTTACCTTTTCAAGTGCAGTCTCTTCCTCTAAAGTATTTTGGTATCCCTCTTTGTAGTAGGAGGATCTCGAGCGATCAATTTGATCCTCTTCTCAACCAACTGCTGGGGTGTATCAACATATGGTTTTCCAAGCTATTGTCCTTCGAATGTAAATTGGAATTGGTCTCTTCATGTGTTCATGAAATCCTCTCTTTTTAGTTTTCAATTGTTATCATTCTAGATGGTATCATTAGGCGTGTTGAAAGAATGATCAGATATTTCTTATGGGAAAATCGTAAGGCCTGGTCGGATGGAGCAAAATTACGAAATCAAAGGGAGGTATAGGGTTGAAGGAGCTAAAACCTTGGAATGATGCCTTACTTTTCAAGGCCATCTGGGACGTACATAGTCTAAGGATTTCTTGTGGGTGAAATGGATTCATGAGGTTTACTTTAAAGGGGATATTTTTTGGCAAACAGAAGCTAGTAACTCAGCTTCCTATTGTTGGAGGTCCCTAATAGCCTCGATGAAAAGAATGGTCCGTAATCTATCGGGTAATAGAGATATGATTGAAGAGGCTAGGAAATCCATAGCAGGGGAAAAACTTATGGCTTCCAAAATTTACTCTATTATTTGTCCTAAGGTGGAGACTGATAGGCGCTTCAACCTATCTAGAACTTGGCATAGATGGGTTCACAAGAAGTTTAGTGTTCAACTCTAGCTTATTGCTAGAGAGAGACTGCTAATTAAGGATTGAGTGTGGAACCCGAATGGAAATAGAGACTATGGGTTCTGCATTCATCATAAGAAAATTGTCGAGCACTTGTTTTCAAGTGCTCGTACGTTGTGTGTGTGTGGAATAATATCAAGAAGTGGCTTGGTTGGCAAAGGCAAATTCAGGCGGTTAGTGCTAGCTTCAAAAGGATATATAAAGATAGATGGGTTTCTCTTCAGGAAAAAAAGAGACGTACTTTGGCCTTAGCGGTTGCATTTTCGTGGATTTGGGATCAATGAAATGCTATTTTGTTCGACAACAGATATGCTTCTACTACATAGCTTGTTGAATGCATAATCCTTGAAGTGGCTAGACTAGAATTGCACTTTTAATTTTTGATACGTAAAGCCAAGTATTAGGGTCCGATTTTAGTATTAAATTGCGTTGCAAACACTGATATGTAACTTTTTGACTTGAACTCTGATAACATTTACCGTTTTCAGAAATGATGGATTGTGTTGTGTGTCAACTCAACCCACCAATCCATTTTGTCCGATTTACTAAAAGTGTACTTTTCAATGTTCTAGATAATTGTATTCTAACTTCATCATAATAAATTTAGAATTTAGATAATTCTTCTATTTAATTACATGTAAATATTTTTCTATATTTTATTTAGATAATTCTTCTATTTGATTTCATTTAAATATTTTTCTAGATTTTTTCTTATATCTACATTATTTGGATCTTTCTTTTACATCTTAATATCCACGAGCTCAATTAATGCTAGAAAATTTTATTTTAAAAACATCTCCAACAATTCATATATATATTCCCAATTAATCTAAAATTCTCATGATATCTCAAATAAAGTTAAATTTAATATCTTAACAATTTTTGTCATTAACAATTAAGTAATTCATATATATATATGATACATGGTTTACAATATTCAATATTTCCTCCTTTCTATTTTTCCCGAAAAGGGAATACAGAATTTTAATGAATAATGAGTTGAAAGATATAATATTTTAATAGATAGTGGGTAATTGTATTTGTGTTGTGTATGAGCTCCATAGATATATACTCTCCCCGTCCCGCATTAAGGTTTACGTTTTTCATTTTGGTATGTCCCACGTTAAGGTTTACATTTCTTTTTTTTTTTGTCAAGTTGCGCCCACACAAACAACTAATTATTTTATGTAGGGCTCACACAACACTAATACAACTACCCACATCAAATTAAATATTACTTCTCTAACATCACCACACATTAATATATTATATCTCTTAATCTACGTGCAAAAAGCAAACGTAAACATTAACTCAGGACGGAGGGAAAATACTAATTGTTTTGTGTGAATCCTATATACCAAAAACTAGTAATTAAAAAGTGGGTCGTCCAAATTGAAAATTTGTAACTATTATTGTGGGATGGAGAGAGAACATAGTTCTTCCGAACATGAATAAAATTCGGAAAGATAAATAGGACGGCTTAGTTGAGATAATAAGAATTGAGACATAGTGATTCTCATTATTAATGCTTGATTGGTGTAATAAAAATAAAAAATTTCAATGATTTTCATTGATTGATAACTATTTTACAATAAGTCGATAATACTTATTAATAAAGATATTGTTAAAGATGAGTAGGTAGTATTACATAAACACAGTATATATTATCTTGGGGTCATTTCGGTAACACTTTTAGATTCAGTGCAAACTCCACTATTGATAATACAAGATTACATGGACAAAAAATTTCATTAGTTACTCAAAAAACATAAATTCAAATATTAAGAATAAGTGGGAAAGTGACACTGACCAATCTAATTTATATAAGCATTTGATTTCAATTCAGTGCTTCAGTCGTTAACATTTGCAACTTTTTACCAAATTATAATTTAAAGGTTAAAACAGATGAGAGCTAATGTTGACTAATATTTATATTCAAACTACACATTTTTTTAATATTATTTTTTATTAAAAATATTATTTATTTTTATTAAAAAAATTTATTATTTTTAATTTATACAATGAATTATTCATGAAATAATTCATTGCAATACTATCATTTTTCACTCAACTTTAGTACTCCCTCCGTCCCGCCCAAAGGGTTATTTTTGCCTTTAGAACATAGATTAAGGAGTATTAATATTTACTCCCTCCGTCCCACAAAAGTTTGCATACCTCTTTCGGCACGAAAATTAAGAAAAGTGATAACTTTTAATGGTATTATGGTCTTTTTTTGATAATAAATAAATTATTCCCTCCGTCCCATAGAAGTTGACATACTTTCCTTTTTGGTTTGTCCCACTAAAGTTGACACATTTCCTTTTTAATACATGAGACCCACACAAAAACAATTAATCTATTCTCATGGACCCCACATATCACCTCTAATACAACTACCCACTACACATTAAATATTATTTCTCTCACTTCACTTTACATTAAATTATTATACTCCTTAATCTCCAAGCCAAAAAAAAATATAAAAACTTCTCCGGGACGGAGGGAGTATATAATATAAAGTATGTTAAGTGTATTAGGTAAGGTTAGTTTTTTTTGTAAATAAAGTGAATGAGAAAGCGTGATTGTTTTTTACTTTTTGCTTTTTTTTTTTGGAATGTGCAGACTTTTGTGGGACAACCCAAAATGGAAAGTGTACCATCTGAAATTGGACGGAGTGAGTAATGTGTAGTGGATAGTTGTATTAGTGGGAGTGTAGATCCATATTTTAATTGTATTAATGGGTGTGTATGGGTCTCATGTGTGTAAAAAGGAAAAAGAGACTTTTTGAGTGAAACGTCCAAAATGGAAAAAAGAGACCCTATAGTTGAGACGGTGGGAGTATAACTTTTTATTATACTATTATCCCTTATTATGAATTCCACGAAACTCCCTTTTCGTGATCTCACAATCTTTCTTGTGGTGTACCCCACCATTAGGGGCCCCCACCGCCCCTGCCCTGGGGATTGATGGAAGAGGTAAATCGCAGGATGTGCCTCAAGTGGCTTATAGGGATGGCTCACTGTTAAACTTGTGCTTGCAAGGGGCCAAATCCATGCCAAAGGCAGGATTCGAACCCCCACCCTGCAGCAACCAAGCTCAGCTGGAAGGCCTTTCCACCCTCCCCTCTACCACTTGAGCTATGCCCTGGGGGCATCTCACAATCTTTCTTCTTTATGCCTTTAGTTGTGCAAGTGCATAAAATTAAGTTCTTAAATATTAAATTACTTTCAAATCATAAGCATATTTAATTACTTTCAATCATAAGCCGCGATTTACTCTTTCGTTATAGTGTGATGCACTATTTTATATTTACACCACCATATCATGTTACAACTTCTGCAGAAGAGTTATATTTTTTGTTTCAAAGTGATTAAGAATATAATATCTTATTACGAAAGATTTTGTTTTAACTAATATGAGAGTATAATTTTTCAATGAATTAGTCGATTATTTAAAAGATTATTAACCTCTGACTAAGAAATTAATTATATTTTTTTAGAAAATCAAGGATATATTTTTGTAGTGAAAGGTACTCCCTCCATCCCATTTATGTTTGCATCCCTTATCCGGCCCAAATATTAAGAAAAATAATAACTTTTAAGGATATTATGATATTTTTTTGTAATAAATAAATAATGAAATATGTTAGATGTATTAGGTATGAGTGTATTTTTTTTGTAAATAAAGTATATGAAAAAAGATGATTGTATTTGACTTTTTCTCCGCTCTCTCTCCATTGTTCTCTCACTTTCTAATCTCTCTCTCCACTATCTTCTCCTCCTCCCCTTCTTTGTTATGTGATTCTACCTAATTTTTATAGTTTCTCCAGGTATTATTTTTTGGTAATAAATAAATAATAAATTATATCAGGTGTATTAGGTAGGGGTTGTTTTTTTGTAAACGAAGTATAGATAAGGAATGATAATTGTGTTTGACTTTTTAGTCTTTAAAGAGGTATAAACTTTCGTGGGAAAATGGAAAGTGTGTCATGTTTAAAAAGTACTCCCTCCGTTCTAAAATTTTTTGCATACTTTCTTTGTAAATTGCAAAGGAAGTGTGCAAAAAATTTTGAGATGGAGAAAGTACAATTTTTGAAGGAAAATGAACATGGGTCCAAGGTACACCGCATGCCAAGTGCACACAAGTTTTACGGTATGTGCAAGATAAATGGAAATATTATTCCAAATATAGGTTTAATAAATCTCTAATACTATACACATACTAATTCTATTATGATGCATTATAACGCCTCAGTTAATACTTTTTACTCATTTTTCTATCTTCCATTTCTTCTATCACATCAATGATAATTTATTTCAAATAAAATTTAAATTTATGCTATCAAAACTCAAATAAATATATAATCACACTATTAATAAATTTATTAAATCAATTTAAGCTCATATCACTTTTTATTTAAAAAAGAAAAAGAATTCAACTCTTATTATTATTATTATTATTATTATTATTATTATTATTATTATAAATAAAAGATAGGTAAATCTTGCGTGAGACTGTCTCACGTGAGACCATTTTTTCACTTTTAAAATAATTATCACTTTCGCTATAAATCGTTATCACTTTCGCTATAAAATGCTATCACTTTTTATTTACACTATAAATTGTTCATGAAATAGAATTATCATTTTTCATTAATTTATTATCACTTTCCTTCATAAAAGTTATCACTTTCTGGCCGTCTCATGTAAGCCCTTACATAACACGGTCACACATATGTCTTTGCCATAAAAGATATATTAGATGATATGCCTTAAATTGTTTTCTACACGGAAGATTTGGCGATGTTAACATATTAAAATATATAAACAAACACATTGAAATAATCTCAGAAAATAAGTTAGATAAGAGGGTTAAAAAATTGGCAAAACTTTGTGTGAACTCTCTAGTATTAAATTATATAGTTTAATACTAAAGAATATGGGCACACGGTGTGTCCGCGGGAAACAAGATAGCAACTCTAAAAAATTAATTGTAGTATTTTAATAAAAAAAATTAATTTTGAGAAAAAAAATACTAATTGATTAGAATTAATAATTGTTCAATTAACTGATCAATGAACTATTTCATAGTATAAATAAAAATTATACTCCCTCCGTTTCATAATACTTTTAACGTTTTTAAGAAAAAATTGCACTTTTTGATTAATTTTATTGACTTTGAAGGATATTGTAGTATTTTTAGGTAATACTAAAAAAGTATAAAGTAATGAGATGTGTGAAAAATGAGTGACAAATTTAAAATTAAAGTAACTTTTGATGTTGTTAAATAAAGTGATGTTTCCTTTTTTGGGGTGTGAAAGGTTTTGTGGGACAAACAAATGAGGAAAGTGTGAAAGATTTTATGGGACGGGAGTAATATTTTTAATGAAAATAATAAAAAATTTAAAAAAAATGTATCAAGCTTTAATTTATTAATATTGTTTTTATTGTATTAATTAATATTTTACTAAAGGCAAAGACTTGTGTGAGACCCTTCCACATAAGCCCTTACATGAGATGGATAGATAGTGGTAATATTATTATCACTTTCGTAATAAAATGTTATTACTTTCGCTATAAAATGTTACTAACTCTTTATTTATTATAAATTGTTCATGAAATAGTTCACTGCACTATTATTACTTTTCATTAATTGAGTATTAGTTTTTCATCAATAATATTATCACTTTTTATCCATCTCACATAAGGACTTACATAAGACGGTTTACCATGTACTAAAACGTGGTGTCCCTAAATTTTTTGATTTTGGATCTGAATCTACTTTTTAGTTTTAGTTGTCCGTTTATTTATAATTAAATTATTCAACTGATACTCCTTCCGTCCCACAAAAACGTTTACGCATTTTTAGTTTGGGCGTCCTTTAAAAATGTTTACATTTTCTTTTAAAATAAATGAGACCTACACAAAAAATTTAAATATCTTCATGGGCCCCACAACACTACACTAATACAACTGCCCACTATACATTAAAATATTATTTCTCTCACCTCAATACACATTAAAATACTATATTCTTTAATCCCCATGCAAAAAGTAAATATAAATGTTTTTTCGGAATAGAGGAAATATATAATTAAAGTACAATAATGCTCCGTCTCGGAGGTATTTTTATTTTTTTTTTAAAAATTACTTTTGGATTTAATTTATTTTTTTAAACTAAATAATTACAAGGCTAAAACTTGCATGCCCGAATATGGTACTCTCATATTCCGCATTTTCGAAAGTTATTCTATTTAGTATTAAATTATATACTTTTTGGTATATGAATGTGCCGGATGTATTATTACCCTTGCAGTTTATAATTTTATCGATAGGCTTCATTAAATTATTTCGTTAAATTTTTATTCTTAATCAATCATTCAAAATTAAATCACACACAGAAGCTAACAAAATATCAACTCTACATTCTGTTATTTCTGTATTATATTGCGATGGGGGATATGTCCCATGTAAAATAGAAAGAAAAAAAAAATTAAAGCACAAAGAAAAACATTAATCCATGAAAAAAGATTTAAATTCTATATGATCTATTAATTCTATATAGTATTAGTATGTGTAATAGAAGAACTACCTACGATGTGATATAATAATTGTTGAAATCATTAAGAAATCTATGCCCACATATTTTGTGCCAATTGGCATGTAGAAATGGGGCCATTATTTTAAGATGGTGTGGTTTTTTAGAAGAGATATTGATGAAAGACGATCGAAGATATGATTTATTAGGCTTATCTCTTCTTCGTGGATTATGTCATGTTTTAATTTCATCATCATGTAAATATGATTGATTTAGTATCATCCCTTTCCCCTTTTTCGAATATTTGTGGATCTCCATTTTCAACATTTTATATGAAATTTAAATATAATGTTCATGCATGCACATATATCGATATTTAGCTCGAAATTTCTACAAAAAAATATGTATATTTATAGAAATTAATAAAGAAAATTTTGTGGTCTGCTTTAGATTTCTTTTCCTCTTTCTTTTAATTGGTTGTGAAAAGTTGTTTAATCATATCCAAGAATATGCCAAACTAACCAAATGTGCCCGTAAGATTTGTTGTATAGCTTGAAAATAAATAAATATATAAATAAATAAAATTGGATACGTGTTGCATTATTATATATTATATCGTTACCATCAATTATTGTACGTTACTAGTGGTACGGATTATGATTACAAGTATTATTATTTTTAAAAAAATTATTTGGAGTGAAATATTTCATTTGCATAGTAAAATAAATGGAATGTACAACCTTGCGTGACGAATGAGTTAAGTATATAATTATATATAATAATCCCAAAGCTTTTGATGATTGTTGAAAAATTAATCTGCTTAATTTTCTTTAACTGCTAATAATCCCAAAGCTTTTTGAAATAAATAAATTGTACTGAAAGGTTGATTGTACTGAGAATATTATCTATTTTAGAAAATGTGTCAATTGTTTGGGAAAATTAAAAAGAAAAGTAGTATGTCAATTTATGTGCTAGGGGATAAGGTAATTATTTAATTTTTTACAAGTAAATTAAATAATATTATTATTTTATGTTCAGTGAATATATTGTAATTGATGTAATTGTGCGAAGATTTAAAAAAAAAAAAGAATATTGATAACTTCACAATGAATAATAAAATGGATACCTCAAAATTCAATCTCAAATTAAATTGTTTGAAATCTACTCCTTCCTTCTTTCATGCATTCCTCATTTGTTTGTGTCACAAAACCTTTCGTACATCAAAACAGGAAACATCATTTTATCTAACAACATCAAAAATTACTTTTATTTTAAAATTGTCACTCTTTTTTCACACACATATCATTACTTTATATTTTTTTATTACCTAAAAATACTACAATACCCTTCAAAGTCAATAAAGTTGATTAAATCGTACAACTTTTCTTAAATAACATGGAACAGTAAACATGAAAAGTATTATGGGACGGAGGGAGTATTATCACAATAAACAATTGCTTCAATGTAAAAAAAAAAACAAAAAAAATGCAATAGCTTCAATTGTTTTACCATACATATTTGGTAAGAATTTGAAAAGATATTTATTTATCATAAAAGTTAGCACATATTTTTTTTAGTTTGATTTACCTTATAAAAATTAGTACATCTTTTAAAATAACACAAATATGTCATTTGACCTCAAAAAGTTAATTAAAGAACTCAACTCATCCAAATGAAAATATTTTTTTCCTAAAAAAGTTGATCGAAATATAAATTATTGCACTTTTTTAATCTTTACATACACAAAAAAAATATGTATCAACTACTTTGAAATAAAGTATTAAAATATTTTTAATGAATCTCGTGGCTCATCTAGCAGTGAGGACTTGGAATGTTTGACGGAGAAATTACTTTTTAAAATCTCAACTTAAAATTCGTAGAGTAAAATAAATAACTGCGATACAAAGTGAATGCCTTGAAATAAGGTCCCTATTACTAAATAAAATATCCTAGCAAGCCTCCAAAAATTAATTGATTTACAAGTAGAAATATGAGTGCATATATATTGAAGAAAAAAAAAGGTTCTATATCATACAAGCTTGTGTAAACTGGATTTACGTATGTTTATATGTAAATCATGTTACTTTTTAGTAAATAAAAAATTACTATTTAAATACATAAATTGTTGAGAAAGACTTGTGTGAGACCGTCTCACATAAGTCCTTAAATGAGACGGTCAAAAAGTGATAATTTTTATAAAGGAAAGTGATAATGAATTAGTAAAAAGTGATAATGGTATTTCATGAACAATTTATAATATAAATAAAAAGTGATAACATTTTATAGCGAAAGTGATAACTTTTATTAAAAGTGAAAAATGGTCTCACGTGAGACGGTCTCACGCAAGACCTACCCTAAATTGTTACTCTTCTAAATTAAAAAATTACTTTTAAAATTCTTGTAAACCTTGATTTATTAATTATTTTTTAATACATGAAAATTTACTTTTAAGAGACATGAATTATTACGCTTCTATATAAAAATTATATTACTCTTTAAAAAGTATTCCCTCTTTCCCAGAAAACTTTTTACGTTTACTGTTCCACGTTGTTTAAAAAAAATTGCACTTTTTGACCAACTTTATTAACTTTGGAGGGTATTGTAGTATTTTTAGGTAATAAAAAAGTATAAAGTAATAATATGTGCATGAAAAATAAGTGGCAAATTTGAAATTAAAGTAACTTTTGAGGTTGTTGGATAAAGTGATATTTCCTTTTTGGGGTGTGAAAGGTTTTGTGGGACAAACAAATGAGGAAAGTGAGAAAAGTATTATGGGACGGAGGGAGTAATTTTTTATATAATAAAGAGTAATTTTAGAAAATAGAATTTACGTGTAAACCCAATTTACATGATACACACTCGTCAAATATATATCTATATAGTATTATTAGTATTTCCTCCGTCCGCTTGAAAGAGGATCTTTTTTTCATTTTGGTCGTCCGCTCCAAAGAGGGTCATTTTATTTTTTACACATATGGGACCCACACACACTCATTAATACAACTAAAATATGGGGTCCGCACTCCCACTAATACAACTACTCACTCCACATTAAATAATAATACTCCTTAATCAACGTGAACAAAAATAAAAGACCCTCTTTCGGGCGGATGGAGGGAGTATTAGAAATAGTTACCAATAAAAATATTAACTAGTTCTTTTTTCCTTTAAATATATTTTTATTGAAAGGACGTTAATTTAATCTCGCAAAGTTTGTTACAATTCATATTTCCTTGTGTGTGTGTTTTCAAGTAAAATACTTTCAAATTTGATTATTTAATCCTACCACTAATGCATCTCTAGTTTAACTTGCAACATTTGTCTCACAAAAGACCATACTTTATGAGAGTAAAGAAATGATATCCTTTTTAAGAAAAGTGGTAATGCATATACCTAAAAATGATGGTTTCAATGTACCCGTGTTAAATTCATTTAAAGTACACAATTAAATTTCGATTTCAGGTCTAATAGGTTTTTTTTTTTTTTTCATTTAGTCTTATTGCTCTTGATGTTGATCGATTTTCAGCATATTTTTTCTCGAAAATTTAAATCTTCTCCGGAAATTTTCATTTGAACGACACGTGACACACCGATTCTGATGGAACAATAGTGGTAAGTATTTGATTTTGGTCTTATTAAAGTAAGATTTTGATTCTATTTTTTTTTGTCAGTGTAACTTCTTTAATTTAGTCAATCTATGTCCAACTTTAAGGCGAAAATTCAAACATTTTTAATAAATATAAAGATAATTACAAAAATAAAGATAATAGAGTATTAAAATGAGGGCTAATTTGATACTTTTCCTTTCTTTTAATTACAAAAGTTCGAATGAAATTAAACACTAAAATTCAAAGATGATGCAAATTAAACATGTCTATCTTAAAGTTTGAAGATAATAAATATAAAGAGCACTTGCGACTTCAATTAAGGGGATGGATGATTGATTAAGCAATGATTGGTTAGCAATTAAGTACACGTTATAAATGTGTGTTTAAAATATTTTCGTATGATTTTATTTCCTCTTCTTTCCTATAAACGACAACATAATCAATTATTTGGAGACGTTTGAATTATTCAATGTTTTCAAAGTTCAAACTACGAATAAAAAGATGACTAAACTTTATCAAATGATTAATTAGTTGTACAAAAGTGCTCGTGGCATTAATAACTACGCATAAATTACTTGTGCACAACAGGTAGCAAAGCGCAACTATTCATATTTTTCCTTAAATGACATTTGTTTTTTCATATGAATTAATAAGTATTATTATTTAATAATTAATGGGTAATTATATTAATGAATGTATAAACTTCATATTTTAGTTATATTAGTGAATATATGTGGGTTTCATGTGTGTATAAAAGAAAATGAGACTCTTTGATGCTATATATATATATCTTACCAGCGAATGAAGAGAGTAGTAGATTGTTACTCACAAGGATAGATGCTATATATATATATCTCACCAGCAAACGGAGAGAGTAGTATAGTATTACTCACAAGGATAGGTCTTGCGAGAGATCGTCTCACGTGAGACCATTTTATATTTTTTTAAATAGTTATCACTTTCGTTATAAAATATTATCACTTTTTATTTATATTATAAATTGTTCATGAAATAACATTACTCCCTCCATCCCGGAAAAGTTTGCGCCCCTCTTTTCGGCACGGAGATTAAGAAAGTGATGACTTATAAAGGTATTTTTTTTGTAATAAATAAATGATAAAGTATGTTGGGTAAATATGATTTTTTTTTGTAAATAAAGTGTATGAGGAAGGGTTATTGTTTTTTACTTTTTGCTTTTTTTGGAATGTGCAAACTTTTATGGGACAGCCAAAAATGAAAAGTGTGTCATCTGAAAAGATAGTATTTCATGATACCGTCTCACAAGTTATAAATCTTTGAAAAATATTAAAGGAGTAACACTGCCTGCATTCCAGAGAGAAAAATGCCTATATCCGATTTTGCACGAACATATCTCAATTACTCACTTCATAGAGCCTATCCATTTTTTTTATTTGTTTGTTTCATAATACTCTTCACACTAAATAAATACTTTTTATTATATAACATTAAAAGAAATTTAATTTTAAATTTGACATTTTTTATCTTATGAAAATAATATATCTTACACTTTATTTATTATTAAAAATAGATAAGATATTCACAATAAAATTAATAAAATTGATCAATTAGATAGAAATAAATCGCTTTATGGACGGAGAAATTACTTGTTCAGGATGGCTACATTTTTGGCGATACTTCTACACTTGTATATTCTGTTCCACTGCCACATAATCTAACTTAATAATTGAAAATACCTTTTCTCCATCGAAGGCATTTGCGTTGCCACTAATTATTTGACTTGTTACATTCACCATCAAAATCTCATAATACTTCCATTGAAAATAAAATAAAAATAAAAATCGAATTAAATTCATCATCTGATCTCTACACGACTTCAAATTTTGCACTAATTAATTAAAGAAATATGCTATGAACATTCTTTAAAAAAAAATTAATATAAACGGCCCAACAAAAAATTCAGGGTACACTCTCTTATGAGAATAATATATATAAGATGAGTTGTGAAATGAGTCGATCATTATTAAATATATTTATTATATGAGTATAGTATGTTTATTGATAGTTACGATATGTTTATAATGAATCATATTTGTAACAACAAATTTTGTATTTATTAAAATAATAAACACAAAAGAAATTACAATGATAATCCGGATGGATTGAAGTTGAAAATTTAAGTGAACAGCTTCTATTTATCCTCTGATTCATCTCTTGAGTTGATTTCTTAACTTTTTCAACTTTCGGAGCCGGATCTTCGGATGAAGCTTGTCCGTGCTCGAGGTTGACTTGAAGCTTTAAAACGTTTATCCGGAGGCGTCGAGCCTTTGTTCGGATCAAACGTTGACTTGAATCTTTGTCGTGAAGTATGCCGCTCAATTTGGTAGAACGTTGACTTCACGGAGACTGCTGGATGAATTTGATAAAGAACACCAGATCGAAGAGGCTTAGCACCTTGGTCTTTGATCGGATGTGATTCTTGACTTGAATATATCTTGAACTTGACTTGAAGATCTTGACCTTGGGCTTGGATCTTGATCTTGCTCTTCACTTGAATCTTCGCTTGATCTTGATCTTCAGAATTCTTCACTTGACTTGATCGAACTTGATTTTCACTTGAATCTTCAGAATTCTGCAGGTCTTCAGGATTTTCAGAGTGAATGGAATGAGGACTGAAGGTCCTTATTTATAGGTAGAGAAAATAACCACTTGAGAGATATTTTCTCTCTTCAAAAGATACGTTGTGCTTTTCTCCTTTAATTAAGCCTGCTGGACTGGATACAGACCTATTTAATTTAAATAAGCCTGCTGGATTTGACTTGGGCCTATTTAATTTAATTAGGTCTACCGGACTTGCTTTGCTGGGCTCATTGACTTGAGTCGGGCCCACTTGACTTGAATTGAGACCATATGACTTGAATTAAGCCCATTTAACTTGGATTTTGGGCTCAAATAATTATATTAATTATTAATTATATATTCATTTATTTTAGGAATTAATTTATTTAAATTCCTTAATAAATAAATATTAAATTAATACTTAATATATTTTCTTTTGCATTTATATTTATTAGGCAATAAAATTTAATTGCCTACAAATGCCCCCTTGCATTTTGTTCACTGAATTTCTTGAAGTGGACAAATTGCAATATTGATTTTCCTTCATACCAGCAATCCCATTGGGCTTGGATTATTTGTAGATAACTCACATAACACCACCTCTCAATTCTTCCATAATAATTAATTCCCAATAGTTAATTGAAACCTGCACCTTTTCGCGAGGAGATAAAATCAAATCTTCAAGAGATAGACTCAAATATTCATATTCAATTTCAACGTATCATACTCCGTATCTTAAGCTTGGAACAAGAAGATAATCTAATGGAGTGAATCTATAACAAGATAAATTCAAATATTTACAAAGAGTTATCCGTAAGATTGCAACACTATATAGAAGAGATCACCCCTTTGATTTTTCCACATCATAATTCATTGAGTAAAATAATCGGGCTACTTCTTCCTTTTCGCAGATCATCGTAATCGCAATACCAGGAACCCGAGCTGCATTCATC
The DNA here is from genome assembly GCA_023678885.1 of Pogostemon cablin. Taxonomy (NCBI): domain Eukaryota; kingdom Viridiplantae; phylum Streptophyta; class Magnoliopsida; order Lamiales; family Lamiaceae; genus Pogostemon; species Pogostemon cablin. Next base: position 23,090,348 of record CM042965.1, read on the forward strand.
AACCATCACAGTAACTATCTTCTTCTCACTATTCCTCTCTGTTAATACTGCTTCTTTTGTTTCTCTTTTCTTTTTTATTGAACTGATTATCTGCCTTTACATAAGCATCAAGGTACACTCTACCACTTATATTCTCATATTTACCTCTATATCTCTTCCATTCCTTTTCCTTTTTTTACACAATGTTTCCAAGTAGAGAAGAGAAGAGAAGAGAAGACCTTAACATACCCAAAGAGTCAAGACTAGTGACGTCGAGGTGGAGAGCGATCGACGGCGGACCACCCATGGTGGTTGCTTGTCGGGCTCGTACCGTGAGGTGGAGAGCAATCAATGGTAGGCTACCCATGGTAGTTACTTGTTGGGCTCTCATCTCCGACGATATTGAGATGGAGAGTAGTCAACGGCGGACCACCCATGGTGGTTGCTTGTTGGGCTCTCACCTTCGAAGACGTTGAGGTGGAGAGTAGTCAACTACGGACCACCCATGGTGGTTGCTTGTTGGGCTCTCACCTTCGAAGACGTTGAGGTGGAGAGTAGTCAACGGCGGACCACCCATGGTGGTCGCTTGTTGGGAAGGCGACCTCAACCCGTTGATGAAGATTGCTGATGAGTGACGGGTGCGTGTAACTGCCGAAGGAGAGCCAGTCGGAAGAAGATCCAGCAACAAGGCGTGATGAGTGGAGTTCACCGCGGCGGTCAGCTCCGGTGAGGATGTGTGCGGGTGCCTCGGCAGATGGTGGTTGCAGGTGGTTCCGGATGTACTGGTAGCTGAAGATGGTCACATACGCCGGAGTTTGGCGTCGCGGTGGAGAGGTGGCTGGCGGCAGCACATGAGGATGAGTACAGTTGAACGACTGGGCTGCGGAGAAGATGGCTTTCAGTGGTGGCGAGTTCCGGTAGAAGGTGAAGGTAGCCGGTGTCCACTTTCGTTGGTGGTGCGTCGCGGCGGCTTCGATAGCTGCTCGCTGCGAGTTTCAGTGGCGGCTGCCCACTGCTCTCGGCGGCGTCTTCGATCGGCCCTGTGTGGTGTTTGATGGGCATCCGATGGCTGGAACCCGATCCCGGCGGCAGCAGCGCGCGCGATGGCCCGGCGACCGGTGAACCGGCGGCTAATGGGGCACTGTCGGGTCGGCATTCGCCTTCTGGAAGAAGCAATTCTCGCCAACTTGGGGAGAATTGGTTTAAGCCCTCCAATTTTGACCTAATTCTCTCAATTTTGACCAAGTGAATGGATTCAACATGTTTAATGGGCTGCATACTTAACTTGAGCCCACTATTAACAGTTTTGGACTTCCAACTGTGTAGTATCTTGGGCTTTCAATTTCCAACTAATTTTAATTCATGCTTTCAATTTATAATTAAATTTAAATTTAGTTGCTCATTTTAAATTTTTGACCTAAATTGAAGGGCTAATATGATGGGTCTAATTAGCTCATGATCACATCAAATTTGTACTCCATACAACGAGCCTATTATTTTAGGTTAAATTAAGAGACTTTTGAATGAACTAAATAATAGTTCAATCAACGATTCTTAATTTAACAGTTTACAACCCAACTTACTGCTTCTTCAACATAGCGAGAACTCGGATTCCTCTAACCACCACAAGCTTTTGGATTTCTTTGCTACAATAAGAATTTGGGCTTCTTCACCCGAACTTATGTTAAACCACCACTTTCTCCTTATCAAATTTTTTACTTGTCAATTCCTTCATGCTTCAAAAAAAATTGCTTGCCCCACAAACTTGATGTGAATAAACCAAAGACATGACTGAACTTAGCAAAGTGCTAAGCTGCCTACGTACCTCTTCGCAGAGGATCAAGTCATTACGTAGTTCAAAGGGACATGATTTGATTTGGATGGGGGGGTGTCGTGCACAGTTTATACTCATGCGGGCCAGGAGTGACTATTCTTTAACCACTTTAGACAAAGTAGGATATTTAATACTTTAACCACTTAAAATATTTGAGTGGGGTGAATTAATAGTTTAACCACATATAATTACCTTTGGTGGATGTCGTACACAGTTTATCCTCATGTGGACCAGAAGTTTGTCGTACACAGTTTATACTCATGCGGACCAGGAGTTTGTCGTACACAGTTTATACTCATGCGGACCAGGAGTTCGTCGTACACAGTTTATACTCATGCGGACCAGGAGTAACATGCAGTTTAGGCTCGTGCGTCAAGGAGCGTTTCTTGGATTTGATTACGCATAGTAGCGTTTCAGGAATTTGCCATTTATGGGGCCGATTCCTACACCATCTTCAGATATCAACTTGTATGCACCATTTGTATACACTTCTTTCACAACATGTGGGCCATCCCACTTGGGCAAGAATTTATTTCCAACTCGGTGAGTGATGACAATAGGCCTTCTTACAGCAAGGACTAAGTCTCCGACTTGAAAAGAACGTATCTTTACTTTCTTGTTAAACGTCCTGGAGAGGCGAGCTTGATAGCACTCAAGTCTTTGTTGTGCTTCTAACCTCTTCTTATCAAGTGCCTCTAATTCTTCGAGACGCAGTCGTGCGTTCTCTTCTTCAGTTAAACCTTCTTGTATGGCTATTCTGAAAGATGGTATTTGCTTCTCCAGGGGCACCACAGCTTCAACCCCATATACAAGAGAGTACGGGGTAGCTTGAGTAGGCGTTCTATAAGTAGTTCGATACGCCCATAAAGCTTCATGAATCCTTTCATGCCAGTCTCGCTTTGACTTGGAGACCACCTTCTTCAACAGATTACACAGTGTTTTGTTGAAGGCTTCGGCAAGCCCATTAGCTGCTGCATTATACATAGAAGATTTTCTTTGCTTGAAGTCAAACTTCTCACAAAGCTTATCAATCAAAGAGTTACTGAATGGCCTCCCATTGTCTGTGATAATGTATCGAGGCACTCCATATCTATATATGATGTTGATGCGGATAAAATCAGCCATATTTTCTTTCTTCACTTCTCTCAAGGGTACAACTTCCGCCCACTTGGAAAAGTAATCAGTGGCAGCCAGAATATAAAGATGACCTCCGGAAGACTTCGTTAATGGTCCCACCACATCTAAGCCCCATGCATCAAATGGCCACGAAAAAACTGTTGGATGTAATGGTTCGGGAGGCTGATGAATGAGATTTGCATGAAACTGGCATGGCTGACATCTTTGTGCATAATCTATGCAATCCTTCACCATAGAAGGCCAGTAATATCCCATCCTCTTGATTCTGAAATGTAACTTGGGTCCAGACTGATGGGCGCCACAAATTCCAGAATGAGCTTCCTCCATAGCTTGAAGAGCTTCTTCATCACTTAAGCATCTTAAGAGAATACCATCAAACGATCTTCTATAGAGTGAATCTTTGTAGTAGAAGAATCGTGGTGCTCTACGTCGGACATCAACCTTTAGGTGTGGATCATTAGGAAGCTTATCATTCTTCAAGTAATCCACGAACGGTTGACGCCAGTCTTCTTTCTCAATATCAAAGACCTCTATGGCGCAATACTCAACTTCTTCACCATCTTCATCTTCGAAGAAGGGAGGTACCACCCAACTTTTGCAAATCGGTACTTGAAAAAGTGCTTCGGGCATTGCTATGGTTGATGCTAGCTTTGCCAAAGCATCGGCTTGCTTGTTCTTGCTCCTTGGTAAATGTTCAATCTCTACGTCTCCAAGCCAATTCATAAGCCTCTGAGCATAGTTATAATACGGAAGTAGTTCAGCTTTTTTAACCTCATATAAGCCAAGCAGCTGGTTGATTATCAACAACGAATCTCCATATACCTTAAGGTGTCGCTGTTTTACATCCACTGCCATCTCCAAACCAAGTATAAGAGCTTGATATTTAGCTACATTGTTAGAGCAATTTTCAGTTAGACTGAATGAATATGGCAGAACTCCTCCATCTGAGGTTACAAATACTACTCCTGCGCCGGCTCCCTCTCTGTGAGCAGCTCCATCGAAATACATCTTCCAAGGAGGAGTGATTTCAATAGCCAATATATCTTCATCAGGAAAATCATCAGACAATTCCCATTCGGCAGGCATGGGATGATCAACCAAGAAATCTGCCAACACTTGCCCTTTCACTGCTTTTTGAGGGACGTAGATAATTTCAAATTGTTGCAATTGGAGATACCACCTTGCGAGCCTATCAGAGAGCACTGGCTTTGACATTACGAACTTTAATGGGTTGGCCTTCGAGACCAAGTAAACAGTATGAGCTTGAAAGTAATGCCTTAACTTCTGAATCGCAAATATGAGAGCAAGACAGAGCTTCTCAATTGGTGAGTACTTTAACTCATTTGGAGTCATTGTCCTACTCAAATAGTACAACGCACACTCCTTTCCTTCATCATTATTTTGTGCAAGCAAGACTCCAACTGATTTTTCTTGAGCAGATATGTAGAGAATTAATGGACGTCCGGCTATTGGAGCAACCAACACTGGCGGCTTCATCAAATATGCTTTAATGCTGTTAAATGCATTAGTGCAAGCTTCATCCCATTCAAATGGGCTGTCTTTTTTCATAAGATGGCTAAATGGTTGGCATCGGCCGGCCAAATTTGCTATGAATCTTCTTAAGTACGCCAACTTTCCTTGCAAACTCTTGAGCTCATGTATGTTTCGGGGCACCTGCATCTTCATTATCGCATCAATCTTTGCTTTGTCAATCTCAATGCCACGATGTCGGACAATGAATCCAAGGAACTTACCAGAAGAGACTCCGAATGCGCACTTAAGCGGGTTCATCTTGAGTTGAAATTTTCTGAGACGCTCAAATATTTGCCTTAGATCCTTAAGATGATCCTTTTTCTTCTTTGATTTCACTACAATGTCATCCACATAACATTCGACATTCTTATGAAGCATGTCGTTGAATATCTTTTGCATAGCTCGTTGATACGTAGCGCCAGCATTCCTCAAGCCAAATGGCATAACATTATAGCAGTATATTCCTTTAGGAGTGCGGAAGGCTGTTTTCTCTTGATCTTCCGGAGCTAGGCTAATTTGATTGTAACCAGATGATCCATCCATAAATGAAAGCACTTCATGCCCGGTCGTTGCATCAATCATAAGTTCTGTGATTGGTAGTGGAAAATCATCTTTTGGGCATGCCAAGTTCAAGTCACGGAAGTCAACACACACTCTAAGCTGCCCATTTGTCTTCCTTACTGGCACAATGTTAGAGAGCCAAGTGGGATACTTGACTTCTCGTATCTTTCCCATTTCAAGGAGCTTATTAACCTCAGCTTCAATCGATGGAACCAGCTCTGATCGAAATCGACGCTGCATCTGCTTAACTGGCTTGACTCCTTTCTTTACTGCTAGATGATGAACTGCCACTTTTGGATCTAATCCGGGCATCTCCTTGAATGACCATGCAAACACGTCTCTAAACTCTTGAAGAAGCTCCATGTAAGCTTTTTCTTCCTCAGATGTCAACAAAGCACTTATATAGGTTGGACGTGGATCATTAGTATCACCTAAATTAATCTCCTTCAATTGATCAACAGTAGATTTAATACCCTCCTCAAATTATGGGGGAGCATCATCGGCATCTTCCTCTTCGGTTGAGGTTTCTTCTTGTATAGTGACATGATTTACTGCAGCAACGTCCTCCAGAAATTCTTGCCTTTGAAAATGTGGATTAGACCTAACTTGTTCATTTTCTCCCACTTTAACAATGCTCTCCACTACATACCCATCTCTCCTCATTTCGACAATCTTGCCTCGTAGATCTCTTTCTGCATTATGTAGATTTGTTTGCATGATAACGGAATGAACAATATCTAATGAGCCTACACTTTCCCGATCATTCTCTTCACTTTGGGTGAAGATTATTGTTCGCTTCTTAGCTTTCAACACCGTGTCACATGATATAGTCAGGAAATATCGTCTTTTCATGCGAGATGGGATCCGACTATGTATTTTTGGGAACCTTGGGAACTTGGAAGTCCTTTTAGCTCCAATTGGTTTGAGTCTTTTGAATACTGAGATTCTTTCTGCCTTTCTATCCTCTTCATGAGACTCTTCTTCTTCAGAAAGAATTTCATCTTCAGTGATGTAGTTCGTGTTTGCCCTTTTGATCGCAATGCGAACAGGCTTCTGTGGAACATATCCCAATCCTGTCTTAGTATACTTGGAAGTGCGACCATTACTCTTCAATGTCCCTTGAGTGGTATTAAATTCACTAGGAGTCTTATGAGACTGTTCATTCATCATAGCTTTTTCTTGAGGGTTATAACCAGCTTTCACAAGAAGTTTGTAAGCTTGTGGGCTATATGATTTGGAAATTGCCGCCTCGAATACATCTCCATGCTCAGTTTAAGCTCCGTGAATTGGGCGAATAAACCCTTTGAGTGGAGGAAGAGAGGGCTTCTTAGTGTCAACCTTAGTTAGAGGTAGTGTCAACCCTTCTACAGTCTTGATCAACTGTTTACTTTCAATAGACTTTGTGGATGAAACATCATCAGCATTCTCTCTTTCTTGTTTATCATCACCTTTCTCTTGCGATGGACTTCCTTCTGGCTTGACAGCCTTGCTACTCTTCAGAAAATATCTAGCATCTGAAAAATATGACTCAGCTTCTGTGAATGGCCTTTCATCGCCAAGCACCTTTTTATGTTACCTCCATCGCAGTATTTGAAGCATTGATGTAGCGTAGAAGGAATTACTCCATTTTCGTGCAACCATGGGCGCTCCAAGAGCATGTTATATGATGTTTTAGCATCAATGACATGGAACAGAACTGTTGAGACCATCTCATCTATCATTAAGTCCAAGACTGTTGTACCAAGTGTTCTCTGGCCTTCTTGATTGAACCCATGAATTGTCAATCGACTACTGCCGAGCTCGTTGGTGGGAATTCCTAACTTCTTAAGCGTGGATAAGGGCAAGATATTGACAGCTGAACCTCCATCAATCAATATTCGATTAACCCTTTGCTCTTGAGTATAACCAGTTACGAATAAAGGTCGGTTATGAGATTGTAAACCGAGCAGTAAGTCTTCCTCGGTGAAGGTTATTTTTATAACATGGGTCTCACTTTCATTCCCAGCTTCACTCTTAAATAGCTGAGCTTCGCTTGCCATATGACATGAAGAATCAACGCCTGCAGAAATAGAGTTTGCAGTTGCATCTTCATCTAGAAAGATCTTTCCTTGCTCAACCAATCGCATAACTTTGTCTTTAAAGACAAAACAATCTTTAATAGAATGACCCACCAGTCTATGATACTTGCAATATTTCGGATTGTCAGTTTGTCCCGCCTCTTCTGGTCGCTTCATTTCAGGAAGCTCGATAAATTTATCTTTGAACAGATCATCAAATATGCCTGGGACATCTGAATCAAGGAATGGGTACTTCCTTTCTTGCATCTCTTTCAAGGTCAATCTTCTTTGCCCCCTTTCTTGGGGATCACTCCTCACTTTATCTTCCTTTTCGCTCTCATTCCTTCGAAACTTGACAGTTGGTGCATTTATCGCCATGGACTCCTTTTCAGAAGATTTGTTGTAGGGTTTGCCCCCTTTTCTGGCCTCTTGCTTTTCTTTATACTTGTAGGATCCGGGAATCGGTGGTTCAACCACTCCACTTATCCCCATGCTTAGCTCCATGTCATGAGCTCTTGTGACTAAATCTTCAAAGGTTTTAGGCTTAATCCCTTGAAGTATGTAACGAAGGCTCCATTGCATTCCTGCTATGCACATCTCAATGCCAGACACTTCAGACAATTGATCTTTACAATTTAGGCTCAAATTTATCCATCGATTAATGTACTCAATTACTGGCTCTTCTTTTAACTGACGAGTGTTAGCCAATTCTATCATGCTAACCGTTCTCCTAGTGCTATAGAAGGGTTTAAGGAATTGATATTCCATCTGATCCCAACTGTCTATAGAATCAGCCTCCAGGTCGGTGTACCATTCAAAAGCATTTCCCTTTAGAGAACGAACAAATTGTCTCACCATATGATCTCCGTCAGTTCCAGCATCATTGCATGTTTCAATGAAATGTGCTATATGTTGCCTTGGATTACCTTTTCCATCAAACTGTTGGAACTTGGGGGGTTGATAGTTCGATGGCATCTTCAAGTTGTCAATCCTTCTAGTAAAAGGTTTAGCATACATGAATGAAGGTTTGGAGCTCTCTTCAAATTGGTCCTTCATTGTCCCAAGTATAATACTTTTTAGCTAGCTAATAGGAACCATTCCATCATGGGAAATGTTCAATTCTTCTTCAATCACCTTCTTCCCCGTTGATTGGCGTTTCGTGGAGTTATTTACTTCATTTTCAGCATCTTATTCTTGCTTTTCATTTGCATGGCTAGTTTCAGCACCAGTCATTTTCTCCATCAGTTTGAAAATCAAAGTACTTTGTTCTTGGTTCTGTTTGGCAAGTGCAGCAACGGATTCAGCTAAGCTTGCCAATTGTTCTTCGACAGACGAAGTGTTTATTGCCATCGTCGAGGCTATGGATGAATCTGATGATGGACTTTCTTCAGATAGATGAGTTGAGCCAACAAGGTTGTCCTCCTCGTCTTTAGCATCATAAGGTATTACTCCAGAGGTAACTCCAACTGAAGAATTTATCTCTGAAGAGGCTTCAGATCGTGCCATCTTTGACATGCTTCTGGTCGTAACATTAACGTCTTCAACTTGTAGTTCCGAAAACTTGAAGACAGAAGTTGATCTGTTGACTTTGACTCTTAGTGGAGTCATTTTACTTTGCTTATGTGAAGAGGAGATGAGAGGTAGAAACGGTCCCACTGGGCGTGCCAAAATTTGTAATAACAAATTTTGTATTTATTAAAATAATAAATACAAAAGAAATTACAATGATAATCCGGATGGATTGAAGTTGAAAATTTAAGTGAACAGCTTCTATTTATCCTCTGATTCCTCTCTTGAGTTGATTTATTGACTTTTTCAACTTTCGGAGCTGGATCTTCGGATGAAGCTTGTCCGTACTCGGGGTTGACTTGAAGCTTTAAAACGTTTATCCGGAGGCGTCGAGCCTTTGTTCGGATCAAACGTTGACTTGAATCTTTGTCGTGAAGTATGCCGCTCAATTTGGTAGAACGTTGACTTCACGGAGACTGCTGGATGAATTTGATAAAGAACACCAGATCGAAGAGGCTTAGCACCTTGGTCTTTGATCGGATGTGATTCTTGACTTGAATATATCTTGAACTTGACTTGAAGATCTTGAGCTTGGGCTTGGATCTTGATCTTGCTCTACACTTGAATCTTCGCTTGATCTTGATCTTCAGAATTCTTCACTTGACTTGATCGAACTTGATTTTCACTTGAATCTTCAGAATTCTGCAGGTCTTCAGGATTTTCAGAGTGAATGGAATGAGGACTGAAGGTCCTTATTTATAGGTAGAGAAAATAACCACTAGAGATATATTTTCTCTCTTCAAAAGATACGTTGGGCTTTTCTCCTTTAATTAAGTCTGCTGGACTGGATACAGGCCTATTTAATTTAAATAAGCCTGCTGGATTTGACTTGGGCCTATTTAATTTAATTAGGTCTACCAGACTTGCTTTGCTGGGCTCATTGACTTGAGTCGGGCCCACTTGACTTGAATTGAGACCATATGACTTGAATTAAGCCCATTTAACTTGGATTTTGGGCTCAAATAATTATATTAATTATTAATTATATATTCATTTATTTTAGGAATTAATTTATTTAAATTCCTTAATAAATAAATATTAAATTAATACTTAATATATTTTCTTTTGCATTTATATTTATTAGGCAATAAAATTTAATTGCCTACAATATTATAACACCTAAAATTATATTTTAATGTAGTATTATTTATCATATTAATTTATAAAAATATACTTTAACTATTTAATTTAAGAATTATATTTTAACACGTCTCACAATTTGCATCACATGCCTCTAGACTTTCACTACAAAAAAAACTATTTTTTAACAATGTAATATTCCATTGCTAAAAATCTTAATTCCATTATTAAATTGGCTCAACAACGGATCAACAATAGAATCCGTTGATAAAATTCCGTTGGTAAAGTGGTGGTTGGTAAATTTTTAGCAACGAAAAATCAATTCATTTGGTAAATAATTCTGTTGATAATCTGTTGGTAATAATTCCGTTGGCAATACATATATTTAAATAGAATATAGAGGGAATGATTGTGTTCACATGGGGACACCGTGTCCCCGTGGGCGCAGGAGCTTTTTCCAAAACAAAAATATCATGCTAATTCATTGCTAATTACCAACAGATTGAATTCCGTTGCTAAATTCGGTTGTTAAAAAAATATTTTTTGTAGTGTTTTCTAAGTTTAGATATTTATCAAGTATCTATTTATTAATATTTTTATTATATGTATATACCATATTTAATGACCAATACTATAATTTTTGTTAAATTATTAGTTTGTGTTAAAATATTAATCTAAACACTAACAAAACATATATTAAATATATACGAAATAAATTAGTAAACTTATACAAATGATCCATGAAGTATTGATAACCGAATTAAATTGGTTAGACTATAAGAATCTAAAAATCTAAATTATTTCTTAAATAAGGAACACTTATGTTTGATTTTTATTTTCTTAATTAATGGTCACTTTTCAATTAATATGTCAAAAAAAAAACTTTTTTTACAACAAAATTTATAAACGAATTGCCAATAAAAATTACATTAAGAAAAAAAGTAGCTTAACAACAAAATTTATCTAACGAATTGTCAATAAAAATTACATTTGACTTTTAATTTAGTGACGAAATACCAAGGAATGGAAGAGAGAAGTATCTCGTACATTATGATTAGATAAGAAACTCTCACTTTTTTTTGGCTATGGAAAAAAGAAAATTGAAATATTTCTTGCACGATCTTGTTCAACAAATTCGGTTTATATATAAGAAACCAGACATAATCATTGAGCAGTAAACCAATGTATTGAAAAATATAAGTCCAAACAACAAGACTCCTGCATTTATCCTAAATTAGAAAAAATTCAGAAAAATAATAAAGGCAGTATATGCTTACTTGTATTTAGAGAGGGCAAACCAAGAGGGACTATCAATTTACAGAAAGATGATAGCTTTGAAAATGAAACTGCATCATGAAGTTTACGGGATATAGTCAGCTTGTTGTTCCTGGAACCCAGGCAGGAGTCGGGGCTATGAACCTCTTATAATAGACTCATCAGCAATATTTTCTAAAAACTCCCCCGCCACACCAGAGAATCCTCCAGAGTCATCAACAATAAATTGAATTCCCTGACAAAATATGTAGAAATTTCACCAACCATAGAAAGCATCAAAGTGGAAAGAACCGCAGAAAAAATCAATCATTTATCCTATTTCCCTTTTTTCTTGGACCATGGTTACACTCAATGAACAGATACACAAGGTAAACCATTTTTAATTAGTAGTATCATATCTGCATGATCCTTTAACTGATCCTTTAACTTCCCAGTTAAACCTCTGAGATTTACATACATGGTTAGGTTACAAATACTTTATTGGTAAACCTTCACACTTCACAAATGATCGTACTTTATCCCAAATACAACCAATGGAAATAAGATTTTATTTTATTTTTTCTGAAAAAAAAGAAAGTGTACAACATCTGACACAAGTTAAAATTGTGCCTTAGATGAAAAGATTTATTCTTGCACTATCATATACTCCCTCCGTCCCATACAAGTTCTGATTTTTCCTTTTTGAGTTGTCCCACAGAAGTTGTCACATTTCCTTTTTAAACATATGGGTCCCACCCAAAAATAGTAACATATTCACATGGAGCCCACACACACCACTAATACACCTACCCACTACACATTAAAATATTATATCTTCAACCCACTACCCATTAAAGTATTATACTCCTTAATCTCCGTGCCCAAAAAAATGATACAACTTTAGTGGGACGGAGGGAGTAATAGATAACATAGATTTGACAATGTACCAATTAGGAACATCCAACTAGGTGGGGGTAGCTCACCTGGCCACTGGGCTCCTCACTTAAGTGAGAGACCCAGGTTCTATTCCCATTGGCAACGAACTAGGAGGGAAGTTATTAAGAGGCTTGGAGAAAAGGGGAAGTATGAGTTCTATACTAACAACTAACATTAACCGATCAAAAAAAATAGAATGACATCACAATGCACATTATACATCCCACAATAACTATTCTCATATTTCAATAATTATAACAAAGGACGTGGATATGGATTCAGAATTCACCACGATGCCATATATGTGTGATAATACCGAATTTACACATGGTTTGAAGTCAGACAACATCATGTATGATTGAGGCAAACATCATTTCCCATGATCAATGGATACAAAATTACGACCGTTGTTCAGGAGCGTTAAGAGGCTCAATTGCTAGTTTAGCACTAACTTTTTTCAATAACACCTGTAAATACTAAAAAGTTCTACTCTATCAACACAATTCATCCAAAAAGACATTTCTAAATATTGGTAAAAGGAGTATAGAGACAGCAAAAATAATTGTAGAATTGCATGTGAACAAATAAAAAATAAGTTAACAAGAAAGGTGTATTTGGTTGTACACTCCAACCACAGAATATATTAGGACCGATAATGTTATGTTGGACACTGTTTGACACTCTCTTTAGATGAACTCAAATCAAAACACAAGGGATAATTAAAAAATTCAGGTAATTAGATGCACCAAACAAACAAACAGAATATTTTTGTTTAATATCTATTACCTAAACAGAGTTGTACAATTTCAGAATTATACCATGTGTAAACTTGTTTAATTTAATAAAAGAAAAAACTATATCTCATTCCAAACTAACTCAACAAAAATGTCCAAATTCACTTTTCTTGAAGAAATAAAATTGGTTGATGAGCAAGGAAAACTCAGAAAACATATTAAACACAAACCAGGTGATACACAATCAATAAGATTTAGATAAAGGAAAGTTAATTAAATCCATGACTTCAGTTATTAAAAGGCAAAAAGATTATCTCATCACTATCAAATGCCAACAGAACACATATAAATAACTAAAATTTCAAATACTAGAAGAAAAACTAAAAAATGAACAATTTACATATACCATATAAGAAAGGTCTCTAGCAAATGAACAGAGTTATGATGATCATGAATAAAAGTAGAAGTACCTGAGGATGGTCACATTCTTCAACAAAAAAACGAAGCCTCTCATTAATTTCTTCAGCATGTAGACCCCCAGAAAATGGTTCTCTTCCAATCCCATTATTGTTAAAATCCTTAATATCCATCCATGTGCCACATAATTCATACAGACTCTGTGGGTGATAATGAACTTTCGAGAAAAAATCAGTCCAACACTGAACTTCATTCTCCAAACACTCAACAATGTCCTTATCTTGAACTTCAGTATGAATATCATTGTTTCCATTTTCACAAGCCCTCGAGCTACCCACATCCATAATATCTTCCATGTACAAACTTTGCAAGAACAGGTTCTTCTTTATTGGTTGAGAAGCACAAATTGCTACAGGACCTGTCCTACACATTGATCTGGAGCTATTAATCTACGTAATGTGAGGCAAATAGCAAAAAATAGATACAAAACAAGAGAAAACATCATGTCATATGACTCATATCTAGTATTAGACATCACATTAGAAAATATAGGAAGGAAAATATATTACCGAATAAGACCATTGTAAAACAGTTACAGAAACAGAAAACTAGGGTATGTATCAGTCGGGGTCTTGCAACTCAAGTTAAAAACTATGATATAATGTAGAAATTATGTAATCTCACCATGTTAAAGCATCAACTGATGTTTTTGAGACCTCATTGTACAAAGTTCCACGGGAACTCATTGATCCTAGGGATCCTATTGATTCAAAAGCATGTGTCAGTATCACTGTAAGGAGGCAAATTAATTAATTTGTTAAATATTCAAATAATTCATGATAGTAAGGTGACTAGAGAGATTAAATATCATTCATAAAATAGGAGCCACAATAACATTGTTTAACAAACAGCACAAAAACCTTCTTCTTTTATTGAGATGTGGTACCCTAACTTCTTAGACGATCTTTTTTCCTCTAGTCTACACCCATCCTCCCCAGTTTTACAATATATATATACGTAAATGTACATGGGAGGGCTGAAAAAAACATAGATAGGGATCCCAAATAAACTCCATCAAGCAGAATTCAAAATCAACTTCTATCTACAAAGTTCAAGGTATCAAAGCAACAAAGAAAGTTCAAACCCAAATATTTCCCTAAATGTTGTCCCAATTTCATAAGAAAACAACCATATACTCTAGGAAAATCAGGAATACATAGGGCAAAGAAAACTAACAGTTAGCAGGAATTCAAGGAACATATATGTGGAACTGAGTTTTTTTTTCCTTTAGGATAATTTTTTCAGGCTCTTATATTATGGGCACAGAGGTACAGGCTTTGAAGTTCAAAGTAAGCGTCATTTATATTAATGGATTCATCCACATGCACCTCAACTTCAAGTTAGTCAATTCATTACTTTAAGGATCCTAAACATAGTTGTTAAAGACGAAAGGCGCACCAAGGCGCAAAGGCCTTGTTGGAGCCTGAGGCGCAAGGCGCGCCTAAGGCGCGCGCCTGAGGTACAAAATAATTTACACCATATATACATTAATATATCCAACTTTACATATAATTGCCCAACTAAATAAAGATCAAAATCACAAAATATCAATTAATAACACATAATAACTCATAAATAACAATAATGACAAATTTAAAACTGATATATAATGTCATAATCAACTTCATAATTCAAGCAAATAAGTAGAAACCATCAAGTTTAAGAAAATGTCAAAAGACTCAATGAGCTAAAAATTATAATAGTCATGGTTTGTGGTTAATCTTCATTCCCCTCATCAAATTGATCATTATATTCATTAAAATCTTCCTCTTCATCATCCTCGCCAAACTCAGAACCGGTATCTTCATCTTCAAGCCTTAAGGAGGAGCCTTTCACACCCTTTCCTTTGTCCGTTATATCTTTCCCTTTAGCCTTTGAAGTTGAAGTAGTAGCACTTGTGGTTTTATTCTTTCTAGTGTAGTGTAGTGGCTCTTGAGCTCCACTAGCCTTATCAACCATATCCCAAGTCAAATTATCATCTTGAAACACAAAATCATTGACACCATATCCATCTTCATCGGCTATGCCCGTTAGCCATTCATTACAATCATCTATCTCCTTCAAAGTGATGGGATCAATGGTGTCACGTGTTTCATACCGATGTTGCAATGCTTGATTATACTTCACATAAACCAAGTCATTCATGCGTTGTTGCTCTAGTCTATTTCTTCTTTTTGAATGAACCTACAAATTTCAAAGGTAGAGCATATATTTTCTATGACATATCAATCATTTAAAAGGAAAAAATATTATAAAAATTAAAACAATGTAAATAGAACTTACATTCTCAAAAATGCTCCAATTTCGCTCACAACCGGATGAACTACAAGTCAAACTCAGCACTCTAATGGCAAAATTTTTCAAATTTGGAGTGGATGAACCAAATGTTTTCCACCAAGCAACTGGAGACAATATTTTCCTTTGTCGAATTGCCATACTACTACCAAATGCACCTTTTTCTTCCCGATAAGACTCAAGCTCTTGACTGATCTTGTCTTGAATCTCTACATCTCTAACCATTTTTTCCACTGCTGCAACAAAACCATCACACACTTCTCCATCGGGTGAACCACTTTTATCATTAAAGAATTCAGGATTCAAGACATAAGCTGCACCATACAAAGGTTGGTGGAGTTGACAATCCCATCTCCTATCAATGATTTCAAAAATCTTTTTATATCTCGTCTCATTTGTGAAAGTCTTCATGATTGTCTCCTTCGCCCTATCCATAGCCTCGTATATATAACCCATTGCTGGTCTGCTTTCACCATCAACAATTCTCAACACGTGGACTAAAGGGCTGTAAATCTTCACAATGTAAACGACACTCTTCCAAAATCTAGTGCACAAGATGATCTTTGTTGCATTTTTACCTTCAACCTCACTTGACCATTTACTCTTTACCCACTCCTCCGAAACGAACATAATTCTCATTTTTTCCCTTATCTTTAGCATTCTTTCTAGAGTGAGATAGGCAGTAGCAAATCTAGTAACGCCAGCTCGACAAAGCCCCATATTATCTGTGAATTGTCTAAGCATATGCACAACTCCGGGCCGGGTATAAATGAATGAGGTAACGCTCATTGCTTTCTTCAAGGTTGACTTAAATTCAGGCAATTGTCCAATGTCTTCTAACATTAGATCAATACAATGAGCAGCACAAGGAGTCCAATATATGTGTGGCCTTTTCTCCATTAGAAGTTGTCCTACGAAAGTAAAATACGAATAGAATTATACAAATAAATAAGTTCAAACTTCAAATCATGCTCAAGGCTCAAGCTCAACAAATCAAATATATTATATATATATATATATAAATATATAAATCATAAATGATTCCTTACCAGCTAGCTTCATGTTACTTGCATTATCTATAACAACTTGGACAACATTTTCCTCCCCAATCCGATCTACGAACTTATCCATCAACTCAAACATCTTTTGTCCTGTCTTTGCATACTCAGAGGCATCCACGGACTCAATAAAGACTGAACCTTTAGGAGAGTTTACCAAAAAATTAATCAAAGTTCTTTGTCTTTTGTCGGTCCATCCATCCATCATCAATGTACACCCATATTTTTCCCACTCGACTCGACATGTCTGGACATAGTCATTCTGAACATTCTCAACCCATTTCTTCAAATAAGGAACTCGTACCTCATGATATGAAGGTGGTTTCATACCTGGCCCGTGTCGAGAGATGTCATCTATCATTTCTTTAAAACAATCATAATTGACAGCATTAAATGGTATTGCCGCTTGATACATCCATTTGGTAATGCTCATACACGCCTTCTCCCTCATCTCTTTCTTGTATGCTTCATTAATAGTAGTTTGCCTCTCTTTCCCTTTGTTCTCTCCAACCACTCCACTCTTTTGCACAAATTTATCCATTGAGCCTTGCGGCTCTTGCCATTTCCTTTTGCTTGAATTGGATGATGATACAAAGGAAGAATGAAAGGATGAGGCCCTTGACAAATTATTTGGCTCTGGAGTACTACTATCCATTCCAGTACCATCTATTTCACATTCTTCAAAATGTCCAAAATAGTTTTTAACTTGATGATCTATCTTATCCGACTTCTTCTTCTCCATGTAATGTTTAATCTCTTCTCTTACATGTTTTGGAACCTTTTCACAAGGCACAGCATTCCGATAGCTCCCGCAAGATGTTGTTTTGCTCGAAACGCGCCTCCCCTATACACGCCTCCACAAAAATTGCACTTCAAGTCATTCTTTTTAGGATACTTCCAAGCCAGGTCCTTCCCTGGATTCAACTTTGATCCACTCCCACTACCTCCCTCATCCATCTTTAGTTTATTAAATTATACTTGTGTAGTGTACTTGTACTAAACTGAAATTTAAACAAAAATAATTAAAAAACACACACAAACTCAAAAAATTCTTGCAAAGATGACCAATAAATAATTATTAATAATTAATTAATCAATATTGATGTATAATAAATAATTTTACATGAAAATTTGAAACTTTATAGCTTTATTGAAGTCTAAACATCATAAATTCATAACTAATATTGAAATTTCATGAATAAAATATGTAAGTTTTAGCCAAAAATCTCATATCAAACTTTCTTGTAAGGTTTTATTTAAAAAAAAATACTGATTTTTATTTTTTGAAGTTAGAAATTAAAATCAGAACTGAAAAAAAGAGAAATAACAGGAAGGAAGGAAAAAAAAAAAAACCTTGCCGGCGGCGGCGGCGGCGGGGGTCGGCGGAGAAGAGGCTGAGAGCTCTCCTCCTCTCTGAAAAACCTTTGAATCCAAATTTGAAATGAAAAATGAAGTGCTAAACACCAAACCCTAACTATATATATGAATAAAAGTGTTATTGACTTATAAAATTGTGTTTTTGAATGAACAACTTTAACAAAAATCCCAATACAAGCTTGGTGTACCAGAGGCGCGCCTAGGCGCGCCTTTTTCATCTCACAAAAGGCGCAAAAAGGCGCAAAAGGCGAGGGTTTTTTTGCATTGGCCAAAAACCCCCCAAAAACCACGAAACCCAGGCGTTTTGGGCCGCGCCTCGCCTTAGGCGCGCCTGAGGCGCGCCTTTAACAACTATGATCCTAAAGACTAAAGAATTCTCAAATACACAGCATGATAAGGTAATGAACTTTGAGTTGGAATTTATAGTGAAATTATAAACTTGAACCCCACTGAAACCAATCGAGGTGTGTATGTAAGAATTCTCTGCATTTATAAACCTAACATAAGAATAAGGGACAAAGAAACTGATATAGGAAATTGTCCTATAAGCATTAGATTGAAAAACAGATTAACCTGTTGAGTTTCGCCAGTACGATAAAGAACATCCATGTTAAGGCCGTGCCTTTTAAATGTCTGAGCACTCTCAGGGCTATCAGCCAATCCAATCAACTCATCCTTCAAAATATGAAATAAAAAATCATCTTATAAAGTTTGGCAATTACTTAGGGTTTACTATCCACCCAATTCAAAATATTAAACAGTAAGCCATCATTCGAACGATTCATTACATCAAACACATGGCAGAACAAAAAATATATATATATTTTAGGCAAAAATCTATAATCAGGGAATACAGTACAAGCATTTCCAAGTTAAGAAAAGATACTGAAGGTGTTTATAGAGGAGTGTAAGAGATGGAAACTGTGTGTGTACCTGGAAATTCCAGAATTGAGTGCCCACAAAGTTCGCATAGCTTCCAACTTGGATAGTTATGATTTCCTTTATAATTCCAGGAATACTGAAATGGGTTTGAAATAGAAAATAGTATCAAACTATTTGTACTCTATGTCTGCTTGTGTGCATGTATATTTAATTCAGTGAAATACCAAACCATCTCATTTGGATCCAAAGAAGCCTCCGAACTTCCTAATTTATTATGAGTCACTGATTGTGGACCACTCAATTCTTGAGGTGTTCACTGTTTACCTAGTTTTTTTTAATCAATAATAATAATTAACTAGTAGCAGAAGTAGCAATATTCAAGGCTTAATTGTTCTAATAAAATTTACAAATTTTATTTTACTATTGTAATAAAAAAAGTTAGTCTGTCAACTGAAGGTTTGCAGTCTGTCAAATGGGGTTTTGTTTTTAACAAAAATAATAACAACCACCATTCTAATATGAAAAGAATTTCACATGTGAAGCTCTGAAATGAGCTCGCACTGCGTATATATCTCAATAAATGTAGGTCATTGTTCTGAACAAGTAAAAAAGGCGTACTACTCAATGTTACGTTACGAAGATTAGTTACTATGCTATTCCTGTAATGTTGAATCTAGGGCAGTTCCCTCGATGAGTTCCAAAAGGTGTTCTATCCAAAAATATAGTTAATTAAACAAATTCATGTAAAACTGCACAAATTTGGCGAGACAAATGGAGACCCGTGAGTCTGTTATGATTCATCATGATCGCCTGTTTCTTCATTAATCATTGTTGCGACTTCAATGAGGAAGAGAACAGAGAAGCTAAAAAATTAATTGAGGAAAAAGAGAAGCAGGCTTCTTGTTGCTTACACATTCCAAAGACTAAAGTATGGTATCTAATGTAAAAGGTTCCGCTACATGAAATGGAGAACTACAAAGTAGGCTTCTTGTTGCTTACACATTCCAAAGACTAAAGTATGGTATCTAACGTAAAAGGTTCCGCTACATGAAATGGAGAACTACAAGAGTAGCTAACCACCAAGAAGCTGCTTGAATGGGGAAGAGCTTATTGAAGCAGAACAACAAAGAGAGGGCTAACTGAAGTTTTATAAATAAACCCAATTAAATGGAGATTCCAATCCAAGACCCTAAACCCTAAACCAAAATGACAAATTGAAATGATGAGATATGAACAATTAAGGCATTTGAAGCGCCAATTTAACTCCTAAAATAAAATGTGCAAATAAGGGCAAGGAAAATGAAATTCCCAAGGATCATCGGTGAACAACTTAATAAAAATAATTTAACCAAAACCTCGAATGAAGAAAGCAAGCAGCATTTGACTGCTAAAACAGAAGACATCACAAAATTGGACAAGAGGAAAAGACTAGAATTTTGTTGAGGCAATTCATCGAACAGTTAGCATGCGCTAACTTTGAAAGCTTAACGTGCCATCATTTAGTGTTTTTCTCATGAAGAAAAGCTTAGTTTTGTTAAAACTCACTCACTAAACCAAAGGCAGACAACGTAGACGACCTATACATAAGATTTATGCCTACTATGTGCGACCAAAACAGTTGAGGAAGAGATAATTGAAGCAGAAAACAAACCCGACAGCATATATATCACATTTGAAATCAACAGAAATTGTAGCTAATTAGATAAAGAGATAGAACCTACAAAATTAACATACCACTTACCAGTTCGAGGGGCGGTGGAAGAGAAAGATGAAGCTACAAAAAGAGAGTGCGAGGAGTACGACTTTGAATATGTATTTCCTAGGGGGACAATTTCCGACACGACACGATAGCACGACACGAGCACGACTCGATAATTGCAGGTCAGTGTTTGATCTTATTGGGTTCGTGTCATTATCATGTCAAGTCTCAACCCAATAAGGACACAAAAATTTCGTGTCGTGTTCGTGTCGGGTTCGTGTCAACCCGTTAAACACGATTAATATTAACAGATGACCCATTAACATGTTAACAATCCAATAACCTGTTAACAACCCAATATAAATATAAAATTAGAAAAAAATATGATAAAAATACTTAATAATAATTTTAAAATATATTACTTTAAATTTTTTATTTATTTTAATTAGTATTTTTTTTCTTATCGTGTTGTTATCGTGTCGTGTCAATCTGTTATTTTTCGTGTTCGTGTCGTGTTGGAATGAATTCTTACCGTGTCGTGTTTGGGTTTGTCCTTATCGTGTTGTGTCACTATCATGTCGACACGAAACCCAACCCGTTAGCACGAATTGCCAACCCTAGTATTTCCCCTTCCAACTTCTAAAATGGTGTACCCCACCATTATGGGCCCCACCGCCCCTGCCCTGGGGATTCGTGGAGGAAGTAAATCGCAGGATGTGCCTCAATTGGCTTATAGGGAGGGCTCACTGTTTAACTTGTACTTGCAAGGGGCCAAATCCATGCCAAAGGCAGGATTCGAACCCCCACCCTGCAGCAACCAAGCTCAGTTGGAAGACTTTTCCAACTTCTAAAATAAACCCATGGAAGGAGGGTTGCAGAGGATAGGGCTGGTGGGAGGGGAAGTCGGCTGGAACACGTAGATAGAGAGCGACACGGCTGAAAACACACACTCGGGTTACTAACCGAGAAGGGGAAAATACTATCAACTTTGTAAACATTTAATGTTTGTTTTAGGGTTTTATGGATTTTAAAAATCATGTTATGTCTGTTTTGAGGTGAGTTTTAACTTTATGTCAAATTCATGTGTAAGAATGTATTAATTTATGTAGAAAAAAAAAATGAGTGAAAAGATAAAGAGAAAATGTGTATTAATTGAGGATAGATAATGTATATAGGTATATATATAGTGCTAATTTTGTATTAATTTATGTAATCAAAAAAGATGAGAGAGATAAAAAGAAAGAGTGTATTAATTGAGGAGAAATAATGTATATAAGTATATATAGGGATTGTTTTTAAAATGAAGGTGTTGATTTTGAATTTCAGTTCCAGGATTTCAAACCCGAAAACAAACATCTCCTTACCTTTATATATACTCCCTCCGCCCCTCATAACGAGGGTCTTTTACTTTTTGACACATTGATTAAAGAGTATTATTATTTAATGTGTGGTGGGTAATTATATTAGTGGGAGTGTGGATCTCATATTTCAATTATATTAGTAGGTGTGTATGAGTTTCATATGTGTAAAAAAAGAAAGGAAACTCTTTATGTGGGACGAACAAAATAAAAAAAATCCTCTTTAAAGGGGAGACGAAGGGAGTACAGTTTAGATAGATAATGAAATAGTAGAAGTTTCAGGAGCCGTTTATTTCTATGGTTAATGAGGGTTAATCTTTCTTAAACCCTTGGATGAGGATGTTTACGTTCTCGCTTTGCCAGGTTAATCTCTTTATACAGTAGAAATATATTTATTCTCATAATGCTGAGTTTTGATTAGATCAGGCTTAAACCTCTCAAATTAATTTTAATATAGTAATCTCTATACAGTTTAGTAGTAGAAATATATTATAATAAGCAAACTAGATGATACTTTAATGCATAATTCATCATACTTTAGAAAACATACTTTATCAACCATTAAACATACTTTATCTATACAATAAGCATATTTGTCGACCCGTCTCACAAATAACCCGTCTCACAAGAGACTTTGTCAAAATCTTTAATATACTAATAGGGAGTTTTATATGCCACAGGTTGTCTTTACAATTATTCAACATATGTGTCGAATTAATAAGAAGTTTGGATGCTTACGTGGCGTGTCTAAATATTATTTGTCTATGTTTCTAAATAACACTCCCTCCTTTCGATTCTAAGGTATCCATTTATTTTTGCACGTGAATTAAGGAGTATTATTATTATATGTAAAGTGAATAGTTGTATTAGAGGGAAGTGGTGGGCCATATTGTGTATATTTTTACTAAATAGGGAAAAAGGATATCTTTGAAGCGGACGCAAAAAATAGTAAAATGAATACCTTAGAAGCGGACGGAGGGAGTAAAAGAATTTAATTTTATTAAATGACATGTCATATTTATGTTATACTTTATTATGAAAACTTTTATGTGTATTTATTATTTATTGTGTTAATTATGCAATTATCATAAATATGAATTCTATAAATTTTATTTATTCTATTCCTTTATTAAATTTACTATAATTAATTATTTAATTACAGTAATATATAAATAGACAATAATTCACTATAAATATCTTTTTATGGGTTCATGTTTATCATATTTTATTAATCGGTATGCGTATATTTATATTTTATTTTACTTTGAAAATTGATATTTTTCTCATGTAATTTACGATGCATAATACTATAATACATCATTTAAAAAAAATTTAATATACATGTTATATTTTTTCAAAAAAAATTTGCATTGTTACAATTATTTAATTTATATTAAATTATTAATTAACTTAATGTATTATCATTTTTTCATTAAAGTAGAGTTGAAATTTGAACAACTAAAACGAAAAATGTAAAGTTGAAGTTGAAAATTAAGTATATTTTTTGAAAAGTCTAAATTATCTTGATTCAAAATTAAATTGTACCATTTCATACACATTGTCGTCTCCTTGCACCTTAAATACCAAATGTGTTGGCGTTCGATCGTTTGGTTAGCGTGAACCATTAGGGTTCCATGCAAACTTAATCAGCGGAAGCAATAAGTATTCAAAGTTCGCATTACCTTTTACCATGGTATGTTGTTGAAGAACAGCTGCAAAGAACAACCTATTGATCTTCTGTTGTATTCCCCAAGTCCAATCCTGACGTCGTGTGGGCGACGATCTTCAGGATCTTCTCAATCTACTTCTCTCATCTCTTTCACGTCAAAAACGGCGCAGAGGATATGGTTCCAGGAAGTTGAGATGACTTATATATGGGCTACAGTAGGGACCAGGAGGAGAAATTAGAGTT
Source organism: Pogostemon cablin (assembly GCA_023678885.1). Classification (NCBI taxonomy): domain Eukaryota; kingdom Viridiplantae; phylum Streptophyta; class Magnoliopsida; order Lamiales; family Lamiaceae; genus Pogostemon; species Pogostemon cablin. The sequence continues at coordinate 23,114,080 of CM042965.1, forward strand.
GAGGCTCTATTGGGTTTAAGTATTCAAGCTTAGCCCAAAGCTTATACTTAAGTCCAATAATAATAATATATACCACTAAAATATTATTACTTCACTACCATTTTAATCCCATAATTACGTTATGGGCTCCTTCTTATTATGAGCCCGACAGTCTCCCCATGTTTAAGATATACAATGCCCATTAATTAATTAAGTTACTGACAACTCCATTAATTAATATCTCATTTGAGAGTAGTACCACTCAACCTCATTATCATGCCGGAATTAATCCACTTGCAAGATTTACATGATAATCCTTATGAGCTCCTCAAGGGGACATCATCAACCTATAGCGGACACAGATTCCTTCTACAATCAACAACACACCATAGAGACAGCACTACTTCCCAACTCACCGAATTTGTTGATTTAATACAAGATAAATCTCACCCATTGATGAATCAAAGAAATACATATTGCCTTACGTGTCGAGATTATTGTATAGGGATTAAGAGTACGAACATCCATAATAACAGAGATCAAGTTCTTCTATATAGTCAGTATAAAACGAACGATCTCAGGCGATCCTGCTCAATACACAAAGTGCACTAATGTGATTCTATAGTCAAGACAAACTAATACCAAATCATACTACAACCATACCAATAGAGAGTCCCCGTCTATCTCGGTTGTGAGCATCTGTTTATACTTTATAAGGAAATCGATAATATGATCTACCGCGTGTTGTCGCACAATATATTATCTACAGTATAAAGTAAATGGACTTTTGCACAAAATATATAAATAAATTATAATATGTAAAACGTTTGATCATATGATTCTCATTTTAAATAAATTGTTAAAATATTGTTCCATACAGAAGCTAGACTTTTAGTATACAATCTAACAGTCTCTCACTTATACTAAAAGACTATGCTTCCATATTTGCTGTCACGCATCTAATCCACATTCCTTCTACATGCCCATCAAACGCTTTCGCTGGAAGGCTCTTAGTAAAAGGATCAGCTAGGTTATCTTCAGATGCTATCTTAGCGACAACGACTTTCTCTCTTCTAGCGATGTCTCGTATCAGGTGGTACTTGCGCTCAATATGTTTACTCACCTTATGGGCTCGTGGTTCCTTCGAGTTTGCTACTGCACCACTATTATCACAATAAATTATGATTATTTTGGGCAAACCAAGAATCACATCCAAGTCCATTAAGAAGTTCCTAAGCCATACTACTTCTTTAGCTGCATCAGAGGCTGCTACATATTCAGCTTCTATGGTGGAGTCCGCAATGTATTTCTACTTTACACTCCTCCATATTATGGCTCCTCCTCCAAGAGTAAACACATAACCCGAGGTGGATTTACTAGCATCCCTATCTGACTGGAAATCCAAATCAGTATAACCCAAAGGTAACAAAGTATCTGTTCGTTAAACGAGCACATAATCCCTAGTCCTTTGTAGGTACTTCAAAATATGGTTCACCGCAGTCCAATGCCCTTGTCCTGGATTACTTTGATACCTACTGACCATGCCCATGGCATAACAGATATCCAGCCTCGTACATAGCATAGCATACATGAGCTTCCTACTGTCGAAGCATAAGGAACCAGCTTCATCCCCTCTATTTCCTGTTGTGTCTTTCGACACATTTTCTTAGATAGAGGTATTCCATATCTGAAAGATAGAAAACCTTTCTCGGAATCTTGCATGCTAAAACGAGCCAGGATTGTATCAATATATGAAGCTTGGGATACGCACAACATTATTTTCTTGCTATTCCTTATTAATTTGATCCCAAGAATGTGTTCGGCTTCTCCTAAGTCCCTCATCTCAAAATGCTTGGAAAGCCATACCCTTACACCCGACAATACCTTTACATTATTTCCAATGAGAAGAATATCATCCACATAGAGTACAAGAAATACCACTACATTTTCGTCACACTTCTTGTACACGCATGATTCATCTGGACATTGAATAAATCCATATGACTGGATTATTTCATCAAAATAGATGTTCCATGTTCTTGAAGCTTGTTTCAATCCATAAATAGACCTATTAACCTTACACACAAGATGCTCTTCGCCCTTTGCAATGAATCCCTCTGGTTGCTTCATGAAGATGTTTTCCTCAAGACTTCCATTCAGGAAAGCTGTCTTGACATCTATTTGCCATACCTCATAATCCATATGAGCAGCAATAGATAAAAGAATCCGAATTGATTTAAGCATAGCCACAGGCGAGAAGGTTTCCTCATAATCAATTCCTTCTTTCTTAGTATATCCTTTAGCAACAAGCCTTGCTTTAAAGGTTTCCACCTTTCCGTCAGATCCTCTTTTCCTTTTATAGACCCACTTGCATCCAATAGCTTTCACACCATTGGGTGGTTCTACAAGCTCCCAGACTTGATTAGAATACATGGATTCTATTTCAGATTTTATTGCCTTTTGCCATGATTGAGCATCTTTATCTTGCAGTGCTTCGTCATAATTCCATGGGTCGATTTCATGTTCATCAGGGATCAAGTCTGATGACTCTCCCAATCCCATAAATCTATCGGGTTGTCTCACAACCCTCCCACTACGATGAGGCTCCGCAGGCAATTGTGTATCAGGTGTGCACACGGTGCAGTGTCCTGTGGTATATCCTCTTGTACAGTTGGTATTATGTTTGGTGTTTCTCCTCTTACTTCTACTAGAACAATTTTACTCATGGGTTTGTGATTCATAATATAATCCTCTTTCAAAAATCTAGCGTTCGTGCTAATGATCATTTTTTGATCTTTTGGATTATAAAACAAACCACCTTTCGTTCCTCTAGGATATCCTATAAATAGACAAACTTCAGTACGCGATTCTTGTTGGATTGTATACAAAAAGTCTAGCTTTTTGTATGAACAATATTGTAACAATTAATTTGAAATGAGAATCATATGATCAAATGATTGCATCTTATAATTTATTTATATGTTCGATGCAATAGTTCACTTACTTTATACTGTAGATAATATGTTGTGCGACAACACGCGGAAGATCATATTATCGGTTTCCTTATAAAGTATAAACTGATGCTCACAACCGAGATAGACGGGGACTCTCTATCGGGATGGTTGTAGTGTGGTTTGGTATTAGCTTGTCTTAGCTATAGAATCACATTAGTGCACTTATGTGTATTGAGCAGGACCGCTTGAGATCGTTCGACTTATACTGACTTATAGAAGAACTTGATATCAGTTATTATGGAAGTTCGTGCTCTTAATCCCTATACAATAACCTCGACACGTAGGGCAGTATGTATTTTTTTGATTCATCAATGGGTGAGATTTACATATAATTAAATCAACAAACTCAATGAGTTGGGAAGTAGTGCTGTCTCTATGGTGTGCTGTTGATTGTAGAAGGAATCCGTGTCCGTCATAGGTTGATGATATCCCCTTGAGGAGCTCATAAGGATTATCATGTAAACCCTACAGGTGGAATTTATTCCGACATGATAATGAGATTGAGTGGTACTACTCTTGGATGAGATATTAATTAATTAGGTTGTCAGTAACTTAATTAATTAATGGACATTGTATATCTTAAACATGGGGAGACTAACGGGCTCATAATAAGAAGGAGCCCAAAACGTAATTTTGGGATTGGTACGGTAGTGCAATAATAATATTTTAGTGGAATATATTATTATTATTGGACTTAAGTATAAGCTTTGGGCTAAGCTTGGATACTTAAGCCCAATGGAGGCCCAACCCAATTTCTCCTCCTGGTCCCTGTTGTAGCCCATGTATATAAGTCACCTCAGCTTATCTGGAACCCTAATCTAATCTAACTGATTATTCACGTGTGATGAGGGTTGAGAGCAGATTGAGGAGGTCTCGTAGATCGTCGCCCACACGACGTCGAGATCGGACTTGGGACATACGGCAGAAGATCAGAAGGTAGTTTGCTGCTGCTATCTGCCGCCTTGCGAAATTTATATAAAATCGTAATGTGCTCAAAATTTGATGATCAATATACTGACGGAAATCCGTTGAAGAGAGGATCGTCTGACCATAAAGATCATTCAATTCTGACATTAGACGAGGAAGTTATTGCCATTCTCGTGGGACTGCGCAGGCTGCCTGCGAGAATCAATCTTCATCAACATACCTTGGTGAACGGTAATCGTTTCTATGATTTATTGCTTCTGCTGTGATAGAAACGCATGGTATGAATCCCTAACGGGTCACGTTAACCAAACGATCCAAGCGCCATCAATTGGTATCAGAGCTTCGGTTTCGTGGTGAAGCGTGACACGTTAGGCTAGGGTTTATGTGATTAATTTTTCGAAATTAGGATCGCATGTTTAGGGTTTGGTTTTACTGCGCAAACCATGAATATCCCTATGTGAAATATACTCTATATCATATATGTTCGTTGATGGTTGTGTGTGAGAGGATTCGACGAAAACTGTTCGTCAATTTCACATGGAAGGAAGAAATTGAGAGAAAATCCAGCGCAGTGATATTGCAGAGGCAATAACAGGAGTTTCAACCGTCGGATCAGGCTGATTTTTGGTCAGCACGTTCAGATTTTGTAGATATACATTCTGAACGGTGAAGATCGTATTTGGAGCTTTGTGTAGTCGGGAATACGCCGAAAACAGAAGCAGTTATTTGGGCGATTATGTTCTGCGCAGTCGAGGGAAAAGAGCTATTTCTCACAATCTAACCGTTGGATCGACTTGTAATTTGGACAGCATGTTCAAAACTCACAGGCGCAGATTCTGGACGGTGAGATTGGATTCCCAGTTCCTACGGTTGCGAACCCTGAACGACAGTTGGTGTAGTTTGATGTTTCGCGTTGGGCTGAACTTGATTCCGTGCAAGTAGGCCCTTGGACGAGAGACAGTTCGAGTGGATTTGTATCAGGTTCGATTGGTCTGCATCAGGTTCGATTGATGCTACACCAGGTTCGAGCGGATTTGCATCAGGTTCGATTGGTCTGCATCAGGTTCGATTGATGCTACACCAGGTTCGAGCGGATTTGCATCAGGTTCGGTTGGTCTGCATCAGGTTCGATCAATGATACACCAGGTTCGAGCGGATTCACATCAGGTTCGATTGGTCTGCATCAGGTTCGATCGACTCTACACCAGGTTCGAGCAGATTTGCATTAGGTTCAGTTGGTCTACATCAGGTTCGATCGATGTTGCACCAGGTTCGAGTGGATTTGCATCAGGTTCGATTGGTCTGCATCAGGTTCGATCGATGCACCAGGTTCGAACGGATTTGCATCAGGTTCGATTGGTCTGCATCAGGTTCGATCGATGCTGCACCAGGTTCGAGCAGGTCTGCATCAGGTTCGATTGGTCTGCATCAGGTTCAATCAATGCTGCACCAGGTTCGAGCGGATTCACATCAGGTTCGATTGGTCTACATCAGGTTTGATAGACTCTGCACCAGGTTCGAGCGGGTTTGCATCAAGTTCGACTGGTCTGCATCAGGTTCCGCGTGAGTCTTCACAATATGATCGGGCAGGGTGCCAGAGTGGTAGAGCAGGCTGCTGGGAGGTCGATCCCCATCGCAGTTGTCCGCATTCGTGATTGGTGGCGAACAATCGAATTCGCTGTTATATAACTGTTATAATTGATTTATTAATTGATTATTGTTATATATGTATGCATGATTCTCTATGATTTATTGCCTTAAATAGAAGCATGCTAGATTGCGTATTATATTTGGTATATTATATGCATGTATGTTGGAGTGTTGATCAAGTCAACTTATTTTTGGCAATTTATTTCCTTATATATAACTGCTATAATTGTTTTATTGGTCAATTATTGTTATATATTTGGAAGTATGAGCATGCTAGGTTGCATATTTTATTCTGAAATATTATATGCATGTAAAAACCCTCGGTCTTAAATAACTATGTGGGAGAGGGGATTGGTAATTAATTCCCACGGCCTCCATTATTGGTTTGTAAGTGATGTGAGTAAACTTGCGCGTTGGCAATAGAGCCTTCCTCCCTAACGGATGAGTTTATTCACGGATCACTGGTACAAACTTCTTTAAATAATTATTGTTTGTAATGTGATGCATATGGACTTGCGCGTTGGCTATAGTGCCTTCCTCCCTAACGGATGAGCTTATATGCGGTTCACTAGTACAAACTTATATAATTGATGGTTGTAGAAAGTTATCTGAGCGCGTGTGTACTTCTCCAACAGTAAGGCACATAAGCTTGGGCAGCGGACTTGGAATCAAATAATGGTGCACACTTAGATGTAAATAATTAGTATCCTCCCCAACGGAGTCACTGCTATTATTTGCATGGGTAAAGAGGAACTGACTATTAATTATTTTGTCATGAAGTTAGGTTGACAAATGAAATTAATGGGTAAAACCTTCTCTTGTAAATGTTCGGGTTTGTAAACGTCCACACTAACGTGGCTTGCAGACTCACGGTGCTTGAGATGTCGGTGAATTTTATTTTTATATTGTTTTGAGGGAATCAATATAAAAGGATAAAATTCGAAGTTTTGATCGATAAATTAATTTATGATTCTCTGATTTTCAAATGGTTTTATCTCACATATTATTAACTAAAATAAATTATATTTACTAGTCCAAATTAGATGATTAGAAAAGAATCTTGGTTTTGAATTTTACTGCTTAAGAAAATACATGTGTGTTCTCACAAGGGACGTCTCATGATGCCTATTAAAGTCTCTAGTGAAGAGATGAGAGGTTCATAGAAATATGATGGTCTCATGTAACTCTTCGGATACTTGAGTAAGTTAAAAGGCAGAAGATCATGATTTAATTTGATGAATGAATTGGTAAAGCATGGAGTATAAATTGAAGGGAAACCTAGATCAATTTAATTCTTCGTGAATTGCCTATATGTTTTTGAGTAAGTTCCACCTGAATTACAATAGGATGTATATGGTGGAAAACTTCTGGCAAAACATATGGCAAAGAAAAGCCATTATCATCATAATATGAACAAGTTTTATATCTTATTCACTAGTTGTTTAAAACATGATTAGTGATGGCATTTACTGACACGAAGTGTGTAGATACTGGAATCACTAAATGTTTATTACTAAGTGAGGATAAGATTGTTATGACATGGGTAAAACTACAAGAGTACTGGCTATTGCAGTGGGAGTTGTCTATTTATCTAATGATATGAGTAGACGTTTGATTATGAGAAATTGTTTTACGTACGTTTTCATAGAAAGAATTTGATTTCGGTTTCTATGCATTAATAGATGGATACTCCATTTCATTTAAATGACATGGTCATTATAATGAAGGATAGAGTTGTAATCTGTTATTGTACGTTGGTGAACAATTTGTATACTCTTAAATCATGTATATTCCACAGATGCAACAAATAGTAATTAATAATGAATTTTCTAAACTTAGTAAGAGAAAGATACCTTCGGATATGAACTAAACATATATTTGGCATCTAAGACTAGATCATTTTACTTGAGTAGGATTCAAAAGTTGATAGCCGATAGACCCTTAGGTTTATCTGAAGTGAAAACTATCTGACTTTCGAGTCTTGCTTGGGAGTAAAAATGACTAATTGCTTTTCCAAGGCAAAGGGGTGCAGAACCAAAGATATATATGTTGGAATTAGTTCATTATGATTTATGTGGTCCTAAGATTGTCCGGATGAGAGGTGGATATGAATATTATTCAATCGATGATTATTCTAGATACCGATATATTTATTTGATGCGCTGCATGTCTAAGTTCTTTGATTAATTCAAGAATTGCAAGGCTGGTACAGTGAAGTGTCATGGAAAATATATCAAGTAATGACGATTTAATCGTTATTACGAGTACCTCTTAGGATAGTTAGGAGCTATTAATCAGAGGTTGAGATTAAATCTCAAGTGGTCTACACCGGGCATGCCCCAGCTGAATGGTGTGGTGGATAGAAGGAATAAGACTTTTATGGTAATGATTAGATAGATGATGAATTATTTGGAATTACTTAATTCATTTTATGGATAAGCCCTAGAAACAATAATTCATTTGAATGTTTGTCTGTTTGTGTGAATTCTATAAAAATGAAGGTGATTTATTTAGTCTAAAAGATCGAAGGGTGATTGTTAACACAAACACTAGATTTTTGGAAAGAGACTATGTATTAAATCATAAACCCATGTATAAATTGTTCTAAAGGAAGTGAGAGGGAAAAATACAAATTATAAGTACCAAGTGTACAAGAGGATATACCACAAGGTAAACTGCAACGCGTGTCACGTCTGATACACAATTACATGTAGTGCCTTGTCGCAGTGGGAGGATTATTCGACAACCCGTGAGATACATGTTTTGGGAAAGTCGTAAGACTTGATCCCTAGTAAACATGGTATTATCCCAGGGATACGACGTTGCACTACAAAATTAAAATGCGGAATCTTAGTAAGTACAATGAATATTAAAATAGAATCGATGGATTTTAAATTAGGTCTGGATGCTTGTTGAACCGCTAAATAGCGTAAAAGCCATTAGAAGCGGGCATGCAAGAATAAAAGAGGATCATAGAATAAGGTGAAAATCTTGGAAGCAAGCTTGTTGCGAAAAGGTATACTCAGAAAGAAAGGGTTCGATTATGAGAAAACCTGTTCGCCGGTAGCTATGCCTAAGTTGATCCGGACTCTTTTATTTGTTGCTACTCATATGAAATATGAGGGATAACAAATAGATGTCGAGACAGCTTTCCTGATTGGAAGTCTTAAAGGAAACATCTATGTGAAGCAACCAGAGTGATTCATTGCAAAGAGCTAAGAGCATTGTGATAGTGAGCTTAAAAGTGTCCATTAATGGACTAAAACAACCTTCAAGATCATGAAACATCCGTTTTGATGAGGTAATCCAGTGACATGGATCTAATCAATGATCGGATGGGTATTGTGTATTGAAAAGAGTGATGGAAACGTAGTGGTATTTCTTGTACTATACGTAGATAGTATCTTGCTCATTGGAGACAATGAAAGAGTATTGTCGGGCGTATGGGTATGGTTGATAAAGCGGTATGAGATGAAGGACTTAAGAAGAAAAAAAATATCCTTTTGATCACGGTAATACGGATCACAAGAAAGGATGTTATGCTTATTTCAAGTTTCATATAATGATACGATCCTTACTCGTTTAGCATGTGAATTTATCTAAGTGAATGTGTCTTGTGACACAAAAGTAGATAAAGAAGATGAAAGCGGTTCCTTATGCTTCGGCAAATGAGGAAGCTTAATCTAAGGAATGCTATGCACGAGATTGGATATCTGTTTTGCCGATGGCATGAACAGTGGGTATCAACGTAACCCAGAACAAGAATGATGAACTGTGGTAAGACATATACTTATGTACTTGAAAAGGACTAGAAACTATATGTGGGCTTACCGAACAGATTCACTGATTCTTATGGGTTACATAGTTTCAAAATTTTCAAATCAGATAGGGACGACAGTAAATCTACCTCAAAGATTATGCGTTTAATTTTAGGAAGTTGAGTCATAATGTGGAGGAGTGTTATATAGAAATATATTTCAGACTCCGGACTCCATCATGGAAAGATGATAAATTGGAGCCTATGAGGCAGCCAAAGTATCTGTATGACTCTAGAAACTTCAAGATGGACTTCGAAGTGTTTTTAAGTTTGCCCAAGGATATCACAATTTATATTGATGATATTGGTGCAGTTGCAAACTTGAAGGAATCACGAGCCCATAAGGCAATTAAACACATGGAGTGCAAGTACCACCAATTACGAGAAATCGTATAATGAGGGGAAGGTTGTTGTCGCCTAGATTGCATCGGATGATGACCTAGTAAATCCATTTACAAGGACCTTAAGGCGAGAGCTTTTGATGGTCGTGTAGTGGGAGTGGAAATCAGATGTATGGCAGAAGACATGACAACATAGTCTTTTAGTATAAGTGGGAGATTGTTGGATTGAATACTAAAAGTCTAGCTTTTTGTATGAACAATATTGTAACAATTAATTTGAAATGAGAATCATATGATCAAATGATTGCATCTTATAATTTATTTATATGTTCGATGCAATAGTCCACTTACTTTATACTGTAGATAATATGTTGTGCGACAACACGCGGAAGATCATATTATCGGTTTCCTTATAAAGTATAAACTGATGCTCACAACCGAGATAGACGGGGACTCTCTATCGGGATGGTTATAGTGTGGTTTGGTATTATTTTGTCTTGGCTATAGAATCACATTAGTACACTTATGTGTATTGAGCAGGACCGCTTGAGATCGTTCGACTTATACTGACTTATAGGAGAACTTGATCTCAGTTATTATGGAAGTTCGTGCTCTTAATCCCTATACAATAACCTCGACATGTAGGGCAGTATGTATTTTTTTGATTCATCAATGGGTGAGATTTACATGTAATTAAATCAACAAACTCGATGAGTTGGGAAGTAGTGCTGTCTCTATGGTGTGCTGTTGATTGTAGAAGTAATCCGTGTCCGTCATAGGTTGATGATATCCCCTTGAGGAGCTCATAAGGATTATCATGTAAACCCTGCAGGTGAAATTTATTCCGACATGATAATGAGGTTGAGTGGTACTACTCTTGGATGAGATATTAATTAATTAGGTTGTCAGTAACTTAATTAATTAATGGACATTGTATATCTTAAACATGGGGAGACTAACGGGCTCATAATAAGAAGGAGCCCAAAACGTAATTTTGGGATTGGTACGGTAGTGCAATAATAATATTTTAGTGGAATATATTATTATTATTGGACTTAAGTATAAGCTTTGGGCTAAGCTTGGATACTTAAGCCCAATGGAGGCCCATCCCAATTTCTCCTCCTGGTCCCTGTTGTAGCCCATGTATATAAGTCACCTCAACTTATCTGGAACCCTAATCTAATCTAACTGATTATTTACGTGTGATGAGGGTTGAGAGTAGATTGAGGAGGTCTCGTAGATCGCCGCCCACACGACGTCGAGATCGGACTTGGGACATACGGCAGAAGATCAGAAGGTAGTTTGCTGCTGCTGTCTGCCGCCTTGCGAAATTTATATAAAATCGTAAAGTACTCAGAATTTGATGATCAATATACTGACAGAAAGCCGTTGAAGAGAGGATCGTCTGACCATAAAGATCATTCAATTTTGACATCAGACGAGGAAGTTATTGCCATTCTCGTGGGACTGCGCAGGCTGCCTGCGAGAATCAATCTTCGTCAACATACCTTGGTGAACGGTAATCATTTTTATGATTTATTGCTTCCGCTATGATAGAAACGCATGGTATGAATCCCTAACGGGTCACGTTAACCAAACGATCCAAGCGCCATCAATTCTAACTTGTCAGCATCTGCCTTCAACACATGTGCCGGAGCACCCCAAATCCGAACATGTTTCAGACTAGGCTTACGCCTGGTCCACAGTTCTGTGGGTGTGCAGGTTACCGAATTAGAAGGTACTAAATTTAAAATGTAAGTCAATGTTTCTAAGGCATGTCTCTAGAACGAAATTGGTAATTCCGAATAACTCATCATTGATCTTACCATTTCCATAAGAGTCCTATTCATTCTTTCTGCTACACCATTCTGCTGGGGTATGCCTGGTACAGACAATTGGGATCAATCCCTTCATCTGATAAATAATTCCTAAACTCTCCTAAGAGATATTCGCCACCATGATCAGATCGTAGTGTCTTGATATATTTTCCAAGTTGCTTTTCCACATCAGCCTTGTACTCTTTGAATTTATCAAAGCACTTAGACTTGCGGTGCATCAAATAAATATATTCGTATCTAGAATAATCGTCAATAAAAGTGACGAAATATTCATAACCCCCTCTTTCCTGGACTGACATAGGACCACATAAATTAGAATGAACTAATTTCAATATATTCTTGGTTCTATGCCCCTTTGCCTTAAAAGGTTTTTTGATCATTTTTCCTTCCAAGTAGGATTCGCAAGTTGGATAATTTTCCACTACTAATGAACTCAGAGGTCCATCATCTATCAACCTTTGAATCCTACTCAAGTTAATATGACCAAGCCTAAGATGCCAAAGATATGTTTGGTTCATTTTCGAAGGTTCCTTTCTCTTATTAGTAGATGTGTCATTCAATTCAATTTGTTGCGCTGTGGGAGATATTGGATTAAGAGTATACAAATTATCTATCAATGCACCATCACAGATAAAAATTCTATTTTTCCTTATAACAACCTTGTCATTAAAAGAAACAGAATAACCATCCATAAATAATTTAGAAATCGAAATTAAATTCTTTCTAAAATGAGGTACATAAAGACAATTCCTTAAAACAAAAGTTTTATTCTTATTAAAATAAATAGACGTCTCCCACTGCAATGACCGCTACTCTTATAGCATTCCCCATGAGTATGGCAATCTCCCCATCACTTAGCTGTCGGATTTGGTGGAACCCCTACAAAGAATTGCAGACATGATCAGTGGCTCCCGTATCTACACACCAAGTGTCAGCAGATACAACCGCTAAACATGATTCAACAACTATTATAAAAGACTTACCATTCCTGTTCCCTTTCAGAAGAGGGCAGTAAGCCTTGTAATATCCCGGCTGCTTGCATTTGAAGCACTTGCCCTTAGGCTTCTTGACCGCACTACCCTTTGCTTTCACTTAGTTCACTCGTACTGAATTTTCTTACTTCTTCTTATTCCTACCGCCTCTCGGCCTAGGACGAGCAGTATTTTTAACGACATGAACTTGAGGAGCTCGACGAAACAGCCCTTCCGCTGCCACAAGTTCTATCAGAAGCTCCGCCAACGTGTACAAATATTTGTTCATATCATAGTTGAGACGAAACTGCTCAAAACTCTTAGGCAAGCTTTGGAGTATGATATCGACTTGGGTTTCCCTATCGATTTCAGCTCCAAGGACCTCTAACTCATTGAGCTGGCCCATCATTCTAAGAACATGCTCCCTTACGGGAGTGCCCTTAGCCATTTTGGTATTCATCAGCACTGCCATGGCATTCGACCTAGCAGGACGACTCTGGTGCCCGAAGAGTTCCCTAAGATTCTGCATCATATCATAGGCAGAGTTCATAGCTTGATGTTGATGCTGAAGCACACTTGACATTGAAGCCAATATATAGCACTTAGCCATCCTATCAGCTTTGGTCCACCTATTATAAGCAGCTCTTTCCTCTTCTGTAGAGTCATCAGTAGGCTACGCAGGACATTCCTCAGTGAGTACAAAGATATAATCTTCAGCAGTTAAAACAATGTCCATGTTTTGTTTCCAGTCAACATAATTTGTGCCAGTAAGTTTGTGTTCTTTAAGTATAACAGAAAGTGAGTTGAGTGCCATTTGAAAATCCTGAGAATCATAAATGATAAACAGATCAAACACTTCGAATTTATCAATTTATATTGAATCCCTCAAAATAATATAAAATAAAATTCACCAACATCTTAAGTACCGTGAATTTGCATGCCACGATAGTGTAGATGTATACAAACCCGAACATTTACAAGAGAAGGTTTTACCCATTAATTTCATTCATCAACCTAACTTTATGACAAAATAATTAATAGTCGATTTCTTTTTAGCCATGCAAATAACAGTAGTGACTCCGATGGGGAGGATACTTATTATTTACACCTAAGTGTATACCATTATTTGATCTCAAATTCGCGGCCCAAGCTTGTGTGCCTTACAGATGGAGAAGTACACACACGCTTAGATAACTTCCTACGATCATCATAAAAAAGTTCGTACCAGTGATCCATGAATAAACTCATCCGATGAGGAGTAAGGTCTATGCCAACACTCAAGTTTATTTACACCACTTACAAACCAATAATGGAGGCCACGGGAATTAATTACCAATCCCCTCTCCCACTTAGTTATTTAACACCGAGTGTTTTTGACATGCATATAATATTCACATAATAAAATACACATCTTAGATGCTTCTATTATGGCAATTAAATCAAATAGAGCATGCATTCACATATATAACAATAAAGGACAATTAAAACAATTAATGCAGTTATATATAAAATTGGCGAATTCGATTGTTTGCCACCCAGCATAAAATTGAGCAATTGCGACTATGCAGGTTTGACTCGGTCAGCATCCATTGCTTGAACTCAAGTTGAGTAGAATCTGCATCTGCACTTCGTCTATCGCAAGCAAGACTGGATCCGATCACCACTCACCGCCGGATCTGTCAAATCCTCGTACCCACCATCCTCTGCCCATCAGCGCCGCCACCCTTCATGTCGCCCGGATAACAACAGTCATGCTCAATTTCGACTAGCCATCGTGTGCCTCACCGTGCATACCACCGGGCAGGACGCCCGACTTTCAACTCGGCAACACGCTCAGTTTCCATTGAAACATGCCCGGAAGCTGCTGCCAAAACGAGCGCCGAGCCTGCTTTCATTATAGACTCACCCAGAAAACACCAAAACGAGTGGCATGACGAGCGTATCACCGAGCACCATGCTCGGCTCATCACTCGGCACTAAGCCCAGTTTTTTGTGCAGCATGCCCATCTGTTTGTGCCTTCGGTCGATCACACGCCTGGTTTCCTCCACAACCGAGCGATGCGTCTAGTTTCTACATACAAATCGGACGCCATGTTGAGCGCACCTTCGGGCGCTATGCCTGGCCATCCGCTCGGCTACTCACCTAATTACTCCTTTAGACCGCCCCACCTTCAATCCACAAAACGAGCGTCCCTTCTTGCCTTCGAGCATCACACTCGATTTCCAGCCACAACCGTGTGCGGTTTCCATCGTCTTCTCCAGACGCCATCGTCAGACATCCAACAAACGCCGTCGTGCCTCTCACGTTGTTCACAGCCACCACCGTACAACCGTGTGTATGTGTTTCAGCGTGTCCGAACAGCAAGGTATACAGGCAGATTACAACGATAAAGCACATAGGATTTGATGGATAATACACACATATACAAAACCCTAATTATCATGCTTTCTATGCGACAATGGAATCATGTATTGCACATAAACCCTAGCCCAACGTGTCACATTTCACCATGAAACCGATGCTCTGATACCAATTGTTAGTGTTTTGATCATTTGGTTAGCATGAACCGTTAGGGTTCCATGCAAACTTAATCAATGGAAGCAATAAGTATTCAAAGTTCGCATTACCTTTCACCAGGGAATGTTGTTGAAGAACAGCTGCAAAGAATAACCTCTTGATCTTCTGCTATATTTCCCAAGTCCAATCATGACGTCGTGTGGGCGACGATCTTCACGATCTTCTCAATCTACTTCTCTCCTCTCTTTCACGTAAAAAACAGCGCAGGGAATAGGGTTCCAGGAAGTTGAGATGACTTATATATGGAGCAGGGACCAAGAGGAGAAATTAGATTTGGGCCTCCATTGGACTCAAGTATCCAAGCTTAACCCAAAGCTTATACTTAAGTCCAATAATAATAATATATACACTAAATTATTATTACTGCACTATCGTTCTAATCCCATAATTACGTTATGGGCTCCTTCTTATTATGAGCCCGACAGTCTCCCCATGTTTAAGATATACAATGCCCATTAATTAATTAAGTTATTGACAACTCCATTAATTAATATCTCATCCGAGAGTAGTACCACTCAACCTCATTATCATGCCGGAATTAATCCACTTGCAAGATTTACATGATAATCCTTATGAGCTCCTCAAGGGGACATCATCAACCTATAGTGGACACAGATTCCTTCTACAATCAACAGTACACCATAGAGACAGACTACTTCGCAACTCACCGAGTTTATTGATTTAATACATGTAAATCTCACCCATTGATGAATCAAAGAAATACATACTGCCTTACGTGTCGAGGTTATTGAATAGGGATTAAGAGCATGAACTTCCATAATAACAGAGATTAAGTTCTTCTATATAGTCAGTATAAGACAAACGATCTCAGGCGGTCCTACTCAATACACAAAGTGCACTAATGTGATTCTATAGTCAAGACAAACTAATACCAAATCATACCACAACCATACCGATAGAGAGTCACCGTCTATCTCGGTTGTGAGAATTTGTTTATACTTTATAAGAAAACTGATAATATGATCTTCCGCGTGTTGTCGCATAATATATTATCTACAGTATAAAGTAAATGGATTTTTGCACAAAACATATAAATAAATTATAATATGCAAAATATTTTGATCATATGATTCTCATTTCAAATAAATTGTTAAAATATTGTTCCATACAAAAGCTAGACTTTTAGTATACAATCTAACAAAATGGGTCGCTGATGAGTGATATTTTCACCTAGATTTTAGTGTCTTTTTATATGTGTTTTCGTATTATCTTATCCGTATTTTATGTGTTATTTGGTTGTGTTTTGTGTTTTCATGGAAATGTGTGAGAATGATCTTAAACATACATATAACAGGTGAAAATGGAGTAAAAATGAAGAAGGAAGATCAAACAAAGAAGAAGAAACAAAGGTGCAAGAACACGGCCGGCCGTGCTGTCAACACGGCTCGTGTTGCAGCAAAACGGCCCGTGTGCCAGACACGGGCCTGTCCAGAATGGTCGTACGGCGGCATCTATTTATCCAACACGACCACCACTTGGTCATATTGTGGAGCACGACCCGTGTTGCGGAGAACGACCCGTGTACAAGACACGGGCCTGTAAGCGGAGGCCGTGCGGCGACGTCTAGGCATTCAACACGGCCACCCTTTGGCCGTGCGACGCAGAACGACTCGTGTGCCGCATGCCCTGACACGACACGACCCGTGCTACGTAGCACGACTCGTGTCGGCACCAGAACAGGATATTTTTTACAATTCTTCTAGAAGGTCTCCATGGGGTATAAATACCAATCCATTCAACATTTTAAAAGGAGATCCGAAATTCTACTGTTCCCACACACCTGACACACCATTCCTTTGATTTCACACCATATTCTCCATCCCATTCATCCATTTTTGAGATCTACATCATCTCTCCATAATTTCCTCCATCCAAATCAAGTGAAGAAGCAAGGAAGCTTGGGTGATCACCAAAGGAAGAAGGGAGATTCAATTGGATCCATTTCCAAGGGAGTTTTCATTCCAATTTTGTGTTAATCCTTTAGTTTATCATGATTTGTAAGAATTATAATGTCTATGTTATGGATCTTATGAAGATTGTAGGCTAATCTCCCTTGTGAGATTAGCAACATGAAGGTTGTTGGTTAATTTGTGGATCTATGTAATTAAATTCATATGTTGATGGGGATATTTGATTTTCTATCATTGGTGATTATATATCTTGAGATCTATGATGTTTTGTGTGTTTGATTGTTCTAATTATATGATTAGATTGAGAAATCAATGATGTGCTTAGGATAGTCAAGTGAATCATTTCATCAAACACCTCATGTGCATTATAGATGGTAAAGTGATTGAGAAGTCCTTTATTATTTAGAACCCTTTGATGGAACATGTGATTAGTTAGATTGAGAAGTCAATTGATTATATGAAGGGATTCTATAATTGAACTTAGTACCTAGTTGGAATAGTTTAATTTAGAACCAACCTTTGAACTATTTTGAGATTGTGCAAATGATCTACATCCTATTCATTTCGAGAGGAAGTTTAGGTAGTATAAGTGTTGGCCCTTAGTCTTAACCCTTGATACATATGAGTTTAATGCATGAATCCATAAGTTACCACTTCATTAGTGTTGTTAATCTCACTTCTACTTAATTTGGAAAACCACTCATTCATCATTTTTATCTTGTCATTGGATTATTGTTTGTCTACTTTCATTTAATTACTTGTTACCCAAACCATCCATCTATGATTCGTCTCTATAAAATCGTGATAAACGTGATATCGCTTAAGTGCTAGCATCGACCTCCCTGTGGTTCGATAAATTCTTGAATTGGTCAACCCGACTACAAGTTATGGCTAATCAAATGGCGCCGTTGCCGGGGAGGTAACGGTTGCTAGTAGCTTAAAGAAGGAATGTTTAAAACGATCTTACTAGAGACATTATTTCATTTTCTTGTATTTATTACTTGTATTTGCTTTGTGAAAATTTGTTCTAATTTCTCTTGTCTTGAAGGTGTATGCAAACGAGGTCAAAAGGGAAGTAAGTCGAACCAATTGATCTAGAGTTTGAAAACACTTTGAGGAGAAAGAGAAGAGAGAACAAAACCAAAAATAGTAATTCAATGGAGAATTATCAAGGTGACAATCGTGTTGGGATAGAGCATGATGGGGAAGGAGGACATAATATGAACGTGCAAGACAACGCACATCAATTCAATGAGAATCCTCCTCAACAAGCCTATCAAAATCATGGAGCTATAAACAATCAAGCTTATATTCAACAATTTGTGCAACAAGCGATGATTCAACAAGGTTTTCAACAACCTTATCCTCCTCAACAACAAGCTTATGTGCCACCACCTCCACCTCCGGTTCAACATGGAGTTCAAAATGATCAACGGGTGATCCGGGATTTCTTCATGCCGAGGGCACTTCCATAAATGATGGGACCACCAATTCATGCCAACAATTTTGAGTTTAAAATGGGCTTGATTTCATTGGTGAGAGAGCAACAGTTTGGTGGAGCTCCGAATGAAGATCCTAACGCTCATCTAGCTCAGTTTGTGGAGATTGCCAACACAGTAAAGATGAAAGGAGTGAGCGAGAATTGCATAAAGATGAGGTTATTCCCATTTTCCTTGAGGGATAGAGCAAGAACATGGCTCTCCACCATTACTCCCGGTACGTGCAACACTTGGGACGAGCTAGCACAATTGTTTTTAAACAAGTACTTCCCACCGTCAAAGACGCTTCAAATGAAGAGCTTGATCACGCAATTCAAGCAAATGCCTCAAGAGAGCTTTTATGAAGCGTGGGAAAGGTTCAAAGAAATGCTACGCAAGTGTCCACAACATGGTTTCCCGGAGAATCAACAAGTTGGATTTTTCTATCAAGGACTTGTGAACGGACAAAGAGTGCTTGTTGATGTCTCGGCAGGAGGATCCGTACTAGGTGTAACTCCGGAAAGGGCTATTCGAATTTTTGATGAGATTGCTACAAATGTTTATCAATGGCCATCGGAGAGAGTTAGTGGAAGCTATGGTTTTGAAAGCTATGATAAAGGACAACAATTTAGTGTGAAGAGTGTAAGTGTTGAACCAAGTATGCCAAGCATGGAAAAGATAGTGGCGGAAGTTGTTAAACAAATGAGCTTGAATCAAAGTATGAACAATCAAGGAGCGACTATGGTTGAGGGGCTACAAGTCGAGCAAGGTGTGCTACCTCCGAATGCTGTGAATGGTGAACAATGGATCAACTCTATGCCACGCGTTGAGGATGTGTCTTATATGCAAGGAAGAAATTATCAAGGTAATTATCAAAACAATTACCAAGGTAATTTCAATCAAAATCAAGGAAGTTATCCACAAAGGCAAGGAGGATTCAATGCTCAGAGTAGTGGAAGTTCGCATTCACAACAACAACCAAGTCAAGGAGCATTCAATGGCCAAGGAAGCGGAAGTTCTTATCCACAACAACCAAGGAGGCAAGATAATTTTTCTTATGCAAACCCAAATAATGCGGTTGCTTATCCTCCGGGGTATCATCCGGGAGCTAAAGCGCCAAATAATGAAGGGAAGGCGACTAACGAAGAACTTATTGAAAAATTGATTGTTTCCAACAAAAATCAAGAGGAAATGATTGAAAGAAAATTCAAGGCTTTTGAGGAAGTAAATGATAGAAGACTCAAAGCATTGGAGTATTCATTTGGTCAAATGGCGAGCTCAATGAGTGCTCAACAAAAAGGAAAGTTTCCAGCCACAACTGAGGTTAATCCGAAAGCTCAATGTTTATTTGTTGAAACGGAAAAGGAAAGAAAGGTTGAAGAAGGGTTGGTGGAAAGCAAGGTTGTTGAAGAAATGAAAGAAGAGCAAAAGCCTAAATGGATACCTAAGTGGAAAAGGGTGCTAGAGGAAAAAAAAGTTGAAGAAAAGGGTAAAGAAGAGGAGTACAAACGTGATTATTGGGGTATTCCGATCACTCCATTCCCTATTCCCTATCCACAAATGTTTGTAAAAGAGGAGAAGAAAAAGGAGTTTGAGGAGTATGTGAAAGAGCTCAAGAAAAAGTATGAGAAAAAAGGAAAGAAGAGCAACCCGAAGCAAGTGGATCAATGCAAAAAGGGGGGCCTACAAAAGTTGGTGATCCGGGGAAGTTCATTATCCCTTGTGATTTTGAAAAGAAAGGTACCCTTGATGCATTGTGTGACTTGGGGGCAAGCGTTAACGTGATGTCTCATGCCACGTTCAAAGACCTTGCAATTGGAAAGCTAAAGCCTACTACTATCCATCTTGAAGTTGTCAATGGTGAGGTTGTGAAGCCACTAGGAATTGTTGAAGACGTGGAGGTAAAGGTGAAGGGGCTAGCTTTCCCGGTCGACTTCATGATTTTGGAAGTGAAGGCGGACCCCAAAGTTCCACTCATTTTGGGAAGGCCTTTTCTAGCTACGGGAAGAGCAAGAATTGATGTTGGTAGAGAAGAGTTATCCTTGAGCTCAAAAGGAAAGAGTGTCACGTTCATGTGCAAGAAGGAAAAAGGAGCCAAGTCTAACTTAAAGCCTCCGGATGATTTTGATGATCATGATTCTCTTCTCTTTGACAATTTAAATTCATTTCTTCATGATTATATGAAATTGTCAAATGCTAACTTGTCTTCTTGTGATGTTGATAGAAAGAAAGCTCCGAACCTTGATTGGAAAATTGACAAAGGAGAAAGAGGAAGTCCACTAGAATCACTTCTTGATGACGATTTGATGCTAGTGAGCAAGAATGGAGAGGTTGAGCTAGTGGACAAGAAGAAGGCTAAGCTAATGTTTAAAGTGAGGATGCGAGGAGAAAGTGGGATGGACCATCCTTTGGTCCAATGATCGTAAAATTTCGTCCGGCTTGAAGACGTTAAACTTAGCGATAAATGGGAGGCAACCCATTCTTGTGTTATTTTGATGCTTTTTGTTGTTTATTTTGGTCTTGTAGGTGGATTGTGCTCGTGAGAAAAAGCATGTTGAAGAAAGGAGAAGAACTTCATGGATTTGAATAAAAATGTCTCCATTTGTTGCAAACTTAATTCTCGACTCTTGTCTCGAGTCAAGTTTGGGGGAAAAGTGCATGGTGAACATGGCTTGAGTCGTGTGGATGCGTTTACTTCTTCACAAGAAGATCATCAATGGAAACTACAAGGGTAAGTCCCACCACTTTTTACAAACTTAATTCTCACCTCTTAGTTCGATTTAAGTTTGGGGGGAGAGTGCGTGGTGTGACTCACCACTTAAGTTTGATATGATGATATATTGATGATGATAGGTTTGTGTGACTCACCACTTAAGTTTGATATGATGATATATTGATGATGATAGGTTTGTGTGACTCACCACTTAAGTTTGATATGATGATATATTGATGATGATAGGTTTTTTTTTTTTTGTAATATTCACCCAATTTTAAAATTTTTCTCATGAGTTTTGGTTGGATTTTGGTATGATTGGTTGTGTTGAAGTGCATGTGAATCCATATTTTTAATGCAATTGTGGAGCTAATGGTGTTGTATGAGTTTTGAGTATGAATGAAGGGTATTGGAAGCACGAATGGAGCTTGGAGCGAACGCTTTCCTTACCAAATGCTTATTGAGGGAGTACTCTACACCTTATCACTTCTAATTGATTTTGATTTGAATTGAATGGATTAGAATGTTACTTCATGTGTTATGTTTTTGGGATGTTATTTTCATAATTTAGGATTTCCTTTTTCAATAAGGTTGGGATGATTGTGAGCTTACATTGTTATGGATGATTTGAATGTGTGCTTTATTGTTAATGATGGTGATTTTTGTTTTTGCATGTTATGTGTTTTTGTTTTGTTTCTTGTTTGTTGAGTCTTTATTTTATGTTTTATGTGTTTTCTTATTTTTGTCTTGGTATGTTTGGTGGTTTATTTTGGGATGTTGTGAGTCATTTTTGAACATGAATGGTGATATGTTGTGGTAGTAAGTGATGACAAGTTATGATTAAGAATCTCTACACTTTCGAATTGTGACATGTTTTACTTAACTTGTTCAATTTTGAGATGGATGTGGTGTAATAAGTTTCTTAAGGTCCGAGCACAAGCTTGTGAGCGTTTGAGCCTCAACCGTGCATACATGGTATTTTTCTTCATGAGTGGATTGGTTGTGTTTGATAAGCTAGAATTTGCTCAAGGACTATAGGAACGAGCCCAATTTGTGGAGATTAGTGACATGATCTAAGGCCATCCTTGTTATTATAGTCATTACCATATATTTCCCTACCATGAACATCATCCCTAGTCAACCACTTTGAGCTTTAAAGCCTATTTATTGTGATATAAGCACATTACAAGCCATGATTACCCACTTAAGCCTTACATATATACCATTTGTGTGGGTGATTGAGGAGATGGTAACTAGAAAGGTTTGATAAAGAAGAAAAAGAAAAAAGGAAATGGTAAACAAGCAAGAAAAAGGATGAAAAAGAGCACAAGAAAGAATGGACATGCAACCCCAAAACAAGAAAATGAGCAAAGCAATAACAATATGCTCAAGTACTTAAAAGTTCAAAGAAGGAAGCATGCATTAAAAGAAGATAAAAATCTAAGGAAAGTTGATGATTAGTGCTTGTGATTACCAAAGTTGAGAAAGAAAGAAAGAAAAGTGGAGAAGTTGGAGAAATTGGCCGTCTCTTCGATTACTTACACTTGCTTAGTCACTATTATCCATATCTTCCATACCCTACCAAAGAGCCTATCATTACATCCTTAATGAAAGACCTTTTTGATCATTAATGGAAACCTTGGCGGTTTGTGAATGTAGTCCACGAGCAAGCTTATAGCGAGTCAAGCCAATCAATTGATGAGTGTTGATTTACCTACTTTAAAGAGTGTTGAGTGAAATTTATAACCTATGTAAGGCTTGGACTAAAAGGGACTATATTACACTTTATTCTCTTTTGATTGAACTTGTTAATTTCTCATGTTATGATTTTATTGATGTAGGATGCCTTAGCATAGTTTGTAATTCTTATTGCTATTGACGTGTTATTACTTATGTTCGTTTAGTCTTTTCCTAGGTGAAAATCACTCCTCATGGTTTATCATTTTCGTTGTGCGAGGACGCACAACACTTTAAGTTTGGGGGTGTGATGAGTGATATTTTCACCTAGATTTTAGTGTCTTTTTATATGTGTTTTCGTATTATTTTATCCGTATTTTATGTGTTATTTGGTTGTGTTTTGTGTTTTCATGGAAATGTGTGAGAATGATCTTAAACATACATATAACAGGTGAAAATGGAGTAAAAATGAAGAAGGAAGATCAAACAAAGAAGAAGAAACAAAGGTGCAAGAACACGGCCGGCCGTGCTGTCAACACGGCTCGTGTTGCAGCAAAACGGCCCGTGTGTCAGACACGGGCCTGTCTAGAATGGTCGTGCGGCGGCATCTATTTATCCAACACGACCACCACTTGGTCGTGTTGTGGAGCACGACCCGTGTTGCGGAGAACGACCCGTGTACAAGACACGGGCCTGTAAGCGGAGGCCGTGCGGCGACGTCTAGGCATTCAACACGGCCACCCTTTGGCCGTGCGACGCAGAACGACTCGTGTGCTGCATGCCCTGACACGACACGACCCGTGCTACGTAGCACGACTCGTGTCAGCACCAGAACAGGATATTTTTTACAATTCTTCTAGAAGGTCTCCATGGGGTATAAATACCAATCCATTCAACATTTTAAAAGGAGATCCGAAATTCTACTGTTCCCACACACCTCACACACCATTCCTTTGATTTCACACCATATTCTCCATCCTATTCATCCATTTTTGAGATCTACATCATCTCTCCATGATTTCCTCCATCCAAATCAAGTGAAGAAGCAAGGAAGCTTGGGTGATCACCAAAGGAAGAAGGGAGATTCAATTGGATCCATTTCCAAGGGAGTTTTCATTCCAATTTTGTGTTAATCCTTTAGTTTATCATGATTTGTAAGAATTATAATGTCTATGTTATGGATCTTATGAAGATTGTAGGCTAATCTCCCTTGTGAGATTAGCAACATGAAGGTTGTTGGTTAATTTGTGGATCTATGTAATTAAATTCATATGTTGATGGGGATATTTGATTTTCTATCATTGGTGCTTATATATATTGAGATCTATGATGTTTTGTGTGTTTGATTGTTCTAATTATATGATTAGATTGAGAAATCAATGATGTGCTTAGGATAGTCAAGTGAATCATTTCATCAAACACCTCATGTGCATTATAGATGGTAAAGTGATTGAGAAGTCCTTTATTATTTAGAACCCTTTGATGGAACATGTGATTAGTTAGATTGAGAAGTCAATTGATTATATGAAGGGATTCTATAATTGAACTTAGTACCTAGTTGGAATAGTTTAATTTAGAACCAACCTTTGAGCTATTTTGAGATTGTGCAAATGATCTACATCCTATTCATTTCGAGAGGAAGTTTAGGTGGTATAAGTGTTGGCCCTTAGTCTTAACCCTTGATACATATGAGTTTAATGCATGAATCCATAAGTTACCACTTCATTAGTGTTGTTAATCTCACTTCTACTTAATTTGGAAAACCACTCATTCATCATTTTTATCTTGTCATTGGATTATTGTTTGTCTACTTTCATTTAATTACTTGTTACCCAAACCATCCATCTATGATTCGTCTCTATAAAATCGTGATAAACGTGATATCGCTTAAGTGCTAGCATCGACCTCCCTGTGGTTCGATAAATTCTTGAATTGGTCAACCCGACTACAAGTTATGGCTAATCAGTCGCGGCTATTCGTATACACCATTTTACTTCATACACCCAATTATATCTATACACACAAAAATGATATATACACACACTTGAAAAATACTACATTACCCTTAATGAATACATCTATATACACAATCTCTTCCCTCCCACAATCCCACATTTAATTTAAACATTAAATTATACACCCGCTTCACTTCTCATGTTTGAAACAAAGAAAAAAGAGGAAAGAAGAGAAGAAGGGAGGAAGAGAAATTACCTCACGTTTGAAATTATATCAAATTGCTTCATCATCAAACCACCAAAATTAGTACAACCTCAAACCCGAATAATGAACGAATACAGGAAATTAATCTACCTGAGGTAATTAGAAACATCTTCTTCTTTAAAAGTGCTTTCAGCTGGAAATGTCAAGCAAATCTTCCTCGAACCAGAGTTAATCTTGAAATCACGCCCGAACTTATGCATTGCTTCACCCATCATCAGATCTCTGTAACAACAGAGAATTAGAGTTTATTTTTTTGTAGATATAAATAAGATCGGAGCTTAGTTTAGACATGGCGAACTTCGGACTATCCGGTGGCTGTTGTAGGAGAAAATTTATGCACTGGTCTATTCGACCATGTATGGTCGAAATTTGAGTTGCCCGTCAGTCAGATTTTGTCGACAGCTTATGAAGCTATTCGTCCATTCATGGTTGGCTAAAAGGGGGAATTTTGGCCCATTACCGTCGAACAGAAGCTACTTCAGCATCCATCACCCATCGAACACACCGTTGGAATAATCGCAGCCACCTTCAGGATGAGGATCTGCAGACTGTGATGTAAGTAGAGGACTAAATCTTAGTGTAACTTTGTTTTTACACTCTCCCGGTATAATCATCCCAAAGGGTGTTTGAGTGTGTGTATGCCTAAGGGATGATTATCCCGGACTGTTGTGCCAAAACCCTAATATATGTAAATAAATAATCGCATATTGTAGAGTGTTTGAGTGTGTGAACGCTAAAGTATAATTCAGTAATTTGTATATATATTTATTAATTTAATATTGAAATGGTGTATGGAAGTAAAACGGTGTGTGCGAATAGCCGCTGCCTACGTAATATCCTACCTCTCCCTTCATAATATTTTGGTTGTAGATGACATTCTAGTGGGATTGACGTGAGGTGGCAGGGATGGCTATATTTCTGGGAATGAACTACGAACAAATATGAAGTGCATGAATACAAGTTATGCCTTCGAATGAAACACAATTCCGAATACGCTTTGTCTACGAACAAGGAAGTTATAAGTAATACAATTATGAATCTCGTTTGTGAAACTTCTTATTTCAAATTCTAAAACAGCAAAAACAAGGAATTTGAGACTGCAGCAACATTATCAACATACTTATCTCGTTATCTTCCCAACAAAGTAATTCTAATACTTCAATATCATCAACCTTGAAACCACATCATTTAGGCTAGATGCAAAAAGTTAATTGCCATTACCATATGCTTTTTCTTATCAATAAACATACGGACTATCATTTTGTCATATACTCCAATTATGATATGGTTGAGTTTCACATGAAATACGTACAATTTTATCTGTTATCGGTCTTCAATCTATGTTTCTCTCTCATCAAATCATGGAGAGGGGAGGTTGATTTCTTGATTTTCTGAAAAACAAAATGGTTGAAATCCACATGAATCATTTTTTTAAGCTAGATTGGTGCATAACTTGATAAACTGGTGGATGTTGATTGGAAACACTACTTTGAATTCTTGATTTGAAAGGGCTCACTAAGGATTTTTTTCA
This sequence comes from Pogostemon cablin, assembly GCA_023678885.1. Classification (NCBI taxonomy): domain Eukaryota; kingdom Viridiplantae; phylum Streptophyta; class Magnoliopsida; order Lamiales; family Lamiaceae; genus Pogostemon; species Pogostemon cablin. The sequence continues at coordinate 23,140,745 of CM042965.1, forward strand.
CATAGCCCCCTGATTTTCTATTCTTGTTTTATGTCATTAATTATGCTTTTGCAGCAGATTTTTCAATAAAGAAACCTGATTGAATTGTGATGATGATTCAACAGGTTTTACATGTGTTAATTTTGATTTTTAAAAGGCTAATTTTGAAAGTTTAGTGTGTATGAAATAAAATAAAAAAACAAAAATTTATAGGGGATTTGTATTCAATAAGAGAGCACATGTGTATTCAATAAAGGAATGTGTATTCAAAGACTCTCTTTAAGTTTTGTTATTGAATGTATGACTCATATTTACAAAAATAGAAATAGATAATTTGAGGTGAGACGATTAAAATAGAAAAATAGACATACTTGAGGGAGCAAAATTTTAGAAAATTTTAATTGTATTGATCATAATTATACTTTTCTCAATTTAATGACCATTAATTAGGGCATTATGCCACTAGTTATTTTTGTAAGGGCACACTTATGTAAGACCATCTCACATCTCATGTTGTTTATAAAATAGTTCACATCATTATCATCACTTTTTATGTGTCATTTAAGTCATTCACTGATTACCCAATTCTTTGCCTTATTGCAATATATCTCATTCATCTCCATTTCTTATCTCTTGAGTTTTCTCATTAATAAATTAAAAATTAGTGGATTATTCTCCACATCAAGCTCTTTTCATCCGGTATTTCTTCTTTTCCTATTTAAGACTGTAAAAATAAATGTTTAATCATGTTTCCCTTCATATCCAATATATTCTCATATCCATCATGTCACAAGAGAAGACCATACACTCACCTCAGTAATTTTTGAATGACATGTTTATATGACACTAAAAGTGATCAAAGAACCAAAGATTAAAATACGAGTAATAAAGAAGCACGTGTAAGATTTGTCATGGAGTTTTGATACACAAAAGTTTGAATGAAATGATTTACTACACACTTACAACATTGCGAACAAGTACTAGTAACATGCACAGTTTATTACATATAACACCTTTTCTATGTTGTTGTAAATGTAATCCTTTTTGACAAAATTGCCACCACTAACAAACAGATAGTACCTAATCCTCCAATACACTCTTGAAACCACCCAGCAATCCAGCACCATAGCAGTTGCCACAATGAACCTCCTTTTTCCCCTAAGTACTAACACCTCTAATTAGTATCCAAGGTAATGCTAAGTGGAAACACGATCGGAAATCCTACTTAAATTCGTAGCAACGAGCAAGTTTTTAATAGTAACGACTCCATTAAATGCGGTTATAACCAAGATGTTTACATGAACTTATGTTCAAACAAATAAAGTTCAGGATACTTCAGTCCCTGATTCTGAGAAGAATTATGTGCCATTTGCCGACATGAAAAGGAAAATGTTTAAAAATAAAATCTATTTAAATATTTTCTGAACATTTATAGAAACATTAACGCCAAAGACATTGCACATCCTAAAGATAAAACAAAAACTAAGAAGACCCCTGATATTGTTTCTGGATTCTGGATCCAAGATGTGATACCACTATTTCATGCAAATTCAAATGTCGATTTAGATGCCTACAAGTCTTCTGTGCCTTTTTTCGTTTACAAATGTGTATCAGATTAAACCTGAGTTCTATGGTTACTTACAGAACAAAACTAACTTCAATATTTTTAACAACTCAATCTTTCAGGAAAACCATAGGTTGGAATCATTTACAAAGGCTACAAACCAGATATTTGATATCAATATTTAAAATTTGAAAGGAATTTCAAAGGCATAAAAATGTTGACTGTAATTTTAACAAATCATGGTAATTGGTAAATATTATGTGCCATTTGCCGACATGAAAAGGGAAATGTTTAAAAATAAAATCTCTAGATTTCGTACAATTATGGAAACATAAACGCCAAAGACATTGCACATGCCAAAGAAAAAATAAAAAATATAGAAGACCCCTAATATTGTTTCTGAATTATGGACCCAAGACATAATACTACTAATTTGTGCAAATTAAATTGTTGATTTAGATGCCTACACGTCTTCTGTGCCTTTTTCGTTTACAAATGTGTATCGGATTTAAAACTTGAGTTCTATGGTTACATATTCAGAACACAACTAACTTCAATATTTTTAACAACACAATCTTTCAAGAAAACCATGGGTTGGAATCATTCATGGACTAAGGCTACAAACCAAATATTTGATATCAATATTTAAAATTTGAAAGGAATTTCAAAGGCATCAAAATGTTGATTGTAATTTTAACAAAAATCATGGTAATTGGTAAATTTCTGAGAGTGCAATACCACAATATAAGCCAACTACTCAATTGTAGGAATTTAAAGCCTAGAAACTAACTATGGTTGATCTTGTGAGCAATAAAATATGGCAACACCAAAGCAAATATCATTAATATACCTGCAGAGCCAACACGTGGTGCTGGCTTTGTACTGTCCATTAAAGTGATATACCAAATTGGTTCCAGTACCTTCACACTGACCACATGTTTTAGCACCTAAAGAATAAAAATTGAATATCAGGAATGAAAAGATCATGAGCTTAAATATCTAGCGGGATAAATAGAAATATTATAAGGAGGAAAATTCTTCACATAACTAGATTTGGGGTCTCAAGCACTCTAGTGCTATTGTCATTAGAACAGATACATGTGAATGTGGAAAGAGAAATTGAACAAAATTTAATCAAAATATACCAACAATAATAAAGAGATGGCTGAGAAATTCCATGTTAATGGTTTTAATACTTACGCAATCCTTGTCTTGGAAACTAAAATATGTCAAATGTGAAGTAGAACATCGAGTCATATGAAAATCTAGAAGAAAGTAATCATTAAGGCATTGTACCAGTCTCATCACAACTTCTTGAATATTTTACACAAAAGTAACCATTCTAAGCGATCAGCTGAATATGCTGCGATTCATTCAGTTCGTTGCCTTCAGACTCATAAAAAATGATGAATTAACCAATAACCTATCAATACAAGATGCAAAATTTACATCTATCATCAAAGACACAATCATACTCGCACGTAAGAGAACATAAGAATATCCATGAGCAAACAAAATGTTTCACTACCATTATCCTCACAATCAGGACACAGTAAGCTATTAGTTTCGGTTTCTAATTTGTTCTCAGCAGCCTGTATGTTACAAAAAGCCCAAGTGAAATTCATAAAATATGATGAAGTTTGAGTAAAATAGTTAAAGAATATAGGAAAAAGAACACTTAAATGCAGCCAAATCCTCATAAGTTAACTAAACCTAAATAAGACATGAATGGCATAATACCAAATCACAAACACTCTTATGAATCCGGTTCACAAAACTTATTATGTGAACCCTAATTTTTTCTCCCCTTAAGCCCTCTCCTTCCAATCCTATTATACCCTATGTATTATTAGGGGTTTAAATTAAAGGAAAAATGAGGGTTCACACTGTGAACCCAGTTCACGAGAGACTAACTCATTCCAAATACCTTAAACATATGAAAGGAACCTAGAAAATGCATTTGGATAATTGACACATGAGCATCTGCTAGAAATTGGCCAGAATGTCAAACTAAAATCCCAAAATATAGTAATATATGCATCTATAATGACTCCATCATAATTTGTGAGCTCTAATTAAATGAAGAAGTAATAATTTAAAAATAAATAAATATATAAAAAGCAAGTTGAACTCACATTAACTTTTAAAGCTTCGAAAGAAAGATTGTTGGAAGAATGAGTACTATTGACATTCATCCAATTCACATTCCTAGTAGTAAATTTATGGCTAATAAGTCCTGCATAAAAGATGAATCAACCCATATAAAAATACAATGAATTCTATTACATCAAACAATTGAAAGAATTATAGCAACAAAAACAGAGAAAGGTAAAGAAGTATCGGGTTTGTGAGTGGAGCTTAAGGAAATGAGAAGTGAGGAAGAAAGAGAGTGCACCATGTCTTCTCTAAATCTGTACTGTAAATTAGATAGATAAGGCTGTGCTAGATTTTATCGTTGCATTTCACCTCTCTGTGTGTGTTCTCCACTCGTCAGTTTAATATCTATTAATAATAAAATCCATACAAATATCTGTGAATAAACTAAAAGAAAATAGAGGACAAACGAATTTCCTTTGGTCGTTTTATCAAACACTTAGTGGACATTGTATCAATAAACATGCCAATTTTTAAAGCCAAATTGAACCAAAATTTTCTCATGGGCATTTTATCAAACACTTAGTGGACATAGTTACTCAAGGCAAGCTTTTTCACACATTGTTCACCTTCAAACCCAAATATGCAAGAGATTATGTCAAAATCCATCACATCAACAACATTCGTGCATCATACCATTTCACTTTATGAACAATGAAGCAACAATAAGCATCCAACCTTCTTAAACATTCACCTTCAACATTAAACATTCACTTCACTTTCACATGTTCTAAACTTTCACAATTTGTAATGAACAAGGTGTTCAACACCAAATCATCACTATTCAACTAGAATCATGCTTAAAAATTCATAGAACCACATTTCAACATTCTAGCATGAACAATAATATTCGACATTACAAATTAAACGGAGAGAAGAGGGAATACTTACCATTAAGACTTAAGAGATGAGGAAAGGGAGAAGATTCTTGCTTGTTAAACTACGGTGGCCTTCAATTTCAAGCAGGGAATAGCGATGGGAATACTATGCGAGTGTGAAGTGAAATGAAAAAAAAGGGACTGAATTTTTAAAACCTGCAAGCTCGAAAATTCTATCAAGTTTCTTAAAATTCGGTCAAATTTCTATGTAAGTTCCCGATTCAGGCATTCGGTTTGTAGAAAATTTCGACTGAGTTTTTCTGCTCAAGGTCGAATTTCTGGTCGAATTTTTTGCCAATTGCGCGGTACCAAAAACTCGATCGAAGAGTAAAAATTCGATCGAAATTTCACTCTATTTTTAGTTTTTTCATTTTGCTTGCTTTTCCATCTCAACATGCACAATATACCATTTATACATTCATCACAAGTGCATCTCAATCCACGTAGACAACGATAGTACCAATCAATACTCACAAGGACTTCAAAACACAACAATAAACAACAATAAACAACGAAAGCATGCACATTCTAGTAGAATCAACCATCAAACATATACGAGTTACACTACAATGCATCCCTCCAAACCTAAATCTTGACAAGAGGAAAGAATTAAGTTTATAAAAATAGTGAAACTTATCCTCAACATATCCAACCTAGCACTTCTCGTAATCCATTCTTCATTCCCTCCACTAGAATGCAAGCCTACACTACCAAAAATACAAACAACACATGAAAACAAAAATAAAAGAAAATTCCTACTATGGAAATGGATTGCCACCCATCAAGCACTCGATTTAATGTCTTTTAGCTAGACGCATTTTAGGCTTATAACTATCGGAGAAATCCACGACCCCATCGGGCCTCATCTTCACTTTGAACATTTCTTTCACGACCTTCTTGTCAACACTTCTAGCTCCTCTAGCACTCTATCTCGATTTATTGCTCTCTTTTCTTGATTTTTCAAATCCCGGGGGTCCTTTGTCGATCTTCTAATCAACATGTAGATTTTTCCCAAACTTATTCTTCTCCTTAGAGCCATAACCTGCAAATTCAAGTAGAAAGTTAGTCATTTCTTCATCTTTAAGAATCTCATGAACCACTCGAATTCGATCATCTGGAGGTTCAATGAGTGGCTTCAAATGAAGATCTTCCCCTTTTAAATTCTTGCTAGATAACACCAAATCTCTTTCATTTGATCGATGTGTGAGTTCCTTCTTATCTATATCAAAATTTTCTCTTCCAGTTGCCAAAAACAGCCTTCCAAAAATAAGCGGAATTAAGGGGTCCGCTTATTTATCAGCAACCATAAAATCCACCGGAAAAAATGTTGGTGTTTGGATCTTTTGGTTAATGTGAACCGTTAGGGTTCCATGCATTTCTAAATCAGCGGAAGTAAGAAATCATAGAAACGTATTACCTTTCACCAGAGTATGTTGAAGTAGAAGAATTCTCGCGGGCAGCCTGCGCAGTCTCACGACTTTGGGCATAGCTTCATCATCTGATCTCCGTTTTGAGTGATATATGCGCCAAAACGATCATCTTTTCCGTAGATTTCTAACGGTGTATACACGTACAGTTCAAACTTACACACGATTTTAAAAAAATCATGGAAGTTGATGGATAGAAACAGCAAACTACCTTCCGGTCTTCTGTTGTATTCCTAAGCCACGGCTCGACGTTGTGTGGACAACGATCTACGAGACGAACTCAATCTGCAGTCCAACAGTTTTTCACGTGTTTTTGGGCGTGAATTAGTTTTTCAGACTACTGAGATTGGCTATTATATAGGCTACAACAGGGACCAGGAGGAGAAATTAGGGTTTGAGCCTCCCATTGGGCTTAAGCATCCAAGTTTAGCCCAAAACTTATACTTAAGTCCAATAATAATAAATCATTCCACTAAAGAAATATTATTACACTGCCACCCTAATCCCAAATTATGTTTATGGGCTCCTTATTATGAACCCGTTAATCTTCCCGTATTTAAGATTCAATGTCCTCTAATTAATTAAGTTACTGACAACTCCATTAATTAATATATTTATCGAGAGTAGTACCACTCAACCTTATTATCATGCCGGAATTTATCCACTTGCAGGGTTTACATGATAATCATTATGAGCTCCTCAAGGGGACATCATCAACTAATTCCGTTAGGACACTGATTCATTCTACAATCAACAGCATACTATAGAGATAGCACCATCTCCTAACTCACCGAGTATATTGATTTAATATTAATTCTCACCCATTGATGAATTAAAGAAATAAATATTGGCTTACATGTCGAGGTTATTGTATAAGGATTAAGAGTACGAACATCCATAATAACAGAGATCAAGTTCTATTATATAGTTAGTATAAACCGAACGATCTCAACGACAGTCCTATTCAATACGCACAAAGTGCACTAATGCAATTTTATAGTCAAGACAGATTAATGCCAAATTAAACTACAACCATACCAATAAATAGTCCCCGTCTATCTCGGTTGTGAATATCTATTTATACTTTATAAAAAACCGATAATATGATCTTCTGTGTGACGCCGCACACCACATTATCAACAGTATAAAGTAAATGGACTTTTGCAACAACATTATTGCAAACGTTTGATTACATGATTCTCATTTCAAATATTATCTAAACATTGTTCATACAAAAAGCTAGACTTTCAGTATACAATCCAACAAGGATCCTCTATTCTCACAATCAAATCCTCCACAACTCCACGGGGTTTTATTATTGAGCCATCCATTATTCCAATTTCCATATTCATGTCATTTAGCTGCCCTATGCCAAGTGATGAGAGTGAAAATAAGCGTGTTTTAGTGTCCAATTTAACACCTTTTTGATTGATATTGTTGTCATATATTAGCACAAGTATCTTATATTCAATATATTTGAGAAAAAGGTGCACTTGAGGTGTTTTATTGTATTTTAGATGGAAAACAGGTATAAAAGGCTCAGAATTGGAAGACACGATTTTGGAGGCGAGATTAGAGTGTTGTTCGACCAAGATAGCATGTTCGACCAACATCAGTTTGGTCGAACAGAGGGTGACAAGTCGAGCAGATTACCGAAACCCATCCAAAGAAGTAGCTCGACTTGGAGGTGTTGCTCGACCAACATTGGCTTGGTCGAGCAGATGAGAAGAAGTCGAACAAAGTGGACAAAACTTACAGTGAGCTCGTTCGACTTGAAGGGCTTGCTTGACCAAGCATCAATGTGGTCGAGCAAGAGCAGTTTGGTCAAAAAGAATGCCAAAATTGTCCAGAGAGCTTGCTCGACCAGTTGCTCGAGTTGGAGGCCTTGTTCAACCAGTATGTCTTGGTCGAACGGCATGTCGCTGATTCTATTTATGATAATTCCGGATGTCTTTTACCAAATTTGACGTGTGCTTCAAGCAAAGGCCCATCCTAAGCCCATCAGGAGGTCCTATGAGTATAAAAGAAGAGCTTTCGCAGGACGACACACAACACAATACAATACAAAAAAGGAGAAGAGAGGCCACAACATACTACACCTCAAGGGGGGATTACCCCCCAACCATCATCCCTTCTTCCATCCATCCATCACTTTGAAGATTCGTTTGTGGAATCAAGGGGAGAACTAAGAGGAGAATTCAAGAGCGAGAAGGACGCGATGATGCCACATTTAGGGTTTATTCGTTTCCTAATTTATCTTGTATTTTTTGGACATTCGGGTAAGATCTATCCAACACCCATGATTTTTCTTCGCAACATCATGGGCTAGAGCCTTTTTGGTAGAACTAGGGTTGTGAAGGTTTTATCTAGTTAATTGAACTTTCGTGTGTAAACTTCGTACAACACAACTTGTGGATTTATTCTATATAAGATTGTGCCTTTTTAATTCATACTCACGGTCGTTTTGTGCATATTTAACTGTTATGTAGAATCTGAATACATCTCTTGGTTATAGATTGAGTGCGTTCACCGCTGAGCAGGATTATATGTTATAATTCTAAGTGAAGGGATTCCGAAGTCTTATTAGAACTATTTTATATAGATACTTATTAATTGAATTGAATTCAGGTTAATAAGTAGGATAAAGAGGTTAATTTTATAGTACCTATAAAGGGAGATCATATCGGGTTAGAGTACCAATTGGCGAGGAAAATAATTGATACATATAGTACCTAGAAAGGGGGGTGAAATTATATCTCTTGCTCCGAGATTATTCACACGTGTTACACGCATATCTACTTGTGTCTATAGAGTAGATATGTATGGTTTAGTGATTCGTCCATATTCCACAAGGCAGAGTCCGACACCAACACATGGAAAAAAAGTTAAGTAGTAAAACTGGATTACCCTAGAGCTACCTATTCTCCTACTTGATCCACTTTCGTATCCTTTGGGTGATATTTTATTTTATTTGTTATTTAATTTCTAGCATATTAGTTGTTAGATAATAATCATTCAAATGTAATTGCATTGTCTTAATTAATTAAGATAATAATTAAATTGATAATACGCCGTCCCTTGGGTTCGATATTCACTTGGTCACCTTTCGAAACTATAATTGATATCCTTCATACTTGGAGATTAATTATGTGTTGAGAAAATGCGCATCAAGTTCTTGGCGCCGTTGTCGGGGATGGCTGTAATTATTAGTTTATTATTTCTAATTTGATTAAGACTTTTATTTGTGATTATTTATTTCTATCTAACCTTGAATTTTTCTGAGGTACTTGTGCACTAGGAAAAAAGAGGAGGAAAAGAAGGAATAATACACTAAGCTAAACATGGCCGGAGCAAGACGGAATCCAGAGCCATATATAAAATTTTCACGAACTATGGGATTGGCAACATGGGGTTGATAGGAGCAAGGGGGGAGATGATGATTTTGAGATACATCCCGCTCTTATTAACATGGTGGAAAAGAATCCCTTTTCTGGAGGTAGTTTTGAAGATCCATGATGAGTGTGTAAATTCACAAGTTTGGCATCATGTTTTGTGCTAGTTTTGGAGAGTTTTGAGGTGGAAATAGGTGGAAAACCTATATATATTGTGAATTAGCATGAATCAGGTGTTAGTGGAGCTATTTAAGTGGTTTTCATAGCAAAATCGGAGTGAAAGTGCCAAGAATCGAAGAGACGAAGTCGAGACCACGCGAACCGCCAAGGAGAAAGGTGGATTCGACCTGTTGGAGGAGGGTTCGACCTCTCTAGCAGGTCGAACCAGCGTTGAAAGAGTGCAGGAGAGGGGTTCAACCACGACTCGAGGGGTTCAACTTGTCTATCAGGTCAAACCATGGTCGAACCATGGTCGAACCAGTTCGCGAGAAAATTTATTCGACCACGACGTTTGTGGTTCGACCAAGACTCGAGGGGTTCGACCTGTACAAGAAGTCGAACCAAGTGCAGAAATTGTCCAGTAAGTGGGTTCGACCTGTGGTTCGACCTGCGGCCAGTGGTTCGACCTGTTTGCTGAGGTCGAACCGTCATGCGGAAACTTACCTTATCCATATTTTCGAGGCCAAAATGCATGGGATCACTTTAAAAGCCCATTCCAAGCCCTAAAGACGTGATTACAAGTATAAAAGGAGGCTCATGCAGTCAAGGAAGACAACACACAAAAACATAACAAGACAACAACACAATACAAGAGAGTTTTAGAGAGCGTAAGATCGTGAAGCACAAGAGGAGACTAGGAGGAGCTGTGACAGAGGTTCCGCTGGAGATTCAAGTAAGATTGGTCCATCTAACCATGATTGCTCCTAGATCAATCATGGGCTAGAGCCACTTCGGTAGTTCTAGGGTTATGAAGGTTTCATGAGTTGATTTGTATTTCGTGTGTATACTCCGTACAACACTACTTGTGGTTTATTTTATATAAGATTGTGCATTTTTAATCCATACTCATAGTTGTTTTGTGCATCAATAATCGTTGTGTAGATTCTGAATGCATAACATGGTTATTGATTGAGTGCGTTCACTAATGAGCAGAGTTTATTGTTATAATTCTAAGTGAAGGGATTCTGAGGTTTTATTAGAACCGTCTTATATGAATGTTTATTAATTGAATTGAATTCGGGTTAACAAGTAGGATTAAGAGTATAACTTTATAGTACTTAAAAAGGGAGATCAAATCGGGTTAGAGTACTAAGTGCACGGGAAATAATTGATTATGATAGTACCTAGAAAGGGGGGTAAAGTATACATATTGCTCTGAGGATACTCACACGTGTCAAAAGCTTATCTATTTGTGTCTATATAGTAGATTTGCATGGTCTAGCGATGTGTCCATAAACCACAAGGTAGAGTCGGACATCGACACATGAAAGTAAGAATTAACGAATGAAACTGGATGGCCTGACGAACTACCTATCATCTATTTGATCACAACAACTCTTCTCTTGTTCTTGTTATTGATTTGCTATTTTAATTGTTACTTAGTTTAAAAACCAACAATTACAATTCTCAACATAGTCATAATTGCTAGAAAATAACTAAAGTAATATTTATCCGTCCCGTGGATTCGATATTTAACTTGGTCACCTTCGAAACTACAATTGGTATCCTTCATACTTGGGGATTAAAATTGTGTGTTGAGAAAACACCCAACAATCCATATCAGCATCTAAAAAGATTTCTTGGTTATGCAAACACTCAAAAGGGTGTTGGAGCTAATGATAATGCTAGACGGATCACCCTATTCAAGTTCTCTTTGATTGATAAGGCAGAAGCTTGGTATGGGGCTCTTAATGCAGCCGACTGCACTACATGGGACCAACTACAGCAGAAGTTCTTGGAAAGATACATGCTACCCTCAAGGATCTTAAGAATGAAGCAAGAGATCACCCAATTTATTATGGATCAGTGTGAGAAATTTCATGAGGCGTGGAATAGGTTTAAAGACATGCTCAGGAGGTATCCACAGCATGGGATGTCTATAGCTGAATACATAAGTATCTTCTACTATGGATTGGATTGTTAGTCGCGTATTCTTATTGATGCATCCTCAGGAGGAGTGTTGTTATCTAAGATAGCACTTGAAGCAGAAAAGTTGTTTGAAAACATCTTTATGAATTCACGTGATTGGCATGTAGAGAGAGATAGAGGATCATATGTACTTGGCAAGGTTGTGCATGTTGAACATCAAAAGGTGAAGCCGAATAAGGATGATAAGATCGTCTCTAGTCTAGCTAATATCAACAAGCTACTAGAGTTCCAGCAGAAGTAGATTACAGAGTTGACACTAAGGGGGCTTAGTATGAAGCAGCATGAAGTGAAGAGTGTTGAAGATACCTTCAATCGATACATGGCTGAGAATGACACAAGGATTGATTGTCTTGAGGATACCATGAATGTTGATCATGCAGATTTATCTAAGCTGTTGAAGGACCTTACCTTGCTTATGGGGCAGATGGCCGCGAATGTGAATCAAGTGACACAAACATTGGAGAATAATGCAATCACATTGAGGTCAAGTATGCAGTACGAAGGTCCAATGAAGTCGGTGGATGAAAACGACAAAGGCAGGGCTCCCGTTCGACCAAGCTTATGCCGTTCAACCAGAACTGATGGTCGAACGGTGGTCGAACAGTTTTCGGAAAAATAGAATCCCGATGCTCTGTTTTATGCCCCACCGTTCGACCAGAGAACTACCGTTCGACTAGACTACCCAAGTCAAATGGTGGTCGAGCAACACCTGGGAATGGGAATCCCTCGATCAGGAGGTTTGCTCGACTTGGAATAGGTTGCTCAACCAGATCTCCTAAGTCGAGCACAAGTCGAGCAAAATGCATAAAACTTACAGAGAGGTTTGCTCGACTTAGACCAGGTTGCTCGACCATACCACAGAAGTCGAGCAGGAGTCAAGCAACACCTGGGAGAACAAAGGTCGCGATCATCCACGTTGCTCGACTTCGACAGAGTTGCTCGACCAAACTATCCAAGTCGAGCGGAGGTCGAGCAGCCCCGTTTCATGCCCGATTCGATACCGAATGCTATATCTGTTGTTCAGAACACTCTGGAGCCATCCCAAAAGCATAATAATAAGATTATAGTTGAGAAGAAGTGGGAAAGAGTAAAGAAGTTGAGAGCCGAGAAGCTTAGACTGCAGATGCATAATGAAGATGTGGTTTTCTCTCTTGATCAAGCAATGAAGATGCCTATGGAGACTCAATCATGCAAGAGCATAAATGTGGTTTCTAACTTGTTTAATCTTGATTTTTCTAAGACAGATGATTCTGAATTTAAGTGAAAGATTGACAAGGAGGTGTCTAGACAGCCATAGGAGGAAGGAAATTCTGAGGATCATATACTTGTTACTAAGAAAGTTGAGGTGTTGAGTGTAGACAAGAAAATGGAAAGAAAGTATTTGAAGGTGATGATGCGAGAAGACCGTCCTCTGATCCAGTAGTACAAAGCAGTATTCCATCGTGACTCTCCGACGTTAAACAAGAGCGTCTGTTGGGGGCTTTCCTTTTCATTTTATTGCTTTATTTCTTTAGTGTGAGTAAGAAATTTTTATATTTAAAGTGTTTACTATTAAGAAATTACATCTCTTTTCAAACTTAGTTTCAACTTACGTTTTTACTAAGTTTGGGGGGGTGTGATGTACTTACCTCATTGAAGCACCAAGAGTATAATCTTTTCTTTGTAATGTTTGCTAGGGTAGTTGATTTTTTACGTTATGTTGAAACTTTAATCGATTTTGATGTGTCGATCTTTTACAATTTGCCTAGTGTTCAGTGGTGTTTCAAGTATGTGGAGTCGATTAGATAGTCAATTGATTCTTTCTTATAGTTCTCTTATTTTATTATTGATGAATCCTGTGATGATGAGTTTATTTGAGCTTTGATGATAGAAAAAGGTAAAGGAGTGGCAAGACAAGTTCTACTTTGAGGCTTAGACTCGAGGATCTCGTGCGTACGTTGAAGACAAATCAGGTGCCCTCGTTTCCTTATTCTAATTTTGATATGTTCTTTTAATTCATGGAGTGAAGGATTGAGTTTGATTTTGGTGATCCATGTGAGCTTATATTCTTGAAGTGTGCTAAAATTCATATGCTCTTGAAATTGATGAAGGAAGTGTACTTGAGTTATATTGTGATATGAAGTTCTATGTATACTTGTGGGATATTGCTTACCATGGAAAGTGTTCTGTTACTTGTTAAAAACCCATGTGAGATTTTGAGCCTTATTCATATACATAATCACATGATATTTCTTTCTGGTGAGTATTTGTTTGCCTATTTTTGTAGCACTCGCGAGCAAGAATACTCGATCGTTATAGTAGTATATCCCAAGAAAAAATATCAATTCATAAAGGAGTTATGTTCGGACTAGCAAAATACGTGAGCTCATGTTCATGTCGTTTTTGTAAAGATGATCGGGGGGTTTTAGATTGATTAACAACTAAAACAAGTAACAAGTAAATAAGGATAGCAAATAAGAAAATGACAAGTAAAGATAATGGGTGCTAAAGTTCAAGTATGGAAAATCATGGGATTAGAAACATTCAAGCATACTCAATTCATATTATCATGCAAAAGGAATCCAACTTAATTGATGTAGACTAAGGGTGATCACGATTGTATCCTAAGCTCCCTTTCGGGTTACAAAGGTTGTTGATCCATTTTAGACTCCCAAAAGCACTTAAGATCAAAGCCCAACATTAACCCCTTCCATCTAGGTACTAGTTAAATTAAACTCTCCCTTTTTGTGTACTAAGGCCAACGAATGGATTGGTTCCCCTCATTGAATTCAAATATCCTTTCGGTCAAACCCAAACTCAATGTCTATTCATGCCTTCCTAATACTATAGAGGATCGTTTCCGTCTCACTCCAAGCAATACATACATGAACATCATGATAGCATTTAATTACCACAAATAATCCATTGATCAACAATCCATTAAACCAATAAACATTCATGAACAACAAACCATGCCATCACAACATCAAGACAATTAAACTCCATGAATAGAAATCAATATCAATTAAATCAAAAACCAATTTAATCCACATAATAATAAAAATCTAATATACTCTTCATATTCTTAATCCCACTAGAGGGATTAGCCTAACATGATAAAAATAACAAAACAAATAAATGATTAATTACAATTACCCATAGTCTAAGATCTAAAGAAATACAAAATGAATGGATTCTTCCCTATCAATTTCTTGAAGAGAATCTTCTATTCTTCTTGATCTCTACCTCTAGCTCTTGATTTGAAGTCTTTAGCACCAAAAATGGAAGATATGATGGGTGGATGAAGATGGATGAAGATGGATGAAGATGAATGAAGATGAAGGTGGAAAATGGAAGAAATGGTGTGTGATGTGTGTGTAGATGATGGGAATCTCGGATCCTCTGCCAATTGTTGAATAAAGGGGTATTTATACCCCTATGGAGGCTTCTAGAAGGATCTGGAAATTTTTGCAGGAAAATACACAGCACGAGTCGTGCTCTGCAACACGGCCACGAGGTGGTCGTGTTGTGTCTTCTGATGCTGCCGCACGGCCTCGCCTTACAGGGCCGTGTTGATGACATGGCTCGTGCTGCCAACACGAGTCGTGTGTTGTAACACGGGCACAGGGTGGTCGTGTTGGTTCTTCTGATGTCGCCACACGGCCACTTCTTACAGGGCCGTGTTGGCGACACGGCTCGTGCTCCCGACTTGACTCGTGCAACTGGACACGACCTGAAGTTGCCCGTGTTGAATGACTAGATGTCGCCACACGGCCAACTCTTACAGGGCCGTGTTGGCTACACGGTCCGTGTTGGTGCTGGTTCCTGCATTTCTTCACTGTTTTGGCTCGTTCTCCCTCATTTTAACTCCGAATTGAGATCCGTTTTTTCCTACATCTTCCTTATCATGTTTAGCATCCAAATAAAATACAAAACACAACCAAATAACATATAAAATATGGATAAAATAATACGAAAACACATATAAAAAGACACTAAAATCTAGGTGAAAATAGCTCTAATCAACCCCCCAAACTTAAGGTGTTGCTCGTCCCCGAGCAACGAAAATGACAAATCAAAATGAGAAATTTTCACCTAGAAAAGACTAAACGAATATAAGCAATAACATATCGTTAGCAATAATAACAACAAACTATGCTAAGTCATCCTACAACATTAAAATCATGACATGAGAAATTAACAAGTTCAATCAAAAGAGAATAAAGTGTAATATAGTTCCTTTTAAGTCCAAGCCTCACAATGGATATTGATGTCTCTCAACACTCTTTTGAAATAGGGTAAATCACACTCATTAATCGATTGGCTCGACTCGCTATAAGCTTGCTAGCGGACTATATTCACAAACCACCAAAGTTTCAATCAATGATCAAAAAGGTCTTTAATTAGGATGTAATGATAGGCTCTTTGGTAGGGTAGGAAGTATATGGATAAGAGTGACTCAACAAGTGTAAGTAATCAAAGAGATGGCCAATTTCCTCAACTTCTTCACTTTCTTTTCTTCCTTGCTTATCTTTATAAATCTCAAGCACTATTCATTAACTTTCCTTGGATTGAGCTTCTTTTGATGCATGCTTCCTTTCTTTGAATTTTGTTTACTTGAGCATTTTGATGTTGTTTTACTCTTTCTCTTGCTTTGAGGTTGCATATCCATTTCTTACTTTTGCTCTTTTCATCCTTTTTCTTGCTTGTTTACCATTCCCTTCTCTTCTTTTGCTAATCAATCAATCCTTTCTAGCTACCATCTCCTCAATCACCCACACAAAGGTATATATAAGCTTGAATGGGTAATTAAGGCTTGTAATGTGCTAAATTCACAATAAATAGGCTTATAGGCTCAAAATGGTTAACTAAGGATGATGTTCATGGTAGGGAACATATATGGCAATGACTATAATAACAAGGATGGCCTTAGATCATTTCACCAATCTCCACTAATCGGGCTCGTTCCTATAGTCCTTGAGCAAGTTCTAACTTATCAAACACAATCGATCCACTCATGAAGAAATACCATGTATGCATGGTTGAGGCTCAAATGCCCACAAGCTTGTGCTCGGACCTTAAGGACTTATTACACCACATTCATCTCAAAATTGAACAAGTTAAGTAAAACATGTCACAATTTGAAAGTGTAGAGATTCTTAATCATAATTTGTCATCACTTGTCACCACAACCTATCATCACTCACATTCAAAAATGACTCACGACATCCCTAAACAAACCACCAAACATCCCAAGACAAGAATAAAAATACACAAAACATAAAAATAAGGACTCAACAAACAAGACACAACAAAAACACAAAACATGCAAAACACAAAATACCATCATCCATAAGAAAATTAAGCACACATTCATCCCAACCTTTATTGAAAAGGAAATCCTAATATACGAAAGTAAACCTCCCACAACATAACACATGAAGTAGCATGCTAGTCACAACAATCCATATCAAACTCAATTCATTTCAAGTAGTAAAATGATAAGGTGTAGATTACTCCCTCGATAGGCATTTGGTAAGGAAAGCGTTAGCTTCAAGCTCCATTATGCTTCCAATACCTCTCATTCATGCTCAAACACTCAACAAACACCATTATTTCAACAATTTCATTATAAATATGGACTATCATGCACTTCAACACCACCAATCATGCCAAAATCAACCCAAACTCATGAGAAAAATTTTAAAATTTATCCAATTTTACAAGAATCATACTCAAGTGGTGAGTCACACCACACACTCTCCCCCCAAACTTAAATCGAAACAAGAGTGGAGACTTAAGTTTGCAAAAAGTGGTGAGACTTACCCTTGTAGTTTCCATTGATGATCTTCTTGTTGAGAAGTAACCACATCCACACGACTCAAGCTATGCCCACCACGCACTAGCACCCCCAAACTTAACTCGAGACAAGAGTCACGAATTAAGTTTGCAACAAATGGTGGAACATGTCAACTTGAATCCATGAAGCATTTCTCTTTTCTTCAATGAGCATTTTTCTCCATGAGCACAATCAACTTACAAGTCCAAAACAAACAAACAACAAAAACAAAGCAATAAAGATAGTGATGGGGTGCCTTCCATCGAGCGCTAAGTTTAACGTCTTCAAGCTAGACGAATCTTTTAGCTCATCTTTCACATAAAGTATCCACAAAGAGGGTCTCCCTTTGTGATGGATCCACATAGTGCTTCACACGATGACCATTGACCAAGAACTCTCCCCCATTCTCATCCATAACCTTTAGAGCTCCCCCATCAAGTACTTCCTTTACCACATAAGGTCCTCTCCATTTGGACTTTAACTTGCCCGAAAAAAGTCTTAGTCGAGAATTGAATACCAACACCTTCTCATCCTTTTCAAAGCTCTTCTTCCTCAAACGAGCATCATGCCACCTCTTGGTTTTCTCCTTACAAATCCTTGAGTTTTCATAAGCATTTTCTCTAAATTCCTCAAGCTCATTCAATTGTAAGAATCTTACCTTCTTCGAAGCTTTCATGTCAAAATTCAACTTCTTAATGGCCCAATAAGCTTTATGCTCTAACTCCACGGGAAGATGGCAAGACTTGCCATAGACAATTTGAAAAGGAGACATACCAAGAGTGGTCTTGAATGCGGTTCGAAAGGCCCACAATGCATCATCAAGTTTATTTGACCAATCCTTTCTACTCACACTCACTGTTTTCTCCAAGACTTGTTTGATTTGTCGATTAGAAATTTCATCTTGACCATTCGTTTGAGGGTGATACGGAGTAGACACTCGATGCTTCACTCCATAAGTCTTGAGAATGTTCTCCATTGGCTTATTAATGAAGTGACTACCCCCATCACTTACCAACACTCTAGGTACTCCAAATCTTGTGAAGATATGCTTCTTTAGAAACCCCATGACCACTCTAGCATCACTTGTTCTTGAAGGTATGGCCTCAACCCATTTCGAGACATAGTCAACCGCCAATAAGATGTATAGGAATCCATTCGATTGAGGAAATGGTCCCATGAAATCGATGCCCCACACATCAAATATCTCCACTTCTTGAAAGCTCTTAAGGGGCATTTCATCCCACTTGGAGATTCCTCCCATCCTTTGACATCGATCACAACCCTCTACAAATTTCTTACAACTCTTGAACAAAAATGGCCAATACAACCCCGATTGTAAGACTTTTGCAGCGGTCTTTTGAGCTCCAAAATGGCCTCCACTAGGTGAAGAGTGGCAAAACTCCAACACACTATTCCATTCTTCCTCGGGCACACATCTTCGCACAAGAGAATCATTACACATCTTGTATAAGAATGGATCATCCCACAAGTAACTTTTAACATTATGAAAGAACTTCTTGGATTGATACTTATTAAGCTCATAAGGCCTCTTTCCACTAGCCAAGTAATTCACATAGTCCGCATACCACGGGCTTCCTTCTTGCTCCACTAACGCCTCAATTTGATAGCAATCACACTTCAAAATTTCTTCATCGGGAAAACCTCCTTGATTAACTCATAAGTACTTTCACAATGCTCCCTCGACTCTAACCTTGAAAGATGGTCGGCTATCACATTCTCCGTCCCCTTCTTATCTCTCACTTCAATATCAAATTCTTGAAGAAGTAGTACCCATCGTATCACTCTTGGCTTTGCATCCTTCTTTGCCATGAGATATTTGATAGCGGCATGGTCAGTGTATACAATAGTTTTCGTTCCTACCAAATAAGGACGAAACTTATCAAATGCGTATACTACCGCCAAGAACTCTTTTTCGGTAGTAGTGTAGTTCCTTTGAGCTGCATCAAATGTCTTGCTTGCATAGTAAATGGCTCGGAATTTTTTCTCTCTTAGTTGCCCCAAAACCACTCCAAGAGCTACATCACTTGCATCACACATCAATATAAATGGCTCTTTCCAATCGGGGGTGATCAAGATGGGTGATGAAATCAAAGCTTCCTTTAGCACCTGAAAAGCATTTAAACAATTATCATCAAACTTAAATGGCACATCTTTTTCAAGGAGATGAGATAGAGGTTTAGAAAATGAAGAAAAATCCTTGATGAATCTACGATAGAACCCGGCATGACCAAGGAACGATCGTACTCCCTTCTCATTTGTTGGCGGTGGAAGCTTCTCTATAGCAACAACTTTGGCTCGGTCAACTTGCAATCCCTTTGAAGAGATGTGATGTCCAAGTACAATGCCATCATTTACCATGAAGTGGCACTTCTCCCAATTCAACACTAAATTAGTGTCTTGACATCGCTTCAAAACAATAGCAAGGTTAGACAAACAAATATCAAAAGAAGAACCAAACACCGAAAAGTCATCCATGAACACTTCCATTATATTCTCAATTAATCCTTCAAAAATTACCATCATACACCTTTGAAAGGTGGCCGGTGTATTGCAAAGTCCAAATGGCAATCTTCGAAAAGCAAATATTCCATAAGGACAAGTGAAAGCGGTCTTTTCTTGGTCTTCGGGTGCTATGAGAATTTGGTTATACCCGAAATATCCATCAAGAAAGCAATAAAACTCATACCTGGCCAACCTATCCAACATTTGATCCAAGAAAGGTAAGGGGAAGTGATCTTTACGTGTGTTTTCATTAAGCTTTCTATAATCAACACACACACGCCACCCCGTCACCGTCCTAGTGGCTATGGTCTCATTTTTCTCGGTCTTCACTATAGTCATACCCCCTTTTTTAGATACTACATGCAACGGGCTCACATAGGGGCTATCACTAATAGGAAAGATCATATCCGAATCTAACCACTTAAGAACCTCTTTTTTACCACTTCTTGCATGATAGGATTAAGTCTCTTTGGTTTTGAACACAAGCTTTCCCTTCATCCTCAAGTCTTATTTTATGCATGCAAATTGTTGGACTAATTCCCTTCAAATCATCAATACGCCAACCAATAGCCGACTTATGCTCTTTAAGGACATTAAGCAATTTATCAAGTTGACTTGGGATTAGAGATGATGATACAATTACCGGATATGTCTCACTTTCACCAAGGTAGGCATAAGTAAGATGATCGGGTAGAGGCTTCAACTCCACCTTCTTTTTCTTTTTCTCTTCTTGTTCGAGTGGATCTCTAAGTGGTATGAACTTTTCATTTCCTCTTGAGATGGCGGCTGCAACCTCTTGAGCTTCACTACAATCACCTAGATCAAGCAAACAATTAATCAATTCTTCATTTAAATCAAGAGAAGTAGTAGAAATATTAGAAAGAGATAGAGAATTGCTCAAGCAAAGTTCAAGTGGATCCTTGGATACAATGGAAGGCCAACTCTCCTCGACACTTCCCTTTACAACATCCACACTTTTACATTCTTCATCATTCATTGGATATTGCATGGCCTTGTGTAGAGAGAATACCACTTCCTCATTATTAACTCTCAACTTCAATTCTCCTTTGTAGACATCAATAAGAGCTCTCCCGGTAGCAAGAAACGGTCTCCAAAAAATCAATGGCACATTTCATCCTCCTCCATATCTAGAACAACAAAATCCACCGGAAAGACGAACTTATCAACTTTTACCAACACATCTTCAACTACTCCTTTTGGATGTGTCATAGATCGATCCGCCAATTGAAGTGTGATGGAAGTTGGCTTTACTTCACCTAACCCAAGCTTCTTGAATATGGAGAGAGGCATTAGATTAATGCTTGCACCAAGGTCACAAAGAGCCTTGTTCTTCTTATTCTTTCCAATTTCACATGGTATAATGAAACTACCCGGATCCTTCAATTTTTGAGGAAGTTTCCGTTGTAGAATGGCACTACACTCTTCGGTTAGATTAACCATTTCATTGTCCACAAGACTTCTTTTCTTTCCCATGATGTCCTTCAAGAAACGAGCATAATGAGGCATTTGATCCAAAGCATCGGCGAAAGGGATATTGATTTGAATCTTCTTGAAGATTTCAAGAAACTTTTTGAACCTCTCATCCAAACCCTTCTTCAAGAACCTTTGAGGAAAAGGAACCGGTACTTGAGTCTTGGGTATTCCCCAACTATCTCTTTCAACTTCAACTTCCTTTTCCCTTAACTCCTTTGCCTTCTTCCACTTTGGAATTCTCTCTATCTTCTCTTCATCTTTCTTTTGCTCAACAATTTCTTTTTTCTTGCTTACTTCCTCCATTTCAATCTCTTCTTGCACCAACCCTTCTTCAACCTTTCTTTCCACTTCCCTTTCAATGACAATACTATCTTCTTTAGGCATAGGATGTTCCTCATACTCTTTTCCACTTCTAAGAGTGATAGCTTTGCAATCTTCTTTAGGATTAGTTACCGTGGTAGATGGAAACTTTCCTTGTTGGTGTTGAGATCCCACGGAAGAAGCAATTTGACCCATTTGATACTCAAAAGCTCTCATCCTTTTGTCGGATTTCTTCTCATTTTCCTCCATTCTAGCCTCCATCTTTTTCATGAATGTTAGCAATGTCTCTTCCACCGATACTTTCCCCTCTCCATTTGGTGGTTTAACACTCGGATCGAATCCCGAAGGATATGACACGGCGGCTTGAGGATTAGAGTAAGAAAGATTTTCATGCTTCCTCGGAGCTTGATAATTTCCACTTGATTGATTGAAATTGCTTCCCCGAGCTTGTCCTTGATATCCTCCTTGAAAATTACCTTGATTAGAAGGATAATTACCTTGGAAATTCCCTTGACGTTGAAAATTTCCTTGGTAATTTCTCCTATCTAAGTAGGCAACATCCTCTATACTTTGCATAACATGGCTCTCATTATTCACAATAGAACTTGTGCTTCCCCCTTGAGTTACTCCTTGAGTGATCAAATTCAATTGCTTTGTTAAAGCTTGAATGCTCTCATTGAATTCTTTCATTCCCTCACTTTGGAACATATCACTCTTCACTTTGTTCACACTCTCCACTTGAGCTACTTTTCCAAAGGCATAACCTCCCATTACTCGCTCGGAAGGCCATTGATAAGCATTCATCGCAATGTCTTCAAAAATATCCATGGCTTTCATAGCATCCACTCCAAATATAAACCCTCCGGATGAGGCATCTACATGCATCCGATTTTGTTGATTCAACCCTTGGTAAAAGAAAGCCACTTGTTGATTCTCATGAAAATCATGTTGAGGACACTTTCGGAGCATCTCTTTGTAGCGTTCCCATGCTTCATAAAAATTTTCATCCGGAAGTTGCCTAAATTGAGTGATAAGGCTCTTCAATTGGAGTGTTTTTGAAGGAGGAAAGTATTTGTTTAGGAACCTTTGCTCAAGATCTTCCCATGTATTACAACTTCCCAAAGGAATTGTATTGTACCATGCTTTAGCCTTGTCTCTTAAAGAAAAAGAGAACAACCTCATTCGAATAGCATCCTCCGACACTCCCTTCATCTTGAAGGTATTTGCAACCTCCAAGAAAGTAGATAGATGAGTGTTCGGGTCTTCAAGAGGACCTCCCCCAAACTGATTTGCTTTAACCATGTTGATCAATCCGGTCTTGATTTCATAATCATTGGCTTGAACCGGAGGAACCATATTGTGCACGGCCCTTGGTGGAAGTAATCCCGAATTGCTCTAGGCCTTGGCAACTCTTGTTGTTGAAATATCCTTTGAGCTTCTTGATTGGCAAGCAAATGCATATACTCTTGATTTTGAGCAAAGAAATTCCTTATTATCTCCGCTTGATTCTCTTGCACTCCTTCTTGTACCCCCCTTTGATCTTGTAAAGGATCTTGGGGTGGGTCATAATTAACATTGTCTCCCCGTTGATTCTCCATATTTTTTTCTTTTCTAGCTTTACGCCTCTCTCGCTTCCTTCGTCGTGCGGTCCTTTCAATCTCCAAATTCAAAGGAATGATCGATTGATTTCCCTTTGATCTTGTGATCATAAAACACCTACGAAAAGGCCAAGAGTGAGACCACAAACAACAATAGTAAACAAAGTAAAAATAAAATAAAAAGTATCCTTATCAAGAACAACTAAAACAATAACACAGTACTCGACTAGTCCGTCAAACTCCCCTTTGGCAACGGCGCCATTTTCTTGTTTGCCTTCTTTTAGCACTCACGAGCAAGAATACTCGATCGTTGTAGTAGTATATCCCAAGAAAAATTATCAATCCATAAAGGAGTTATGTTCGGACTAGCAAAATACGTGAGCTCATGTTCATGTCGTTTTTGTAAAGATGATCGGGGGATTTAAGATTGATTAACAACTAAAACAAGTAACAAGTAAATAAGGATAGCAAATAAGAAAATGACAAGTAAAGATAATGGGTGCTAAAGTTCAAGTATGGAAAATCATGGGATTAGAAACATTCAAGCATACTCAATTCATATTATCATGCAAAAGGAATCCAACTTAATTGATGTAGACTAAGGGTGATCACGATTGTATCCTAAGCTCCCTTTCGGGTTACAAAGGTTGTTGATCCATTTTAGACTCCCAAAAGCACTTAAGATCAAAGCCCAACATTAACCCCTTCCATCTAGGTACTAGTTAAATTAAACTCTCCCTTTTTGTGTACTAAGGCCAACGAATGGATTGGTTCCCCTCATTGAATTCAAATATCCTTTCGGTCAAACCCAAACTCAATGTCTATTCATGCCTTCCTAATACTATAGAGGGTCGTTTCCGTCTCACTCCAAGCAATACATACATGAACATCATGATAGCATTTAATTACCACAAATAATCCATTGATCAACAATCCATTAAACCAATAAACATTCATGAATAACAAACCATGCCATCACAACATCAAGACAATTAAACTCCATGAATAGAAATCAACATCAATTAAATCAAAAACCAATTTAATCCACATGATAATATAAATCTAATATACTCTTCATATTCCTAATCCCACTAGAGGGATTAGCCTAACATGATAAAAGTAACAAAACAAATAAATGATTCATTACAATTACCCATAGTCTAAGATCTAAAGAAATACAAAATGAATGAATTCTTCCCTATCAATTTCTTGAAGAGAATCTTCTATTCTTCTTGATCTCCACCTCTAGCTCTTGATTTGAAGTCTTTAGCACCAAAAATGGAAGATATGATGGGTGGATGAAGATGGATGAATATGAAGGTGGAAAATGGAAGAAATGGTGTGTGATGTGTGTGTAGATGATGGGAATCTCGGATCCTCTGCCAATTGTTGAATAAAGGGGTATTTATACCCCTATGGAGGCTTCTAGAAGGATCTGGAAATTTCTGCAGGAAAATACACAGCACGAGTCGTGCTCTGCAACACGGCCACGAGGTGGTCGTGTTGTGTCTTCTGATGCTGCCGCACGGCCTCGCCTTACAGGGCCGTGTTGATGACACGGCTCGTGCTGCCAACACGAGTCGTGTGTTGTAACATGGGCACAGGGTGGTCGTGTTGGTTCTTCTGATGTCGCCACATGGCCACTTCTTACAGTGCCGTGTTGGCGACACGGCTCGTGCTCCCGACTCGACTCGTGCAACTGGACACGACCTGAAGTTGCCCGTGTTGAATGACTAGATGTCGCCACACGGCCAACTCTTACAGGGCCGTGTTGGCTACACGGTCCGTGTTGGTGCTGGTTCCTGCATTTCTTCACTGTTTTGGCTCGTTCTCCCTCGTTTTAACTCCGAATTGAGATCCGCTTTTTCCTACATCTTCCTTATAAAATACGGATAAAATAATATGAAAACACATATAAAAAGACACTAAAATCTAGGTGAAAATAGCTCTAATCAGTATTATTCTTGTGAGTGTATTCTAAAACTTGCCTTAAGTCTCCTTGAATATTCAAGACTGGTCTAGCGATTATGGAAATGATATTAGGCCATCTTTGATTTATAGCCCATCTTTTCCAATATTCTTTAACTGAATTCATTAAATCCATAGTCAGCCCATTTGAGCCTTTTGAAATTCGTTCTTTTGATAGCCAATAAAGCTTAATTGAAGAGAGTGGTGATTTGAGGGATGATAAGGATGATGAAAGAAAAGTCTTAAGGATGAAAAAGAAATTCATGAAGTAGTGCTTAAATCTAGTACTCATGAAATCAAACACCCTAGGGTAGTGCTTAAATCTAGTACCCTATGGAGGATGTGAGAGGTAGTGCCCGAAACTGGTACCTCGAAAGAGAAAGAAAAAAAAAGAGGTGAAGAAAAGGAGAATGATGGAGTTGAAGAGCTAGGAAAAGTTGAAAAAATATGTTGTGCTTGATGGAGAAAGATTGGAAAGTTTGAAGAGAATGTTGTGCTTGATTGAAATGATGAGGAAAAATGAAAGATCGAGAGAGACTGCAGCTTGATTGATCCGAGTTTTGAGTCACTTATCTATATATTTCCCATCTATTCCAAAGAGCCTACATTACAACCTAATAAAAGACCTTTTTGATCCATGATTTACTAGCTACAAGTAAAAGGAGAGTTGAGACAATATGCAAGCTTATGGTTACACATGTACTTGGATTGAATCTGAGCGTAAACACCTTAACCCATAAGTGTACATCTTCTACACTTGAGTGCGAGTGATATACTTTCCATGAGAACATGTTAATAGAACATTTGAATTGGTGGTGATTGTCTTAAATTGTATGCTATGAATTGATTATTGCATGTAATGAAGGTTGCATGACCTAAGTTGATGACAATTATATTTTGAATGGGGTATTGATCATAGTCCTTGTTTCCCAGCTAATATTCTTTCTCTCTCTCTCTTTATTTTTATTTTGTTGCCTCGGGACGAGCAACGGGTAAGTTTGAAGGATTGATAAGAGTGAAAATAAACATTTTTAGTGTTCAATTTAATACTTTTTGATTGATATTATTGTCATATATTAGCACAAATATCTTATATTCAATATATTTGAGAAAAAGGTACACTTGAGGTGTTTTATTGTGTTTTAGGTGGAAAATAGGTGTAAAAGGCTCGGAATTGGAAGACACGACTTTGGAGGCGAGATTAGAGTGTTGTTCGAACAAGATAACCTGTTCGACCAACATCAATTTGGTCGAACAGAGGGTGAAAAGTCGAGCAGATTGCCGAAACCCATCTAGAGAAGTAGCTCGACTTGGGGTGTTGCTCGACCAACATCGGCTTGGTCGAGTAGATGAGAAGAAGTCGAACAAAGTGGAAAAAACTTATAGTGAGCTCGTTCGACTTAAAGGGCTTACTCGACCAAGCATCAATGTAGTCGAGAAAGAGCAGTTTGGTCGAACAGAATGCAAAAATTATCCAGAGAGCTTGCTCGACCAGTTGCTCGAGTTAGAGGCCTTGTTCGACCAGTATGCCTTGATCGAACGGCGTGTCGCTGATGCTATTTATGGTAATTTCGGATGTCATTTACAAAATTTAACGTGTGCTTCAAGCAAAGGCCCATCCTAAGCCCATAAAGAGGTCCTATAAGTATAAAAGAAGAGCTTTCACAGGACGACACACAACATAATACAATACAAAAAAGGAGAAGAGAGGCCACAACGTACTACACCCCAAGGGGGGATTACCCTCCAACCATCATCCCTTCTTCCATCCATCCATCACTTTGAAGATTCATTTATGGAATCAAGGGAAGAACTAAGAGGAGAATTCAAGAGCGAGAAGGACGCGATGACACCACATCTACGGTTTATTTGTTTCCTAATTTATCTTGCATTTTCCGGACATCCGGGTAAGATCTATCCAACACCCATGATTGTTCTTCGCAACATCATGGGCTAGAGTCTTTTTGGTAGAACTAGGGTTGTGAAGGTTTTATCTAGTTAATTGAACTTTCGTGTGTAAACTCCGTACAACTCTACTTGTGGATTTATTCTATATAAGATTGTGCCTTTTTAATTCATACTCATTGTCGTTTTGTGCATCTTTAACTATTATGTAGAGTCTGAATACATCTCTTGGTTATTGATTGAGTGCGTTCACCGCTAAGCAGGATTATATGTTATAATTATAAGTGAAGGAATTCCGAAGTCTTATTAGAACTGTTTTATATAAATACTTGTTAATTGAATTGAATTCGGGTTAATAAGTAGGATAAAGAGGTTAATTTTATAGTACCTATAAAGGGAAATCATATCGGGTTAGAGTACCAATTGGCCAGGGAAATAATTGATACTGATAGTACCTAGAAAGGGGGTGAAATTATATCTCTTGCTCCGAGATTATTCACATGTATTACACGCATGTCTACTTGTGTCCATAGAGTAGATATGTATGGTTTAGTGATGCGTCCATATTTCACAAGGCAGAGTCAGACACCAACACACGGAAGAGAAGTTAAGTAGTAAAACTGGATTACCCTAGAACTACCTATTCTCCTTCTTGATCCACTTTCGTATTCTTCGAGTGATATTTTATTTTATTTGTTATTTAATTTCTAGCATACTAGTTGTTAGATAATAATCATTCAAACGTAATTGCATTGTCTTAATTAATTTAGATAATAATTAAATTGATAATACGCCGTCCCTTGGGTTCGATATTCACTTGGTCACCTTTTGAAACTACAATTGATATCCTTCATACTTGAGGATTAATTGTGTGTTGAGAAAACGCGCATCATCAAGCTTTTCAAAAATTTCCAAAGGCATCAAATTAATACTTGAACCAAGATCACATATTGCATTGAAGTATCCCCTATTTCCAATTTCACAAGTAAGAACAAATTTTTCGGGGTCCTCGACCTTCAATGAGGTATCCGCTTCAACAATTTCATGATCGTGTTTCAACATCGACCCTTCATCAAAAATAAAGTTTCATATAAAATAACTTTCTCATCCACCTTAGACAAAATTTCATCAAAAACAACTTTTTCAACTTTCGGAATAATATTTAGTGTTTCCACCAACCCTTTCTCCACCTTACTTTCCATGTTGCATACATTGAGATACAAGCATTGTTCCTTAGGATTGGTGATAGTAGTAGATGGAAACTTTTCTTTTTTATGAACTTCCCCCTTCTCACTTGCCATTTGACTCATTTGCGCCATGTCTTCTCTAACTCAGCGCTGCAAATTAGATAGATAATGATGTGCTAGATTTTATCATTGTAGTTCACCTCTCTGCGCGTATTCTCCACTCGTCAGTTTAATATCTATTAATAATAAAATCCTTACAAATATCTGTGAATAAACTAAAAGAAAATAGAGGACAAACGAGTTTTCTTTTGTCATTTTATCAAACACTTAGTTGACATTGTATCAATAAACATGCCAAGTTTCAAAGACAAATTGAACCAAAAATTTCTCATGGGCATTTTATCAAACACTTAGTGGACATAGTTACTCGAGGCAAGCTTTTTTATACATTTTTCCTCTTCAAACCCAAATATGCAAGAGATTATGTCAAAATCCATCACATCAACAACATTCGTGCATCATACCATTTCACTTTATGAACAATGAAGCAACAGTGAGCATCCAACCCTTCTTAAACATTCACCTTCAACAATAAACATTCATTTCACTTTCACATGTTCTAAACTCTCACAATTTGTAATGAACAAGATGTTCAACACCAAATCATCACTATTCAACTAGAATCGTGCTTAAAAATTCATAGAACCACATTTCAACATTCTAGCATGAACTCTAAGATTCGACATTACAAATTAAACAGAGAGAAGAGGGAATACTTACCATTAAGACTTAAGAGATGAGGAGAGGAAGAAGATTCTTGCTTATTAAACTGCGGTGGCCTTCGATTTCAAGCAGGGAATAGAAACGAGAATATTGTGCGAGTGTGAAGTGAAATGAAGTAAAGGGGATCGAATTTTTAAAACCTGCAAGCTCGAAAATTCGATAGAGTTTCCTAAAATTCGGTTGAATTTCTATGTAAGTTCCCGATTCAGGCATCCAGTTTGTAGAAAAATTCGATCGAGTTTTTTTGCTCAAGGTTGAATTTTCTGCCAATTGCGCAGTACCAAAAACTCGACCGAAGAGTAAAAAATCGGCCGAATTTTCACTCTATTTTT
This sequence comes from Pogostemon cablin, assembly GCA_023678885.1. Lineage (NCBI taxonomy): Eukaryota > Viridiplantae > Streptophyta > Magnoliopsida > Lamiales > Lamiaceae > Pogostemon > Pogostemon cablin. Next base: position 23,170,216 of record CM042965.1, read on the forward strand.
AGTTTTTTTATTTTTCTTGCTTTTCCATCTCAACATGCACAATATACCATTTATACATTTATCAGAAGTGCATCTCAATCCACGTAGACAATGATAGTACCACTCAATACTCACAAGGACTTCAAAACACAACAAACAACAACAATAAACAACGAAAGCATGCACATTCTAGTGGAATCAACCATCAAACCCATACGAGTTACACTACAACGCATCCCCCAAACTTAAATCTTGACAAGAGGAAAGAATTAAGTTTGTAAAAGCAGTAAAACTTATCCTCGATGTATCCAATGTAGCGCTTCTCGTAATCCATTCTTCATTCCCTCCACTAGAATGCAAGCCTACACCACCAAAAATACAAACAACACATGAAAACAAAAAAAAAAGAAAATTCCTACTATGGAAATGGATTGTCACACATCAAGTGCTCGATTTAATGACTTTTAGCTAGACGCATTTTAGGCTTTTAACTATCGGAGAAATTCATGACCCCAGCAGGCCTCATCTTCACTTTGAACATTTCTTTCATGACCTTCCTGTCAACACTTCTAGCTCCTCTAGCACTCGATCTCGATTCATTGCATCCTTTTCTCGCTTTTTCAAATCTCGGGGTCCTTTATCTATCTTCCAATCAACGTGTAGATTTTCCCCAAACTTATTCTTGTCCTTAGAGCCATAACCTGCAAATTCAAGTAGAAAGTTAGTCATTTCTTCATCTTTAAAAATCTCATGAACCACTCGAATTCGATCATCCGGAGGTTCAATGGGTGGCTTCAAATGAAGATCTTCCCCTTTTAAATTCTTGCTAGATAACACAAAATCTCTTTCATTTAATCGGAGTGTGGGTTTCTTCTTATCTATATCAATTTTTTCTCTTCCAGTTGCCAAAAACGGCCTTCCAAAAATAAGCAGAATCAAGGGGTCCGCTTGTTTATCAACAACCATAAAATCCACCGGAAAGGAAGGATCCTCTATTATCACAATTAAATCCTCCACAACTCCATGGGGTTTTATTATTGAGTCATCCATTATTCCGATTTCCACATTCGTGTCATTTAGCCCCCAATGCCAAGCTTTTCAAAATTTTCCAAAGGCATCAAATTAATACTTGAACCAAGATCACATATTGCATTGAAGTATCCTCTATTCCCGATTTCACAAGTAAGAATAAATTTTTCGTGGTCCTCGACCTTCAATGAGGTATCCGCTTCAACAATTTTATGATCTTGTTTCAACATCGACTAATCATCACAAAACAAAGTTTCATCAAAAATAACTTTCTCATCCACCTTAGACAAGATTTCATCAAAAGCAACTTTTTCAACTTTCTAAACAATGTTTGGTGTTTCCAACAACCCTTTCTCCACCTTACTTTCCATGTTGCATACATTAACATACAAACATTGTTCCTCAGAATTGGTGATAGTAGTAGATGGAAACTTCCTTTTTTTATGAACGTCCCCCTTCTCACTTGCCATTTGACTCATTTGTGTCTCTAGTGCTTTAAACCTTCTATCATTCACTTCATCTTTTTGCCTTCTCTCTTCCCTATCTTGCTTAATGAATTCAAACATTTTACTTAATTAATCCTCAACCGTAGGCTTCCCTTCATCGTTTTGAGCCTTAGCTCCTTGATTGATCCCCGGTGTAAGAGCATTACCTTGATTTCAATATGATAAAATATCAAACTTCCGAGGTTGTTGAAAATTTCCACCGAAATTTCCTTGACCAAATCTACCTTGCCTAGGTGGGTATCCTCACTTACAACATTGTGAACAAGTACTAGTAACATGCACATATTATTACATATAACATCTCTTTTATGTTGTTGTATATATAATCCTCGTTGACAAAATTGGCACCACTAATAAACAGATGGTACCTAATCATCCAATACACTCTTAAACCACCCAGGAATCCAGCACCATAGCAGTTGCCTCAAATAACCTCATTTTTCCCCCTACGTACCAACACCTCTAATTAGTATCCAAGGTAATGCTAAGGTGGAAACTCGATCGGAAATCCTATTTAAATTCGTAGGAACGAGCAAGTTTTTAACAATAACGACTCTATTAAATGTGGTTATAACCAAGATGTTTACATTAACTTTTGTTCAAACAAACAGAGTTCAGGATACTTCAGTCCCTAATTCTGAGAAGGATTATGTGCCATTTACCGACATGAAAAGGGAAATATTTAAAAATAAAATCTATTTTAACATTTTCTAGATTTCGAACATTTATGGAAACATTAAAGCCAAAGACATTGCACATGCTAAAGAAAAAAAAGGAAAATTAAGAAGACCCCTGATATTTTTTTGTATTCTGGATCCAAGATGTAATACAACTATTTTGTGCATATTTAAATGTTGATTTAGATGCCTACAAGTCTTCTGTGCCTTTTTCGTTTACAAATGTGTATCGAATTTAAAACCTGAGTTCTATGGTCACTTATTTGGAACACAACTAACTTCAATATTTTTAACAGCTCAATCTTTCAGGAAAACCATAGGTTGGAATTATTTATGGACTAAGGCTATAAACCAGATATTTGATATCAATATTTAGAATTTGAACATGAAAATGTTGATCATAATGAAGTAAATATGCATCAAAATGAAGTAAATGTGCATCGAAACGAAGGAAATTTTAATCGTAATGAAGTAAATATGAATCAAAATGAAGTAAATATGCATCGAAATGAAAGAAATGTTGATCATAATGAAGTAAATATGCATCAAAATGAAGTAAATATGCATCAAAACGAAGGAAATCTTGATCGTAATGAAATAAATATGCATCAAAAATGAAATAAATATGCATCGAAACGAAGTAAATATTGATCGTAAAGTAAATATGCATCGAAACGAAGGATATTGTAATACCCGGAAATTTTTTTCCTATTTATGTGATTATATAATTTGTATTTTACGCATTTCTATAATTATTTGATAATTATGTGGTAAATGCTTCCACATTTTATTTATCTTTTGCATTTTTATTTGATACATTTATAATAATAATAATAAAATTTTAGTCCGTACACGTGGTAATTGGCAAGGCATGAGTCACTTGATTAATTAGTACACGTTAGTACTTAACTTTGATTAAAATATTAAAAAGGGACGGTGGATTTAACCTACTTCAAGGCCCACTTCTACTTATATATATACAAGTTGCACACTTTAACTTATTAATAATATATATATATATATATATATATATATATATATATATATATATATATATATATATATATATATATATATATATATATATATATATACTTTTTGACTATAAATAGTAAATAGGGTGGTGAGTCATCACTTCCACCACTGACTTACCATCACTACTCATACATCCTACGCACCCAATCACAAATTATTATATATATATATATATATATGGGTTGTGATAAGTGAAAACTCAATTTGAGGGTAATTGGCGAAAAAAGGAGAGAAGGGGGAAGAAAGGAGGGTGCCGGAATGTGCGTGTCGAAGCAGATTAATTATAATTCTTCACGAGGTCTATAATATTATATTGTCAGAATTCAAGTAAGTAGAAGTCCAACTACGATGCATAAACATGTTGTGTGTGAATTATTTGTGATTAGTTTAATTATCTTATGAATTATTTGGGATTCAATTGTGATTCCTGCTGTGGATTTATGTTATTTGAGGTAAGTTGGTATTCATATGTCACTAAATATTATTTTATAAATTATCTATGATAAACTTGTGATACAAGTTGCAGATCTATGTGATTTTAAATAATATCATTGTCCTATATAAATATATGTGATTGGAACTTGTTGAAAATATATCTGTATGATTTGAGAAGATATTAGTTATAAGGATCTATGTGATCCGAGATGAAGTTGTTATTCCAGAAGTGGATTTGTGCGAATTGAAGTTAAGTTGTTGCTTTATTGTGATTAAATGTTGATATTGATATCGTAACTGGTTTATGATGCATATTTAATTACCCTGATTGCATACCATGCATAATCAGAGAAAGTATATTCCCGAAAATTAATAAGATACTAATGGTGTGTGCGACCACTATATATACATCTCTGTCAGGGTTCGGAAAAATTATTCCGGATACTTTATTCTGAGTTCGAAAAAATTATTCTCGGCACTATTTTTGAGGTTCGGAAAAATTATCCCCATTGAGCTCATTTTGGGTGCATATCATAAGTGTGTCATGGAGATCCCACAACGTGAACTGTATTCAAGATAAAAGAGACCAACTAGAAAGATTAAGAAAAGGGCGATGGCCTTGAGAAATGCATTTTCATGCACTATCATGCATGATTTCTACTTACTGAGATTTTATCTCACTAGTTTATGCATTGTAGGTAAATTGCATATGATGCTGGTGGTTGGGGTTCTGTCAGATCCTGAGAGTTGTATACATGGATGACGACCTGTTGGCCGGGCCGGTGTGATGAGCTATTTTGTGAAAATTATATTATATAAAAATAAAATAAAATGAAAGAAATATTTATTATTGTTTATTATTGGTGACGAAAATTGGGTTCATGATAGATATGTTGTTCGTAATGAAATATGCATCGAAATGAAGTAAATATGCATCGAAACAAAGTATATGTTGATCGTAATGAAGTAAATATGCATCAAAATGAAGTAAATATGCATCGAAACGAATGAAAAATTTCAAATGCATCAAAATGTTGATTGTAATTTTAACAAATCATGGTAAATGGTAAATATTATGTGCCATTTTCCGACATTAAAAGGGAAATGTTTAAAAATAAAATCTCTAGATTTCGAACATTTATGAAAACATTAACGCCAAAGACATCGAATATGCTAAAGAAAAATTAAAATTAAGAAGACCACTGATATTGTTTCCGGATTATGGATCCAAGATTTAATACTACTAATTTGTGCAAATTAAATTGTCGATTTAGATGCCTAAAAGTCTTATGTGCCTTTTTCGTTAACAAATGTGTATCGGATTTAAAACTTGAGTTTTATGGTTACTTATTCAGAACACAACTAACATCAATATTTTTAACAAATCAATCTTTCAAGAAAACCATAGGTTGGAATCATTCATGGAATAAGGCTACAAACCAGATATTTGATATCAGTATTTAAAATTTGAAAGGAATTTCAAAGGCATCAAAATGTTGATTGTAATTTTAACAAATCATGGTAATTGGTAAATTTCTGAAAGTGCTATACTACAATATAAGCCAACTACTCAATTGTAGGAATTTAAAGCCTAGAAACTAACTATGGTTAATCTTGTGTGCAGAAAAAGAGGGCAACACCAAAACAAATATCATTAATATACCTACAGAGCCAACACGTGGCGCCGACTTTGTACTGTCCATTAAAGTGATCTATCAAATTGGTTCCAGTACCTTCATACTGCCCACATGTTTTAGCACCTAAAGAATAAAGATCGAATATCATGAATGAAAAGATCATGAGCTTAAATATCTAGCGGGATAAATAGAAATATTAAAAGGAGAAAATTTCTTCACATAACTAGATTTGGGGTCTCAAGCACTCCAGGGGTATTGTCATTGGAATAGATACATGTATAGTTAGGGAAGTAGTAAATTATGTAAGTAAAGCAAGGAGTTTGTGATAATAGAAAGTGATGGAACTAAATTAACATAACTTTAATCACGCAACACTAACCCCATACTGGTTAAAAGTATTCAGCAAGTGATGTTACCGATTTATGAGTAAATAAGTAATATGGCTAAACCTTAAAGGATGAAGATAGAAGAATTTGAAAATATTCATGAGAAGAAGAAAATTTCTCACAAGATTGAGTGGTTTTAAACATAGCGACCGGCCATAAAAGGGGAAAAGAGAGCATCCCAGTATTTTCGAAAAGAAAATTGATGAAAGATAAAGAATAGTGAATGTGAAAAGAGAAATTGAACAAAATTTAGTTAAAATATACCAACAACAATAAAGAGATGGCTAAGCAATTCCATGTTAATAGTTTTAATACTTACGCAATCCTTGTCTTGAAAACTAAAATATGTCAAATGTGAAGTAGAACATCGAGTCATCTGAAATTTCTGGAAGAAAGTAATCATTAAGGCATTGTACCAGTCTCATCACAACTTCTTGAATATTTTTAAAAAAAAGTAACCATTCTATGCGATCAGCTGCATATGCTGTGATTAATTCAGTTCGTTGCCTTCAGACTCATAAAAATGATGAATTAACCAATAACTTATCAATACAAGATGCAAAATTTACATATGTTATCAAAGACAAACTCACACTCGCACATAAGAGAACATAAGAATAGCCACGAGCAAACAGAATATTTCACTTACCATTACCCTCACAATCAGGACACAGTAAGCTATTAGTTTTAGTTTCTAATTTGTTCTCAGCAGCCTATATGTTACAAAAAGCCCAAGTGAAATTCATAGAATGTGATGAAGTTTGAGTAAAATAGTTAAAGAATATAGGGAAAAGAACACTTTAATGCAGCAAAATCCTCATAAGTTCACTAAACCTGAATAAGACATGAATGATATAATACCAAATCACAAACACTCTTATGAACCCGGTTCACAAAACTTATTATGTAAACCCTGATTTTTTCTCCCCTTAAGCCTTCCCCTTCTAATCCTATTATACTCTATGCATTGCTAGGGGTTTAAATTAAAGGAAAAATGAGGGTTCACACTGTGAACCCGGTTCACGAGATACTAACTCATACCAAATACGTTAAACAAATGAAAGAAACATAAAAATGCATTTTGATAACTGACACAAGAGCATCTGTTATAAATTGGCCAGAATGTCAAAATAAAATCCCAAAATATAGTAATATATGTAATGACTCCATCATAACTTGTGAGCTCTAATTAAATGAAGAAATTATAATTTAAAAATAAATAAATATATCAAAAGCAAGTTGAACCCACATTAACTTTTAAAGCTTCAAAAGAAAGATTGTTGGAAGAATGAGTAGTATTGCCATTCATCCAATTCACATTCCTAGTAGTAAATTTGTGGCTAATAAGTCCTGCATAAAAGATGAATCAAACCATATAAAAATATAATGAATTTTATTACATCAAACAATTGAAAGAATAAGAGCAACAAAAACAGATAAAGGTGAAGAAGTACCGGGTTTGTGAGTGGAGCTAAAGGAAATGAGAGGTGAGGAAGAAAGAAAGTGCACCATGTCTTCTCTAACTCAGCGCTGCAAATTAGATAGATAAGGTTGTGCTAGATTTTATCGTTGCAATTCACCTCTCTACGCGTGTTCTCCACTCGTCTGTTTATATCTATTTATAGAAAAATCCTTGCAAATATTTGTGAATAAACTAAAAGAAAATAGAGGACAAACGAATTTCCTTTAATCGTTTTATCAAACACTTAGTGGACATTGTATCCATAAACATGCAAAGTTTCAAAGCCAAATTGAACCAAAAATTTCTCATGGGCATTTTATCAAAACTTAGTGGACATAGTTACTCAAGGCAAGCTTTTTCATACATTTTATCAAAATCCATCACATCAACAACATTCGTGCATTATACCATTTCACTTTATGAACAATGAAACAACAGTAAGCATCAAACCACCCTTTTTAAACATTCACCTTCAACATTAAACATGAACTTCACTTTCACATGTTCTAAACTCTCACAATTTGTATTGAACAAGATGTTCAACACCAAATCATCACTATTCAACTAGAATTATGTTTAAAAATTCATAGAACCACATTTCAACATTCTAGCATGAACTCTAAGAATCGACATAACAAATTAAACGGAGAGAAGATGGAATACTTACCATTAAGACTTAAGAGATGAGGAGAGGGAGAAGATTCTTTCTTGTTAAACTCCGGTGGCCTTCGATTTCAGGCAGGGAATAGCGAAGGGAATATTGTGCGAGTGGAAGTGAAATTAAGAAAATGGGATCGAATTTTTAAAACCTGCTAGCTCGAAAATTCGATCGAGTTTCCTAAAATTCGGTCGAATTTCTATGTAAGTTCCCGATTCAGGCATCCAGTTTATAGAAAATTTCGATCGAGTTTTTCTGTTCAGGGTCGAATTTCTGGTCAAATTTTCCGCCAACTACGCGGTACCAAAAACTCGATCGAAGAGTAAAATTTGACCGAATTTTCACTCTATTTTTTAGTTTTTTTTATTTTTCTTGCTTTTCCATCTCGACATGCACAATATACAATTTATACATTCATCAGAAGTACATCTCAATCCACGTAGACAATGATAGTACCAATCAATACTCACAAGGACTTCAAAACACAACAAACAACAACAATAAATAATGAAAGCATGCACATTCTAGTGGAATCAACCATCAAACACATACGAGTTACACTACGACGCATCCCTCCAAACTTAAATCTTGACAAGAGGAAAGTATTAAGTTTGTAAAAGTAGTAAAACTTATCCTCAATGCATCCAACGTAGCACTTCTCGTAATCCATTCTTCATTCCTTCCACTAGAATGCAGGCCTACACCACCAAAAATACAAACAACACATGAAAACAAAAATAAAATAAAATTCCTACTATGGAATTAGATTGCCACCCATCAAGTGCTCGATTTAATGTCCTTTAGCTAGACGCATTTTAGGCTTTTAACAATCGGAGAAATCCACGACCCTATCGGGCCTCATCTTCACTTTGAACATTTCTTTCATGACCTTCTTGTCAACATTTCTAACTCCTCTAGCACTCGATCTCGATTCATTGCTTTCTTTTCTCGCTTTTTCAAATCCCGGGAGTCTTTTATCAATCTTCCAATCTACGTGTAGATTTCCCCCAAACTTATTCTTCTCCTTAGAGCCATAACCTGCAAATTCAAGTAGAAAGTTAGTCATTTCTTCATCATTAAGAATCTCATGAACCACTCGAATTCGATCATTCGGAGGTTCAATGGCTGACTTCAAATGAAGATCTTCCCCTTTTAAATTCTTGCTAGATAACACCAAATCTCTTTCATTTGATCAAAGTGTGAGTTCCTTCTTATCTATATCAAATTTTACTCTTCTATTTTCAAAAAATAACCTTCCAAAAATAAGCGGAATTAAGGGGGGTCCGCTTGTTTATCAACAACTATAAAATTCACCGAAAAGACAAGATCCTCTATTCTCACAATCAAATCCTCCAAACTCCACGGGGTTTTATTATTGAGCTATCCATTATTCTGATTTCCAAATTCATGTCATTTAGCCGCCCAATGCAATGCTTTTCAAAAATTTCCAAAGGCATCAAATTAATACTTGAACCAAGATCACATATTGCATTGAAGTATCCTCTATTCCCGATTTCATAAGTAAGAACAAATATTTCGGGGTCCTCGACCTTCAATGAGGTATCCGCTTCAACAATTTCATGATCTTGTTTCAACATCGACTAATCATCACAAAACAAAGTTTCATCAAAAATAACTTTCTCATCCACCTTAGACAAGATTTCATCAAACGAAACTTTTTTAACTTTCTAAACAATGTTTGGTGTTTCCACCAACCATTTCTCCACCTTACTTTCCATGTTGCATACATTAACATACAAACATTATTTCTTAGTATTGGTGATAGTTGTAGATGGAAACTTCCCTTTTTTTATGAACATCCCCCTTCTCACTTGCCATGTGACTCATTTGTCTCTAGTGCTTTAAACCTCCTATCATTCACTTCATCCTTTTGCCTTCTCTCTTCCTTATCTTGCTTAATGAATTCAAATATTTTGCTCAATTGATCCTCAACCGTAGGCTTTCCTTCATTGTTTTGAGCCTTAGCTCTCGGATTGATCCCCGGTGTAAGAGCATTACCTTGATTTCCATATGACAAGTTATCAAACCTCCGAGGTTGTTAAAAATTTCCACCGAAATTCCCTTGACCAAATCCACCTTGCCTAGGTGGGTATCCTCCTCCTTGGTGCCCGAAATTCCCTCCATAATTTCCTTGAAAATTCCTTCCTTGCATGAAGGCAACTTCTTCAAGTGACATCTGGGTTGGGCCCAATTCTCTTTACCTCCCATACTAGAAGAAGATCCTTGTTGAGGCATTTGGAGAGGCAATTTACTCATTGAGATTTGAGTAGGTTGATTCACTATAGGGAAAGGGCTTGAAGATACTTGCATATTGGCATTAATCCTCTTTAGTATCTCCATTATTCACTACAAGAAAAAAGGTCAATAATGACAGAATTTTAATGACGGGAGAAAAAATTCATCATTAAAGGTAATTTTTAATGAGAGGAAAAGGAAAATGGAATGTATTTAATGAGGGACCTTATTTCCTCTCATTATTATTAGTAATCCTCTCATTAAAATCTCTTATTTTAGTTGCCTCTCATTATTGATAGAAATTGATAAAATGTTTAGAGCCAAAATTTTCCCCTCAATTTTTTCATTCATTAAAAAATAAGAGCCAAAATTTCCCCCTTTTGTTTTTATCTATGAAAAATTAATTGAAAATGAAAAGGTTTTATTCATTTACCCAAATTTTGACATTAACCCCAAATTTATTCAAAACCCCTCAAACTGAATTAGCAACGAATTGAGATATTCAAGGCCAGACAAGCGGTCGGAGAGTCATGGGTGTGGCGAGCGGTCGGACAGTCAAAGGCTTGGCTAGCTGTCAGAGGGTCGCAGGTTTGGTAAGAGGTCAGAGGTCTTCAGAGATCTTGGGTCTTGCAAGTAAGTGGTCGGCTTCCACAAGGGTTTGAACTCAACATATTTTCCTTAATTTTAATTTTTTAAACTTCTGTCTCTCTCTCTCTCGATTCTTATTCTGAAACTAGTTGGTGAACCTCGTTAACGATATGGAATATCTACACATGTTCCTTATTGACGGAGTTCTCAACTGCTCTTGAGAGTTCATAATCTTGGAAGTCGTTTGGATTTATTTACTTTTCTACAATCTTTATTGTTGATGGTTAATCAATCAATTTTGTTGAATAATAAGGTTGATTCTAGCTTAATGCAACTTTTCTTGATTTTTTGTAGCTATTATGGCCATCTGTCTGTTCATCACAATACACTAAATTATTATACTACTTAAATGAAGTATGTGTGTGTGATTTAGGCTTCTATAAGTTCTAGCTTTCAAGTACATTAGGTTATCTAATGGTTTAATGGTAAAATTGTTCCAGTTCTTCAGTTTTCTTGACTTATCACTATCTCATACATGTTTTCTTCATATTACATACTGCTTAGTGATGGATAGCCTTTTAAAATGTAAAAAACTTATGAAAGCTTAACTGGTGTTTAATGAAATTAGGAGAAAGATTGGGAAAACTGGTATGTTTTGTTAGAATTTCAAGTTTTTAGTTGAAATCTTTTGGTAAATATATATCAGAAGCACATGGGTCAGTTTAACAATTTAAGCTGCTTTTATTGAGAAAGAATTAGTCCTCATGACTTATATCAATGTAAAGCCATAAAATTCTAGTTTCTAATGAATTTTGAATTTTGCAATTTGATATTTTGAGTAAAAAGTTATGATCAAAATTTCAAACTATGGCAAACTGTGTGAGAATCTGTCAAATGAACGAGCACGTTGGTCGGATTAACAATTTAAACTGTTTTTCTTGAAAACGAATCATGCCTTATGGCTTATATCATTGTAAAGCCATATAAGTCTAGTCACTAAGGAATTTTTAATTTTGAAATTTGAAGTTTTGAATGAAAAGTTATGATCAAAATGTCAAAGTATGGTACACTATGTGAGAATTTGTCAAATGAACACATTGGTCATTTTAGAAATTTAAACTGCTTTCTTTAACAAGGAATTAGGCCTCATGGCTTATATCATTGTAAAATTCGTAGAAGTTTAGTTTCTAAAAAAATTTGAATTTTGCAATTTGGAGTTTTGAGTGAAAAGTTATGATCAAAATTCCAAACTATGGCAAACTGTATGAGAATCTGTCAAATGAACGAGCACATTAATCAGATTAACAATTAAAACTGTTTTTCTTGAAAAGGAATTAGGCATTATGGTTTATATCATTATAAAGTCATATAAGTCTAGTTTCTAAGAAATTTTGAATTTTACAATTCGGAGTTTTGAGTGAAAAGTTATGATCAAAATTCCAAAGTATGGCAAGACTGTACGAGATTATGTCAAATGAACACATTGGTCACTTTAGCCATTTAAACTGATTTTTTCCACAAGAAAATAGGTCTCATGGCTTATATTACTGTAAAGCCATTGAAGTCAAGTTTCTAAAGAATTTCGTAATTTTCAATTTGGATTTTGGAGTTAAAAGTTATGATCAAACTTCTAAAGTATTGCAGACTATGCGAGAATCTGTCAAATGAACGTGTAAATGCAATTTAGATCAGGGAACATGTCTTCCAACTATTTTATTCTTTTTTTTCATTATCAGATCTAGTAACATTGATAGATCTTTTCATTTGGGGATTATTTGGTCAAGAGTGATGTTGGCGCATGTAAGAAGATAAACTTGGTGCTAATTTATGAGGTAAAGTAATATTTTTATACTTCTCACCCATATAAATGATTTACTTGTTTTATTTCTTTTGTTTGTTAAATTTCATTTAAGTAAGAGGTATTAGTCATGTAGTTCCATGAAAATTATGATTTTCTTAAATTTGTATGTTACTTTAAGTTTTATTTTTAGTTTCTAAATTTGAATTTTATTAACTTATTTTTTATTTTGAGTTCACTTATTTTCTATTTTCTTTATGTGGTTATTGTTGTACATACTAATTTCTTAATGATTCATTATTCCTACAGATGAAATCAATATTTGTAAAAGGTAGCAATAATAATGTCCAAAGGACTGCAAAGTTTATAGCTCCTGGGAATTTAGCTCGTCAATATGGACAAAAAGCATTCAAACTTCAAGGAGACCACAACAGTAGATTTAGTTTCTTTTTTGCTTTACTTGATATTTTGGGTAGGTGTATATTAGTTTTTAAGAAAATCTTAAAATGGTTGAATATTTTTTTCTTAAATGCATAAGCCCACAAGAATACAAGTAAAAATCAAAGACTTCAGGATAAAAGGCAAAGATCTGGAAACAATTGTCATAATAGAATTGGTAAAATTTTAACTCTCTGTTTTTTAATTTCTTTTTTATATCTTTTAGAGAAATATGTTTTTAAGATGATATCAAATACTATTTTCTTTCTTAAGGTGGAGTTTCAGTTCATACATTAACTATGCATTTTGGAGAAGATGAATGGAAAGAGAGCAATTTCACAGAAGATAGCTCTTTCTTGGACATCCTGGACTTGCGTAAAAAGTTCGTTGATATATATTCTATTGGTTTTAAAGTAATGGATCGAGATGCTAAGCCTATGAAGAATGATAGGGATTTGTTGGCTATGATAATAGATCATGACGGTTTTGATAATATTGACATATATTTGGAAATTGATGAAACTGCCTTGCTGATGCTCTTTAAAATGCCTAATGACTATCCATCATTTACTTCACGTATGTTGGTTTTTTACTAGCTTACTTTAAATTTTTTTCTTCTTTTAAGTTATTTATTGCTCTAATTTATTTATTTTTATGTATGTAGCTTCTACTGTTAAAAATCCTATAGTAAAAGATGTTTCCATATTGGGGGAGAATCGGATCCATAACAAAATCATAGTGCATGGTGATGTTGTAAATGGACTTGAAAAAGCTAGTACGGTTTAATTATTCAAAACTACATCTAAGTATTTTGATATTGAGACTGATTTGATACCCAACATTCAAAGTAAGTAATTATCTTTTTTTACCTATTTATTAACTTTTATAATTATAGTTGTTCTATATATGATCACCACATCTATTTGTTTCTTTTATCTATAGGAGTTTCAAATACCATCTGAGGCAATTGGTCACTTTCTTGTTGCTATGTATACTCTTGTGACAAGTGATGGTAAATGTGGTGACCCAAAATATGCCATCACGGAAAAACTAATTAAAGGTTAGTATTATATTTCATTTTCAATAAACCTATAAATGTACCTATTATGATTTTTTTCATGCTAATCGTCTTTTTTTATTTTTTTAAAACTTCAATTTATGATATAGATTCAATACCCCAATTGATGAAGAAAAGACGAGGAAAAAACAAGAACAAGAAAGTTGAAATTTTGAAAAGCAATGAAAAACTTCCAGTTGAATTCTTCAACAATCGTGCAGTTGGTTCCAATCATACAACTTGGTCAAGACACCTTGAAAAGACATACGAGACAAGAATATTTGTCCGATAAGAGTGAAGACATGGAAAGAAGTGATTGAATCAGATAAACAACATATGTGGTGCTCAATTAAGGTATGTGATTCATACTATTTTTCATTTGATAATGGAATTGCATTTAAGTTTTTTTTAGAAGTCTCAATATTCTAAATTATCTTTAGTTAAATATTTCTATATATAATTCATAGGAATGCTTTACCAATCCTAATATAGAGCTATATCGAGCACATACGTTGGAGCATATGTGTGTTTTGTGGACATCATGGATGTCCTCTTTGAATGTACGCAATGTGAAGAATTGTAAAACTAAAACTGAAGTTTTAGCAAATGTACCTGATGAGATGGATGCCGGTGATTGGGAATGGCTCGTAAATAACAAATTTTTAACTGAAGAGTTTCAGGTAATTTATTACTTAAATTTAATAGACAAATTGTAATAAGTTTATTTAGCTTTGATTTTTTACATTATTATATATATTTTAGAATAGGAAACAAAAGTATGAACCTCAATATTGTTGTACGTATTATATGTTTTATTTTATATACAATTTAAATATTCTTTGGAAAATTACAATTGTATAATTTTATTTTATAATTTTTTATAAAAAATTAGTGGTCAAAATACCAAAAATCGCAAAAATGGAGAAATGCCTCATCGAACAGGAAGCAAACCTCATAGACAAGTGATATATGAAAAGATAGTGTTATAGTTAATTTATAATTCTTATATTATGTTCAATATATATTTTTTATAAAAATTTATGTACATGCTTTTTGTTATTTTAGGGAGGTAAGCTCAACGTGGCGGAGATTTTCTATGAGGCTCGACAAAAAAATGGGAACTTTGTCAAGAAAGAAGAAAAGGATAAATATGTAACTTACTTGTCTTTTCAATTAATTAATATTACTTTTTTTATATATAATTCATATTATATTATTTATGGACATTTGTAGGATGAGCTTGCAGAGATTGTTAACGAGAACCCATCGCTCCCACAAATTATGATGACAGAAAAATATTTTGGAGTACAACACAAAGGCAATGTCATTGGTTTCGGAGGTGGGATGAAGCGAAAGTGTTTTCTAGATTCTCAATCAACTTATGTAAAGGAAATTGAGGAACAATTAAAAGAGGAGGAGGAAAAAAACAAAATTCTTAAAAGGCGAATGGACACTTTTGATAGTAGATTGAGTCAAATTGAGAATGGAAACCAAGCTGCAGTTGATGAGTCTTCAATTGCTAATGACTTTGTGAATGATCATGATCAGGTATATATCTTAGAGGTTTAAAATATTAAAAGTTTAAGTATAATATACAATTTAGAAAAAAAGGAAAAAGGAGTTCTAGTATATTTATTTAGTTTTTCAATTATGAGCTGATATATATTATGTATTAATTTGCATGGAGGAAGACTTTAATACTTACATATCTTTCTCACTTTAAATAGGAAACAAAATATAAATTAATAGTAATACAAAATCTTTATATTAATTTTTTTCTTTTGCAGGTTTAGGGGGAGGGGAATATGATGATAATATTTTGGACGACAATCATATGACCTCATTACAATTTTTTGAGTATTTTGATATTATAAGAAATATATAATAGGCAATTTGCATGCTACATTTAGAAAGAATTCAATTTTTGAGCTAGTAAACTAGGGTTGTTTATCACTTGTTAGGGTGTAGATTTGATTCTAATTCAAGCTGGTATTTGCATTTGCCAGCTTCTTCTTAGAGTTTTTTATTTTGTTTTTTTGTTGGTTTTACCTTCTCTACAATGCCATTAGTTTTGCAGTTTGAATTGAATTCTGCTTTCTGTGGAGATGTGTTACTGTGCACTACTGACTTCCATATTGAAGGTACAACTTGATTGTTTTATTTTTATGATTACTGATTGATGTGAAGTTGTGATACGGATGGTTTTTGCAATTTTGTTGTTGGTATCCAGGCTGAAGTGAATACACATGTTGCTAATTTTTTTTATTTTTGTTGTTTCCTTGGTTGTTGGTTTTTTATCGTTTGTTTCTTTGGTTGATGGTTGATGGTTTCTTCTGGGAACTATTGGGATTTGACATTCCTTCTATTGCCTATTACGATACTTTACTAATTTTAATGATGACTTTTTTGCAGCAGGTCACTAGCTTTCTACTAGTATCTACACCTTGTTTTGTTGCTGGTTAAAATTGTTATTGTTGCTGTTGGGGTACTTCATCTCTCCTACACTCTACTTGCTAATTTTTTGGAGATGCAAATGGTTGATAGCAGCTAGAATTACTTATTTTCTAACTCATTTTTTGAAGCAGCAGATTTTGTTTGATGTAACTATGCAGCCTACTAGTTTAATTGTTTACTGCTAGTTTTGAATAGAATTTAGAATTAGTTAAACACTAGTTTTCGCCATGCACTTTTGAATTAGCTAAACACTAGTTTTGGCCATGCACTTTTATGCTTTCGTTGTATTATACTTTGTACATTTAATATAATTTATAATTTTCAATGATGTCATCTTAATTTGGTTAATCATATATTGAATGTGAGATAAATAAGGATTTAATGAGAATATTTTTTTTGTTATTAATGTATCATTTAATGAGAGGCAAATTATAATTAATGAGAGGATATGTTAATATTTGAAAATAATTTTAATGAGAGTATAGACCTCTCATTGAAAGTAAACAAACAATAATGACAGGATAACAATCATGTCATAATTGATTATTATCTAGAGAGGCAACTATGATGGGTCCATGACATGGAAATTCCTGTCATAATATGCTTATAATGACATTATTTTAGATTTAATGACAGGAATTCTTATCATTATAGGCCCATTTTCTTGTAGTGATTGTCTTTTCCGTCACATCTTCTTTATGTGCTTCCACTTGTTTTACTTATTTCATGCAAATCTCCTCCATCTTAGCTTTTCTTTCCATCTCATAATTTCTCCCTACACGATTCATAGGCCATTGTCCCGAATTCAAAGAAATTTCCTCACGTATAGCCATAGCTCGTTCCGGTATTTGCCCCAAGATAGACCCCCCTGCGGATGCATCAAATAGAATCCTCAAGTTCCCATCTAATCCCATATAGAAAAATCTAATTTTTTGATCTACAGGAAACCCATGTCGAGGACATTGTCTCAACATATCTCGGAATCGATCCCATGCCTCACTAAATGTCTCCATTGGCAATTGCTTGAATTGTATGATCAAGCTTTTCAAGTGTAGCATATTAGATGGTGGGAAGTATTTATTCAAAAACCTTTGAGCTAGATCATTTCACGTATTACACGCTTCCGGAGGGATTGTGTTATACCAAGTTCGTGAACGGTCACAAAGAGAGAAAGAGAAAAGCCTCTTCTTCACAATATCCTCGCTCACTCCATTGATCTTGATGGTATTGCTACCTCCACAAACTGAGATAAGTGAGCATTTAGATCTTCCGTTGCACCGTCCCCAAACTGATTTGCTCGCACCATATTAGTTAACCCCATTTTGATCTCGAAATTATTGACATTCAATGGCGGCCCAATAGCATAATTTCCCACTTGTGGTTTGAAATAATCTCTAATATTCATGCCGACTCCATGATGCCCTTGAACTTGAGGTTGATTTTGCATTGGCACCGGAGGAACTTGTGGTTGGTTCATAGCCCCTTGTTGTGCTAGAAATTGTTGGATAATGGCATGCAATTGTTGATTTTGCAAGTGCACTTGGTGAAAATTCCCTTATTGTATGAATTCCGGATTCACGTGCACTCCGTGTGCACATTCCCTTCTCCATCAACCCCATTGCCATTAGCATTATCTGCTTCGTTCTTCATTACTTCCTCCGTTGGAATCACCAACTCTCTTCTTCTTCTTTTAAGTGTAGCTTCTAATTCCATATCCAAAGGTTCAATTTATTTAGCCTTTGATCGAGTGTGCATACACCTACAAGTATCACTGAATTAGATCACAAACAAATAAAATGAAATAAAAGAAAATAAAAAAATACTCCTAGTAAGGCTAATTAAATGCGAACTCGTAACTCTAGAGATTTAACTCTCCCCAAGCAACGACGTCATGAACTTAGAGCCAATTTCGGGGTTAAATTTATCGAGGTAAGTGTACCTTATTGTGTGTTGTTATTGACCCAATTTAAATATCGAATAAAGGGAGAGTTTAATTTGAGGTGTATCCAGATTCGTTTTTAATCATGCTTTATAGAAGTGATCGAGTTTGTGAGGTTTGAGAATAAAAAGAACAATTAACTACCAACAATCTAAGCAAGTAGCAAATAAACAACTACAAATTAACGATGATTGATGCAAGAGACAAATAATCAAGATTAAGATGAAGTGGATGTAGAGTAATCTAAAGAGGAGGAAGGCTAACCACATTCAAGATTAAGGGTATTACATAGACTTGTTAAATTTAAATGACAAGTATCAATGATAAATGGAATAGAAGCAATCACAAATGTTCCCCTAATCCCTATGGTCAAGGTAATTAGGTTCTCAACTCATTACAAGTTTAATGTACAAAAGATTGATCCTTACTCTCAATTCCCTCAAAGGTACTATGATTATAAGATTTATCCTTCTCACTCAATTAAAAACCAAATATGATAAAGTAATTAAGTGTCCCCACATAAATGTTCTAAGTACATAAAGATGCTGCCACATACTTCACACACTAACATACACTATCCATACTATAACATGATTCAATCAAAACCCTAGTTACAATATCAGAATGTCTTTCCTAACATCATAAATAAAGATTTCAATCACACAAATCATAATACAAATAAAGTGAATCATAAATCATGTAGGAAAAACCAAATATCATATCAACTATCATTTAAAATCCAACAAATCCGAAAAAAACCCTAATCCATCTTGTGGCTAGCCTCACTAGAGGTCTAGCCAACAATAAACATTATGAAAACATCCACAAAATGCTTACATATATCCATTGTTTCAAAATGAACCAAAGAGAGTACAAATATAAAAGCAAAATATCTTCCCTCCTTGATGTAGGTTGAATATCTTTCTTCACTTGGCAAGCTCCCACTCTCGATCCTCAATAGATTGGTAATGAAAAGACGATGAAAATAGAGAGGATGGGTGAAAGGATGATGGATGGATGAAGATGAAGGTGTAAAATGGAGAAAATGGTGTGTGTGGTGTATTTTTTTTTAATCTCCCCCTTGCACAATCTTATTTGAGGAATGAGTATTTAGGGTATTTATACATTTCTTGAATGCTCCAAAATCGAAGTTGATAGCTGAATTTTTGTATGAAAATTCGACCGAATTTCCTTGCTTCGATCGAGTTTTCATGCAATTTGCATTTCTTAAAACTGAACACGTTTTCTGCCTTCAAAGTGTCCAAAAATTCAACTGAGTTTTCAATTCTTCGGTCGAGTTTTCGTGTTTTGCCTAGCATCCAGCTTCAAGCATTACCATAAATTCGATCGAATTTTTCTGTCAAATTTTGGCTCCATTCTGTACTTGAACTTCGATCGAATTTTTAAAAATTCGATCGAGTTTTTGTGCACTTCTTTGCATTCTCAATTTTTTCTTCACATTTGCTTGATTCTCCTTCCAAAATACCTATTTAACATTAATTCAACTCAAATTAGTAACCTTCATCGAGTCCATCCATATCACTCAAAGTATGATACAAAAATATACAAAACGAACATAAAAACACAACAAAATCTAGGTGAATTGGACGACAATAAGTAATGAGAGAAGATAAAAATATATATATATAGTAACTGAAAAGACAGGTAAATTGAATATTAATATTGTTAATAATTATATGGTGGATGCAACTGATGCACTCCCATATTAATGTTGGATTGTATACTAAAAGTCTAGCTTTAGTATGAACAATGTTTTAACAAATGTTTGAAATGAGAATCATATTGATCAAATGATTGCGTCTTATAATTTATTTATATGTCCGATGCAATAGCCCACTTACTTTATACTGTAGATAATATGTTGTGCGACAACAAGCGAAAGATCATATTATCAGTTTTCTTATAAAGTATAAACATATGCTCACAACTGAGATAGACGGTGACTCTCTATCGGGATGGTTGTAGTGTAATTTGGTATTAGTTTGTCTTGACTATAGAATCACATTAGTGCACTTTATGTGTATTGAGCAGGACCTCTTGAGATAGTTCGACTTATACTGATTATATATGAGAACTTGATCTTAGTTATTATGGATGTTTGTACTCTTAATCCCTATACAATAACCTCGACACGTAAGGCAGTATGTATTTCTTTGATTCATCAATATGTGAGATTTACATGTAATTAAATCAACAAACTCGGTGGGTTGGGAAATAGTGCTGTCTCTATGGTGTGCTGTTGATTGTAGAAGGAATCCGTTTCCTATTAAATAGGTTGATGATGTCTCCTTGATGAGCTCATAAGGATTATCATGTAAACCCTGCAGGTGGATTTATTCCGGTATGATAATGAGGTTGAATAGTATTACTATCGGATGAGATATTAATTAATGGAGTTTTCAGTAACTTAATTAATTAATGGACATTGTATATCTTAAACATGAGGAGACTAACGGGCTCATAATAAGAAGGAGCCCATAACGTAATTATGGGATTAGAACGGTAATGCAGTAATAATATTTTAGTGGTATATATTATTATTACTGGACTTAAGTATAAGTTTTGAGCTAAACTTGGATACTTAAGCCCAATAGAGGTCCAACTCTAATTTCTCCTCCTGATCCCTACTGTAGCCCATATATAAGATATCTCAACTGCCCGAAAACCCTAACTAATTATTCATGTCTAACATTGTTAGGAGGATGAGGGAACAGCAGATTGAGAAAATCTTAAGGATCGTCGCCCACACGACGTCAAGATTGGACTTGAGAATACAGCAGAAGATCGGAAGTTTGTTTGCTGCTGCTGCTCGTCAACTTCCACGATTTTTTCTAAATTTGCTTGGAACTCTAAATTGTTCGTTGATACACCGTTAGAAAGTCACGGAAGAGAGGATCGTTTTGGAGCATAGATCACTCAAATTGGAGATCGAATGAGAGAGTTATGCCCAAAACGGTAAGGCTGTGCATGCTGCCGGCAAGAATCTTTCTTCTTCAACATACCCTGGTGAAATGTTATATGTTTTTATGTTTTCTTACTTCCTATGATATAGAATCATATGGAACCTTAACGGTTCACGTTAAACAAACGATCAAACGCCAACATTTAATAGATTAAAATAGAAGTAGTGGGTAGTTTTTGTAAAAACAAAATTAACTATATTATCTTATTTAATGGTTTGTTTGATCTAATGGGAATCAAAATTCCTCAATCACTCCTATTGATTTAATAACTACTATTCACCCTTCAATCACTTTTCATTTCATTGTGATTGAGCTCTTTAATGATACCCATTGTCATTCCAATTGAAGAATTCGAACCAAGCTAAGTTAAAGAGTAATCTAACGGTTAAGATCGTCCCGGTGCACCGCATTTGGACTCATAATTGTATAAGTGATTTAAGAGTTGGTCTCTTGCGTCCATAAGATGTGTAAAAATACAACATTTTGTTCTAAAAAGTATACACTTTAATTAATAAGCACATATTATTTTGTTCTAAAAAGTATACTTTTTCATTAAATTCCTTTTTTTTCAAGAAATAAATGGTATACTTCCTTATACTAAAGAGTATATCATTTAATAATAAAAGGCATCTGAGCGCATGGTATCCCATAGCACAAATTTTAGCTTTTTAAAAGATAAAGTAGATTTTAAAAATCGCAAGTATAAAGCTTAAACAAACACAGCCTCAATTATTGACATTTTTGGATAAGAATACGTCATGCATGATAAATTTATAGCAACACGAATAAACACTAGAGAGCTTACCATAACCATGTCTTTTTTCTCTTTTTCATAATATATATGATAACAATACAATGTTAAAATAACATTACATCCACAAATCCAATTCAAATTTTCCTTTCAATGTACACAAGATTAATAATCAGAATCTGATGAATCTTGAGATAGAGGATTGAGTGTTGTTGCCATGTTAGACAATGTCTCTCCCATGTCTTCTATGTCATCTTTCTCAAATCCCCAATTTCTCAAATTACCATGTTAGACAATGTCTCTCCCATGTCTTCTATGTCATCTTTCTCAAATCCCCAATTTCTCTTTTTCATAATATATATGATAACAATACAATGTTAAAATAACATTACATCCTCAAATCCAATTCAATTTTTCCTTTCAATGTACACAAGAATACAAGATTAATAATCAGAATTTGATGAATCTTGAGATAGAGGATTGAGTGTTGTTACCATGTTAGACAATGTCTCTCCCATGTCTTCTATGTCATCTTTCTCAAATCCCCAATTTCTGAGTAAATATGTGCCTGGCGATCCTCTTGCCATACCCAACTTACGAAGATTTCCCAACCTATTCTCCAGAAAAGGCAAAACGGCATTGTTGGAGCGTAGTCTTGCAGCCATTGGAACCGAGTGGACATCAAGTGAGCCTCTCGTTTCTGAAGTGGAAACGGCAGTGTCAAATATCTCACCATTTTCACCAACAAGGTTCCCAAATATCGAAGGAAAAGGCAATGGTATAGGGAGTGTGCATTGAGCCAACGAGAGATGAGAGAATCTGGGTCGACCTTTTGCATCCTGGTATAAAAATCAAATTATATAGCACAAACTCATATATTCTAAAACAGTATAGACACCCTCCTGCATTGAGGGATGTTAGAAAGCCCAAAGTAATTTCATAATTAAAAGTTAGCTCAGAGTACTCTAAAATGTTGTATTAAAATTTTATAATGTACATATTATTTTACAACTTAATAGATCATTTAAATTAAATTACGAATCATTGATCTTACAATGTTTTTAAAAAATATCCCATAACTCATTCAACCGATACCAGCATTTTCATTAGGTTCACTAATCACGTGTAATTTTGTACAATGGAAACATACCTCGAGACTAACTAAAAAGTTAACCGAATATTTTATCAATAACAATAGACAAGACTTTAAAATTGTCTTTTGTCGTATGACCCACCAATACAACTCGCAACATGTACAAGGTTTTTCCAAAATTAGTTTTAACTCGCAACTCATTAAAATGAATACCCATTAAAGGAATTAGGTGATTAACTTTGCTACTCACAACCACACACCAAATACTCAAGATCAGAGATAAATAGGCTTAATTTCTCAACATTACCTGATGCAAAAGCTCCATGAATGGTCATCGACTCTAAAGCTTGAATATCTTCAGCATCTTCTGCTATTTCTGGGGTCAGTGACTGCAAAGTGCGCAACAAAGACTGCTGCAACTGGGAACCTGGTTTACATGATTTGATATTTCAAGAAAGAAAGAATTATCCATCCTTAAAACTTGTGTTAGGACTGAAAGTTATGGATTCTTTTAAGCAATCACCTTCAATTTAAACTCAATCTTTTTTTTATAATTTGGATTAGATTTTTTTTAATACACTCTAATTTGAATGGTTACCTAAAGTAGGGAAGAGGCATAACCCAGGTTATAATACCTATCATAGCAGGAGCTGGCATAGAAACATCCAAAACAGTAACCATATTTTGTCGAGCCTGACCTGATAACATTTGTACAAGGTCGTTTACAGTAACTGCACCAGATATGTAGCTCAATGGTGATCTTGGGCTGAGTGATTCCATTCTGAAAGGGAGACTGACGGTGTGTATTGCGCAGATGCATAAACTGCACTCGTGTGGTAAGGCTTTCTATCTTCCAAATTGAGATGCTTGGACATTTTTACATTCGCAGTTGGAAAATGGTAGAGATGCCCAAAGGATATAATCAAAACCAAAATGGAAAAGAGAAGTATCACGTACATTATGATAAGATAAGAAACTCCACTTTTTTTTGGCTATGGAACAAGGAAAATTGAAATATTTCTTGCACGATCTTGTTCATCAAATTCGGTTTATATATAAAAAAATAGACAAAATCATTGAGCAGTAAACCAATGTATTGAAAAATATAAGTCCAAACAACAAGACTCCTGCATTTATCCTAAATTAGAAAAAATTCAGCAAAATAATAAAGGCAGTATACGCTTACTTGTATTCAGAGAGGGCAAACCAAGAGGGACTATCAATTTACAGAAAGATGATAGCTTTGAAAATGAAACTGCATCATGAAGTTTACGGGATATAGTCAGCTTGTTGTTCCTGGAACCCAGGCAGGAGTCGGGGCTATGAACCTCTTATAATAGCACAGGAATGTTTGTATACTCATCAGCAATATTTTCTAAAAACTCCCCCGCCACACCAGAGAATCCTCCAGAGTCATCAACAATAAATTGAATTCCCTGACAAAATATGTAGAAATTTCACCAACCATAGAAAGCATCAAAGTGGAAAGAACCGCAGAAAAAATCAATCATTTATCCTATTTCCCTTTTTTCTTGGACCATGGTTACACTCAATGAAAAGATAGACAAGGTAAACCATTTTTAATTAGCACAAACATATCTACATGATCCTTTAACTTCCCAGTTAAACCTCTGAGATTCACATACATAGTTGGTTAGGTTACAAATACTTTATTGGTAAACCTTCACACTTCACAGATGATCGTACTTTATCCCAAATACAACCAATGGAAATAAGATTTTATTTTATTTTTTTGAAAAATAAGAAAGTGTACAACATCTGACACAAGTTAAAATTGTGCTTAGATGAAAAGATTTATTCTTGCACTATCATATACTCCCTCCGTCCTATAGAAGTTCTGACATTTTCCTTTTTGGGTTGTCCCACAGAAGTCGTCACATTTCCTTTTTAAGCATATGGGTCCCACCCAAAAATAGTAACATATTCACATGGAGCCCACACACACTTCACACACACCACTAATACACCTACCCACTACACATTAAATTATTATATCTTCAACCCAATACCCATTAAATTATTATACTTCTTAATCTCCGTGCCCAAAAAAATGATAAAACTTTAGTGGGACGGAGGGAGTAATAGATAACACAGATTTGACAATGTACCAATTAGGAACATCCAACTAGGTAGGGTAGCTCACCTGGCCACTGGGCTCCTCACTTAAGTGAGAGACCCAGGTTCAATTCCCAATGGGAATGAACTAGGAGGGGAGTTATAAGGAGGCTTGGAGTAAAGGGGAAGTATGGGTGCTTGGTGAACTAACTACTAACTATACTAACAACTAACATTTACCGATTAAAAAAAAAAAATAGAATGACATCACAATGCACATTATACATCCACAATAACTATTCTCATATTTCAATAATTATAACAAAGGACGTGGATATGGATTCAGCATTCACCACGATGCCATATATGTGTGATAATACCGAATTTACACATGGTTTGAAGTCAGACAACATCATGCATGATTGAGGCAAACATCATTTCCCATGATCAATGGGTACAAAATTACGACCGTTGTTCAGGAGTGTTAAGAGGCTCAATTGCTAGTTTAGCACTAACTTTTTTTCAAAAACACCTGTAAATACTAAAAAGTTCTACACTATCAACACAATTCATCCAAAAAGACAAATGTTTCAACATTTTCTAAATATTGGTACAAGGAGTATTGAGACAGCAAAAATAATTGCAGAATTGCATGTGAACAAATAAAAAATAAGTTAACAAGAAAAGGTGTATTTGGTTGTACACTCCAACCACAGAATATATTAGGACCGATAATGTTATGCTGGACACTGTTTGACACTCTCTTTAGATGAACTCAGATCAAAACGCAAGGGATATTTAAAAAAATTCAGGTGATTAGATGCACCAAACAAACAAACAGAATATTTTTGTTTAATATCTATTACCTAAACAGAGTTGTACAATTTCAGAACTATACCATGTGTAAACTTGTTTGATTTAATAAAGGAAAAAACTATATATCATTCAAAACTAACTCAACAAAAATGTCCAAATTCACTTTTGTTGAAGAAATAAAATTGGTTGATGAGCAAGGAAAACTCAGAAAACATATTAAACACAAACCAGGTGATACACAATCAATAAGATTTAGATAAAGGAAAGTTAATTAAATCCATGACTTCAGTTCTTAAGAGGCAAAAAGATTATCTCATCACTATCAAATGCCAACAGAACACATATAAATAACTATAATTTCAAATACTAGAAGAAAAACTAAAAAAAGAACAATTTACATATACCATATAAGAAAGGTCTCTAGCAAATGAAAAGAGTTATGAAGATCATGAATAAAAGTAGAAGTACCTGAGGATGGTCACATTCTTCAACAAAAAAACGAAGCCTCTCATTAATTTCTTCCGCATGTAGACCCCCAGAAAATGCTTCTCTTCCAATCCCATAATTGTTAAAATCCTTAATATCCATCCATGTGCCACATAATTCATACAGACTCTGTGGGTGATAATGAACTTTCGAGAAAAAATCAGTCCAACACTGAACTTCATTCTCCAAACACTCAAAAATGTCCTTATCTTGAACTTCAGTATGAATATCATTGTTTCCATTTTCGCAAGCCCTCGAGCTACCCACATCCATAATATCTTCCATGTACAAACTTTGCAAGAACAGGTTATTCTTTATTGGTTGAGAAGCACAAGTTGTTACAGGACCTGTCCTACACATTGATCTGGAGCTATTAATCTACGTAATGTGAGGCCAACAGCAAAAAATAGATACAAAACAAGAGAAAACATCATGTCATATGACTCATATCAAGTATTAGACATCACATTAGAAAATATAGGAAGGAAAATACATGACTGAATGAGACCATTGTAAAACAGTTACAGAAACAGAAAACTAGGGTATGTATCAGTCAGGGTCTTGCAACTCAAGTTAAAAACTATGATATAATGTGGAAATTACGTAATCTCACCATGTTAAAGCATCAACTGATGTTTTTGTGACCTCATTGTACAAAGTTCCACAGGAACTCATCGATCCTAGGGATCTTATTGATTCAAAAGCATGTGTCAGTATCGCTGTAAGGAGGCAAATTAATTAATTTGTTAAATATTCAAATAATTCATGATAGTAAGGTGACTAGAGAGATTAAATATCATTCATAAAATAGGAGCCACAACAATATTGTTTAACAAACAGCACAAAAGCCTTCTACTTTTATTGAGATGTGGTACCCTAACTCCTTAGACGATCTTTTTTCCTCTAGTCTACACCCATCCTCCCCAGTTGTACAATATATATATACGTAAATGTACATGGGAGGGATGAAAATAACATAGATAGGGATCCCAAATAAACTCCATCAAGCAGAATTCAAAATCAACTTCTATCTACAAAGTTCAAGGTATCAAAGCAACAAAGAAAGTTCAAACCCAAATATTTCCCTAAATGTTGTCCCAGTTTCATAAGAAAACAACCATATACTCTAGGAAAATCAGGAATACATAGGGCAAAGAAAACTAACAGTTAGTAGGAATTCAAGGAACATATATGTGGAACTGAGTTTGTTTTCCTTTAGGATAATTTTTTCAGGCTCTTATATTATAGGCACAGAGGTACAGGCTTTGAAGTTCAAAGTAAGCATCATTTATATTAACGGATTCATCCACTTGCACCTCAACTTCAAGTTAGTCAATTCATTACTTTAAGGATCCTAAAGACTAAAGAATTCTCAAATACACAGCATGATAAGGTAATGACCTTTGAGTTGGAATTTATAGTGAAATTATAAACTTGAAACCCCACTGAAACCAATCGAGGTGTGTATGTAAGAATTCTCTGTATTTATAAACCTAACATAAGAATAAGAGACAGAAAAACTGATATAGGAAATTGTCCTATAAGCATTAGATTGAAAAACAGATTAACCTGTTGAGTTTCGCCAGTACGATAAAGAACATCCATGTTAAGGCCGTGCCTTTTAAATGTCTGAGCACTCTCAGGGCTATCAGCCAATCCAAGCAACTCATCCTTCAAAATATGAAATAAAATTATAAAGTTTGGCAATTACTTAGGGTTTACTATTCACCCAATTCAAAATATTAAACAGTAAGCCATCATTCTAATGATTCATTACTTCAAACACATGGCAGAACAAAAAAAAATTATATTTTAGGCAAAAATTTATAATCAAGCGAATACAGTACAAGCATTTCCAAGTTAAGAAAATATACTGAAGGTGTTTATAGAGGAGTGTAAGAGATGGAAACTGTGTGTACCTGGAAATTCAAGAAATGAGCTCCCACAAAGTTCGCATAGCTTCCAACTTGGATAGTTATGAATTCCTTCATAATTCCAGAAATACTGAAATGGGATTGAGATAGAAATAGTATCAATAACTATTTGTACTCTATGTCTGCTTGTGTGCATCTATATTTAATTCAGTGAAATCCCAAACCATCTCATTTGGTTCATAGAAGCCTCCGAACTTCCTAATTTATTATGAGTCACTGATTGTGGACCACTCAATTCCTGAGGTGTTCACTGTTTACCCAGTTTTTTTTTTAATCAATAATAATTCACTAGTAGCAGAAGTAGCAATATTCAAGGCTTAATTGTTCTAATAAATTTTGCAAATTTTATTTTATTATTGTACTAAAAAAAGTTAGTCTGTCAACTGAAGGTTTGCAGTCTGTCAACTGGGGTTTGTTTTTTAACAAAAATAATAACAACAACCATTCTACTATGAAAAGGATTTCACGTGTGATGCTCTGAAATGAGCTCGCACTGCGTATATATCTCAATAAATGTAGGTCATCGTTCTGAACAAGTAAAAACGGCGTACATACGACTCAATGTTACGTTACGAAGATTAGTTACTATGCTAATCCTGTTATGTTGAATCTAGGGCAGTTCCCTTGATGAGTTCCAAAAGGTGTTCTATCCAAAAATATAGTTAATTAAACAAATTCATGTAAACTGCACAAATTTATTTGGCGAGACAAATGGAGACCCGTGAGTCTGCTATGATTCATCATGATCGCCTGTTTCTTCATTAATCATTGTTGCGACTTCAATGAGGATGAGAACAGAGAAGCTAAAAAATTCAATGAGGAAAAAGAGAAGCAGGCTTCTTGTTGCTTACACATGAAATGGAGAACTACAAGAGTAGCTAACCACCAAGAAGCTGCTTGAATGGGGAAGAGCTTATTGAAGCAGAACAACAAAGAGAGGGCTAACTGAAGTTTTATAAATAAACCCAATTAAATGGAGATTCCAATCCAAGACCCTAAACCCTAAACCAAATGACAAATTGAAATGATGAGATATGAACTATTAAGGCATTTGAAGCGCCAATTTAACTCCTAAAATAAAATGTGCAAATAAGGCCAAGGAAAATGAAATTCCCAAGGATCATCCAACTGAACAACTTTATAAAAATAATTTAACCAAAACCTCGAATGAAAAAAGCAAGCAGCATTTGACTGCTAAAACAGAAGACATCACAAAATTGGTCAAGAGGAAAAGACAAGAATTTTGTTGAGGCAATTCATCGAACAGTTAGCATGCGCTAACTTTGAAAGCTTAACGTGCCATCATTTAGTGTTTTTCTCCTGTAGAAAAGCTCAGTTTTGTTAAAACTCACTCACTAAACCAAAGGCAGACAACGTAGACGACCTATACATAAGATTTATGCCTACTATGTGCGAGCAAAACAGTTGAGGAAGAGATAATTGAAGCAGAAAACAAACCCGACAGCATATATCTCACATTTGAAATCAACAGAAATTGTAGCTAATTAGATATAGAGATAGAACCTACAAAATTAACATACCACTTACCAGTTCGAGGGGCGGTGGAAGAGAAAGATGAAGCTACAAAAAGAGAGTGCGAAGAGTACGACTTTGAGTACTCCCTCCTCCGTCCCCGATTCGTATCCATTTTTTTATTTTGATCGACCCATTACAAAGTATTCATTTCATTTTTTGGATTGATGTGACCCATAATCACTATATATGACCCCACACTCAACACTAATATAACTATCCAATACACATTAAAATATTATTTCTCTCACCTTACTATACATTAAATTATTATACTCCTTAATCCACGTGCAAAAAATAAACAAATATTTTTCAAGAGAACGGAGGGAGTATGTATTTCCTCTTCTAACTCACATTCGGCCTAAAAACACACACTTAGGATGTCAATTTTGGCCCGGCCCGCAGGTACCCGCCCCGCCCCGGACCCGTGAATATACGGGACGGGTCTGGGTATTAGTTCAAACCCGCCCCGGCCCATATATAATATAATAAGAATTTATATTTTATACATATAATTATATTTTATATTAATATATATATATATATATATATATTATTAAATTATTAATTGTGTGTATTATTTTGTACAATTATTTTATACTTTATAAATATAAATTATTTATAATATATGTTATATATATATATATAATTATAATTTATATTTTTATAGTTTATTTATTTATTTAAATATATGGATAATTTTTGTATGTGAGTAAATGTCAAATTAAAATTTAGTATGTGGTTGATGACTATTTAAAAAAAAACACAAATGGGGCGGGATGGACCCGCCCCGTATGGGTCTGGGTCCGGGGCACACAATATAGGACCTGTACGGGTCTGGGGCGGGTCCAGGGCAGGCTTCTTAGGACGGGTCGGGTTCGGATAGTTAACTATCCGCCCCAGACCAAGCCCGTTGACACCCCTACACACACTCGGGTTACTAATCGAGAAATGGAAAATATTGTCAGCTTTGAAAACATTTAATGTTTGTTTTAGGGTTTTGGGGACTTTAAAA
Organism: Pogostemon cablin; assembly: GCA_023678885.1. Lineage (NCBI taxonomy): Eukaryota > Viridiplantae > Streptophyta > Magnoliopsida > Lamiales > Lamiaceae > Pogostemon > Pogostemon cablin. Next base: position 23,201,238 of record CM042965.1, read on the forward strand.
ATCATGAATGGTAATGTTATGTTTGTTTTGAGTTTTTGATATGATAGGTTTTAACTTTATATCAAATCCATGTGTAAGATTGTATTAATTTATGTAGAAAAAAAATGAGTGGAAAGATAAAGAGAAATGGTGTATTAATTGAGGATTGAGAATGTATATAGGCTTATATAGGGGTAGTTTTGTATTAATTTATGTAACCAAAAAAGATGAGTGAGATAAAGAGAAAAAGTGTATTAATTGAGGAGAGATAATGTGTCATGGCCCACCTTACATAACTTATAATTCAAACACTAATTTACATAAACATCGTCATTATAAAAACTGCATTTTTTTTATTTATTAACCAAACGGTCACACCAGTTCAACATACTTAACTGGTTTCTGACTCCACATCAATCCACACAAACTGGTGACAATACTTATTATATTACATAACAAAATATCAGCGAAAATAAAATAAACACACGGTCTAGCCCAACAGGTCGTCATCTATGTACATCTGCTCAAACCCTGTAGGAGCTCCACAGCTTGCACATAACACCACATACTTAAATATCATCCGGCTCACCTACAATGCATAAACTAGTAAGACAAAAATCTCAGTAAATAGAAATCATGCATGACAGTACATGGGAATGTATATTATTTTCTATCGCCTATTTCCTAGTCTTTCTAGTTAGTCTCTTTTATTTTGAAAACTGTTCACGTTGCGGGATCCCCACGACACACTAATGATATTCACCCCAAATGAGTTCAATAGGGATAATTTTTCCGAACCCCGAATATAGTGCCGAGGATAATTTTTTCGAACCCTGGCAGAGTGTTGGGGACGATTTTTCCGAACCCTGAATAAAGTACTGAGAACGATTTTTCAAAACCCAGAAATAAAGTGTCGGGAACAATTTTTCCGAACACAGACAGAGATGCATGTATAGTGGCCGCACACACCATTAGTATCTTATTAATTTTGGGAAAACACTTTTCATGACTATGCATGGTATGCAACCAGGGTAATTAAAAATGCATCATAAACCATTTATGACATCAATATCAACATTTAATCATAAGTAAAGCAACAACTTAATTTTTTTTATTCACACAAATCCACTTCTGGAATAACAACTTCTCCCCAGTCACATAGATTTATTTATAAAATAATCACTTCACCTTGGATCACACGGATCCCTTTTTGAAATAACAACTTTATCTCGGATCACACAGATCTATATAGCATAATGATATAAATTCAAACCACATAAATCCACAACTTGTATCACCAATTAACCTCAAATAATTCATATCGTAATTAAACAAATCATCAATAATCCATAATATAATTATCACATATTAATCACAAATAATTCACAAGCAACATATTTATGCATTGTAGTTGGACTTCTACTTACCTGGACTCCGACAATAGTAACACTATAGATCCGTGAAGAACCGTAACTAATTTCTTCCTTCCCGTTCTGGCATGAACCCTTCCCTCTCTCTCAATTTTTTTTTGCTCGATTGAATCTGGGTGTGAGGTAATCACCTCCTCAACACCCATACACATATATATAGGTAAATGGCCGACAATCCAAATCAATTATATATATATATATATATATATATATATATATATATATATATATATATATATATATATATATATATATATATATATATATTTATTTATTTAATAAGTAAGCATGCAGACACTTGCCATTCAATTCATGGCTGCCCAACCATCAACATCAATGTTGGCAGCAACTTTTAACCCCATTTTCTCTCTTTTGTTTTTAATAATAAAGGCTGCTAATCAGCCATGCATGCATGTACCATTCCAATTTGGCTACTATTGTTGGCAGCAATTGTTGACTTTTCTTTTTCTTATATAATATTATTATTATTATTATATTATTATTATAATCCAAATTAATGCACGTAAATATTTATGCACATATATGTTCACATATCGTCACCATTATTATAATAGATGTCTCAAATAAAATGTACAGATAAATAAAATATAGAAACAATTGTCACATAATTGCCACATAATTATCACATCATTATAAAATGCACATAACACAAATTAAATTATATTGGCACTGAGTAGGGAGAAGCTCGGGTATCACATTCTCCCCACCTTATAAAATTTTCGTCCTCGAAATTTACTTACCTGAAGAGTTCTGGATACTCAGCCATCATCTCATCCTCTCTTTCCTAAGTAGCCTCCTCAACTAATTGATTCCTCCATAACACCTTCACTAATGGTATTTCTTTATTTCTGAGCTTCTTCACTTCTCGCTACAAGATCTCAACTAGTATTTTCTCATAACTCAAGTCTTCTTTCAATTCAGCTGGTTCTTGCCTGAAAATAAGAGAAGAATTCGGAACATACTTCCTCAACATAGACACATGAAACACATCATGTACCCTAGACATCGATGCTGATAACTCCAACTTATAGGCAACACTTTCAACTCTTCTAATAATAGTGAACGGACCAACATATCTTGGACTAAGTTTTCCTTTCTTTCCAAATCGCATTATTCCCTTCATTGGAGATACTTTCAAAAATACCTGATCACCCACTTCAAATTCCAACTCTCTTCTTTTTTTGTCTGCATAACTCTTCTGTCGATCCTGAGTAATTTTCATCTTTTCTCGAATACGGGTAACAACTTCTAACATTTCACAAATCAAGTCTGGACCCAAAAGTTTCCTCTCTCCAACTTCATCCCAATGTACTGAAGACCTACACTTCATCCCGTACAGTGCTTCATATGGTGCTATTCCGATAGTGGACTGATAACTGTTGTTGTACGAGAACTCTATCAGAGGCACAAATTTACTCCACTGACCCTGAAAATCTAACACACATACTCTAAGCATATCCTCCAAAATCTGTATCGTACGCTTTGATTGACCATCTGTCTGTGGATGGAATGCAGTGCTGAAAGATAACTGTGTCCCCAATGCCTTATGCAAACTATTCCAGAAAGCAGACAAGAATCTTGTATCTCTGTCTGATACAATAGTAAGTGGTACTCTATGGAGTCTGACGATCTCTTGTATATATAGTTGGGCATATCGATCCATGGAATACGTAGAACAAATAGAAAGAAAATAAGCTGACTTAGTCAATCGATCCACGATAACCCAAATGGCATCGTGACCTTTCACTATCTTCGGTAGTCTGATGATAAAATCCATAGTAATATTCTCCCACTTCCACTCTGAAATAAATAGAGGCTGCAAAGTTCCTGCTGGTCTTTGATGCTCGGCTTTGACTTTAAATATTGCTCCACATATTGTGCGACGTCTCTCTTCATTCCTGGCCATCAATAATATGACTTCAAATCTCTATACATCTTTGTAACTCCTGGATGTACAAAGTATGGTGTTGAATGAGCTTCTGCCATCACTTCTTTCCGAATATCATCCACTTCAGGTAAACATAATCGACCTCTATAATGAATCACGCCATCATCTCCTAATTGGAAGTCAGAAGACTTTCTAGAGCTGATATCATTTCTTATCTTGTCGAATAATTTATCCACCTCTTGTCTTTGTCGAATTTTATCCATCAAAGTTGGTCGAAGTGACAAAGCTGCCATCTTTACTTCCAATGATCCTTCCTAGATGATCTCCACATCCATCCTTTGAAAGTCAAATATCTCTGGTTTCTGATTTATGGTTCTAGCATCTACACTCAGTATTGCCTTTCGGCTCAATGCATCAGCAACCACATTGGCTTTGCCCGGATGATAATTGATAACACAATCGTAATCCTTCACCAATTCCAACCATCTTCTCTGCCTCATGTTTAACTCTTTCTGAGTGAAGAAGTACTTCAAACTTTTATGATCAGTATAGATTTCACAACATTCCTCATATTGATAATGCCTCCAAATCTTGAGTGCAAACACAACCGCGGCTAACTCCAAATCATGTGTTGGGTGGTTCTTCTCGTATTCCCTTAACTGTCTGGATGGATATGCTATCACTTTTTCATTTTGTATCAGTACACATCCAAGACCATTCTTTGAAGCATCACTATAAACCTTGAAGTTTTCTGTCTCCGTAGGAATAGTTAAGATAGGTGCTGATGTCAACCGTCTCTTCAATTCTTGAAAACTTTGCTCACATTCCTCCATCCATGTGAACTTCATATTCTTCCTGGTCAACTGTGTTAATGGTGAAGCGATCTTAGAAAATCCTTCAACAAACCTTCGATAATATCCCGCCAACCCAAGAAAGCTACTGATGGGCGTTTTCTCAACACACAACTTAAATCCCCAAGTATGAAGGATATCAATTGTAGTTTCGAAGGTGACCAAGTTAAATATCGAATCCACGGGACGGATAAATATTACTTTTGTTATTTTCTAACAATTATGACTATGTTGAGAATTGTAATTGTAGGTTTGTGAACTAAGTAACAATTAAAATAACAAATAAATAACAAGAACAAGAAAATAGTAGTTGTGATCAAATAAGATGATAGGTAGTTCGTCAGGCCATCTAGTTTCATTCGTTAACTCATACTTTCATTTGTCGATGTCCGACTCTGCCTTGTGGTTTATGGACGCATCGCTATACCATGCAAATCTATTCTATAAACACAAATAGATAAGCTTTTGACACGTGTGAGTATCCTCAGAGCAAGACGTATCCTTTACCTCCCTTTCTAGGTACTATCATAATCAATTATTTTCCGTGCACTTAGTACTCTAACCCGATTTGATCTCCCTTTTTAGGTACTGTAAATTTATACTCTTAATCCTACTTGTTAACCCGAATTCAATTCAATTAACAAACATTCATATAAGACGGTTCTAATAAAACCTCGGAATCCCTTCACTTAGAATTATAACAATAAACCCTGCTCAATCAATAACTATGTTATGCATTCAGACTCTACACAACGATTATTGATGCACAAAATGACTATGAGTATGGATTAAAAACGTGCAATCTTATATAAAATAAACCACAAGTAGTGTTGTACGGAGTATACACACGAAATACAAATCAACTCGTGAAACCTTCATAACCCTAGAACTACCGAAGTGGCTCTAGCCCATGATTGATCTAGTAACAATCATGGTTAGATGGAAGCTCTCTTGTATTGTGTTGTTGGTGATGATTCCTTTCTTCTTTCTTTTCATGATTCTTCGTGTCGTCTCTCTTGACTGCATAAGCCTCCTTTATACTTGTAATCACGTCTCTAGGGCTTGGAATGGGCTTTTCAAATGATCCCACGCATTTTAGCCTCGAAAATCCGGATAAGGTAAGTTCCCGCACATCAGTTCGACCTCGTCAAATAAGTCAAACCACTGGCTGCAGGTCGAACCACAGGTCGAACCCACCTACTGGAAGTACTCTGCACTTGGTTCGACCTCTTGTACAGGTCGAACCCCTCAGGTCAGGTCGAACCACCCTACTGGATAATTTCTACTCTCGATTCGACCAACCGTCAGGTCGAACCCCCAATGTCGTGGTTGAACCCATCTTCTTGCGAACTGGTTTGACCATGGTTCGACCTGATAGACAGGTCGAACCCCACGAGTCGTGGTCGAACCCTCCTTCTGCACACTTTGCAATGCTGGTTCGACCTGTAGGAGAGGTCGAACCCTCTTTCAATAGGTTGAACCACCTCTTTTCATGGCGGTTCGCGTGATCTCGACTTCGTCTCTTCGATTCTTGGCACTTCCACTCCAATTTTGCTATGAAAACCACTTAAATAGCTCCACTAACACCTGATTCATGCTAATTCACAATATATATAGGTTTTCCACCTATTTCTACCTCAAAACTCTCCAAAACTAGCACAAAACATGGTGCCAAACTTGTGAATTTACACACTCATCAAACCCCCAAACTTACATGTTGCTCGTCCCGAGGCAACCAAATCAAACCACAGGAGTCGTGTATAATTCACCAAGATTCAAGCACAACACATATCACACATGCAACTTCATTAAATCAAACAAGTATTAATTGCTTCATATATATCACTCATGCAAAACCAATCCAATCACACACCATTCGAAGTACTAAGTAATCTAGCTCACAAGATAAGTATTTACTCTCTTTCACTCAAGTGTGTGAGGCACTATATAGGTTAATATAAACACTCATATCAATCCATATTCACGCGTAACCATAAGCTTGGCAAAGGTCTCAAAAATTAACTTATAATCAACTCTTCACTAGGATCACAAAGGACTTGTTTTTGGGTTGTAATGTTGGCTCTTTGGAAAAAGGTAGGAAAATTTAGGTAAAGTGATTTAAGACACTAGTAGAGAGTTACCTTGGAGGTTCTTGATTTCTTCTTCTTACAGCAAGTTCTCCTCCAATGTCGTCTCTTGAACTTGTAAAATTCCTGAATTTTCCTTCATTTCATTGCATCAACATCATCTTTTCGTTGGACAACTCGGGTACCGGTTTTAGGCACTACCCTTCTTCTCATGTATAGGCCATCAGCTGCTAAGCTTCACACACCATGTATAAAAACAATAGGGTACCAGTTTCGGGCACTACCCCTAAACAAGAATTAACCATATTCTTTTCATCCAACCATATTCTATCTTCCTTTTTCTTCTTGCAACACTTACTCACCTCAACTCTCTCTACCAGTGAATAGGTTAATCAAAGCTCAAGTAAAGGTTTATAAGGTTATTTACTTTGGCTACCAAAGAAGAGGCTTTTAACGGCTCAACAGGGCATCCCAAGGTTAATAAGATCATTAGGAAGGATAAAATTTGGCTAAGTAACTTAATCACAAAATAATGGCCTAACATCATGTCCTAGCAATTTATCAATTATAAGTCTCATACAAGACTCCAAGCCAAGTTCTAGAATACGTTCATATGAATGATCCTCTCAAGAATAAAATAATCATGATCAAGCATGATTATCAAGGCTCAAATCCTCACATAGGTGATGAGTGTGTAAATTCACAAGTTTGGCGCTATGTTTTGTGCTAGTTTTGGAGAGTTTTGATGTGGAAATAGGTGGAAAACCTATATATATTGTGAAATAGCATGAATCAGGTGTTAGTGGAGCTATTTGAGTATTTTCATAGTAAAAACGGAGTGAAAGGGCCAAGAATCGAAGAGACGGAGTCGAAGCCACGCGAATCGCCCAAGAAGTAGGTGGGTTCGACCTAGCTGGAGGAGGGTTCGACCTCTCCAGCAGGTCGAACCAATGCTGCTGGACATACAGAGATGGGTTCGACCACGACTCAGTTGGTTCGACCTGGCCATCAGGTCGAACCATGGTCGAACCTGTTTGCAAGAAGGAGGATTCGATCACGACGTTGGGGTTCGACTTGCCAGTTGGTCGAATCGGGAGCAAGAGTTGTCCAGTGCTGAGGTTCGACCTGGGGTTCGACCAAGGCCTAAGTGGTTCGACCTGTCCAGAAGGTCGAACCTGTGCAGAATTCTTCCAGTAGCGGGGTTCGACCTGGGGTTCGACCTGCGGCTTGGGGTTCGACCTGCTTGACGTGGTCGAACCTGTGTGCGAGAACTTACCTTATCCGGATTTTCGAGGCCGAAACACGTGAGATCACTTAGAAAGCCCATTCCAAGCCCTAGAGACGTGATTACAAGTATAAAAGGAGGCTCATACAGAGAATAAGGAGCTTTTGATCGTCAATCGTAGGAGAGACAAGAGTAGAGGTGGTGATCCATTCGGAGGGCTGTGACAGAGGTTCGCTGAAGGTTCAAGTAAGAATGATTAATCTAACCATGATTGTTCCTAGATCAATCATGGGCTAGAACCACCTTGGTAGTTCTAGGGTTATGAAAGTTTCATGATGTAATTCGTGTTTCGTGTGTAAAACTCCGTACAACACTACCTGTGGTTTGTTTTATATAAGATTGCATATTTAATCCATACTCATAGTCGTTTTGTGCATCAATGATCGTTGTGTAGAGTCTGAATACATGACATGGTTATTGATTGAGTGCGTTCACTACTGAGCAGGGTTTATCGTTATAATTCTAAGTGAAGGGATTCCGAAGTATTATTAGAACTATCTTATATGAATATTCATGAATTGAATTGAATTCGGGTTGATGAATAGGATGAAGAGTATAACTTTATAGTACCTAAAAAGGGAGATCAAATCGGGTTAGATTCTAGACGTAGAAGATAATTGATTATGATAGTACCTAGAAAGGGGGGTGAAGCATATCTCTTGCTCCGATGTTATTCACACGTGTCAAGCGCATATTTACTTGTGTCTATAGAGTAAACTTGCATGGTCTAGTGATGCGTCCACAAACCACAGGGCAGAGTCGGACACCATCACACAAGATTACGAATTGCTAGTGAAACTGGATGACCCAATGAACTACCTATCATTCTTATTGATCACAACTCACTTCTCTCTACTTTTGCTATTTCTTTTGTTAATTCGATTAGAAGTTATTATCCATTAAACCTTTACAATTACCAACATAGTCTAAAATATACTAGAAGATCACAAAATTGATATTTATCCATCCCGTGGGTTCGATATTGTAACTTGGTCATCTTCGCGACTACAATTGATATCCTTATACTTGAGGATTAATTTGTGTGTTGAGAAAACCCCTATCAAGTTCTTGGCGCCATTGCCGGGGACGGCGTAAACTATCTTTTTTGTATTATTTCTAGTTTATTAGGACTATTTACCTTGTTTTGTTGTTTTCTTTCTTATTCGTTTTAGGTGTATGTCACAAGATCAAAGAAAGGTAATCTTGAACCGTATAATCCTGAGATTGGAGCATCATCAAGAAAGAAGAAGAAGAAGAAGAGCAAGGCAAAGGCAATAGACTCAACTGAAGCTCTGAATTTTGGAGTTGAGGTTGACGAGCAGATTTCGCAAGCGATTGAGACTACAACTGAAGTTAATTTGGAAGTAGTAACAGTCAACATGGCAGCGAATCCGGATAATCTAGCCATCCGTGAGGTTTTCAGAAATAATGGGGCTGGAAATTATGAGCTTTTAGGAGCAAGGGGAACTAACACCGCGTTCGATCTTCATCCCACTCTTATTAGCATGATAGAAAGGAACTCCTTTTCAGGAGGGTCTTTCGAGGATCCGCAGCAGTATCTGAACAAGTTCTTGGGCTATGCAAGTACTCAAAAAGACGTAGGAGAACATGAAGATGCTAGGAAGATCCTTTTGTTCAAATTCTCGCTTACTGAAAAGGCGAGGGATTGGTACGATACTATTAATGCAGCTGAGTGCACCACGTGGGAGCAATTGAAGTTAAGATTCTTGGAGAGGTATATGCCACCTTCGAAAGTGTTTAAGATGAAGCAAGATATTAACTAATTTGCTATCAGTGGAGGTGAGAAATTTCATGAAGCGTGGGATAGATTCAAGGACATGCTCAGGAAGTGTCCTTAACATGGGTTATCTAAAGCCCAATATATCAGTATATTTTATAACGGATTGGACTGTGAATCAAGAGTACTAATTGATGCTTCTTCTAATGGAGCATTGCTTACAAAGTCATCCGTTGAGGCCGAGAGATTGTTTGAAGACATATCAATGAATTCGAGGGATTGGCCCACTGATAGAGTTAGAGGTACGTATGTTCTTGGAAAGGTAGCTCAGGTTGAACAAACAATGGTGAAGACTAAGAGAGAGGATGAGATCGTTTCGAGCTTGTCCAATATCAACAAGCTACTTTAGTCTCAACAGAAGCAGATCAGCGAGATATCCCAACGAGTGCCAATCATGCAGCAAGAGATGATGAATAATGGAACCATCCAAGACGAATTGGAGGAAGCAAATTATGCCATGGGTCAAAGTATTCAAGGAACGAGGTACCCAAATCAAGGAAACCGGAACTACCAAGGGAACTATCAAGGGAACTTTAATAATCGTGGTCCATCTGGTAGTTATCAACAGCAACCAAGGAGGCCTGAATTTTCATGGAGCAATATGAACAATGCAGTGCAACTTCCGATGGGTGTTGATCCGGGAGAAAAGGTGGAAGAAGGAAAGCCTGGGTTCGAGGATACTGTGAACCGGTACATGGTAAAGAATGATGAAAGAGTAAATCGCCTTGAGGCAAAGCTTGAGAAAAAGATTGATGATCACCACAGAGATTTGTCCACTCAAGTGAAAGATCTCACATTGTTGATGGGTACAATTGCAGAGAATGTGAACACATTGACTCAAACTGTAGGAAAAGGTAAGTTTCCGTCTCAGAGTATAGAGAATCCGAAGTCGTGTAATGCCATCACACTGAGGTCAGGAACGCAGTACGAGGGACCGATGAGGCCGGAATCGAAGTTGGAATTTTCTAAGCCTCGGTTCGACCAACTTTTCAGGTCGAACCTCATCGGCCAGAGCACTCTGTTCTGACGCATGAGCGGTTCGACCAACACGCAGAGGGTTCGACCAACTTTTCAGGTCGAACCCAGGTCGAACCTCATCGGCCAGAGCACTCTATTTTGACGCAGAAACGGTTTGACCACGATCACGAGGGTTCAACCAACTCTATAGGTCGAACCCAGGTCGAAGCGAAGGATAGAGATTATACAGTGAAGCGGTTCGACCAAAGGGGCAGTGGTTCGACCTCCAATGTTGGTCGAACCCAAGTCGAACCTCCGGAGCAGAATGAGATCAGTCTTCCAGTGAAGAGGTTCGACCAATACTGTCCTGGTTCGACCTCTCAGCCTGGTCGAACCCCAGTCAAACCTCACCGAGATGTTTTGTTTGATTCACTTGTTGTTCCTTTTGATGTTGATGCAACTCCAGTGGTACGGAATGAGCAAAGTACAGACATAATAGCTGAGAAAAAATGGGAAAGAGCTAAGCGATTAAGAACCGAAAAGGAGAAAGCGGAAAAGGTTGATCGTGATGAATGGGGGATTCCCAAAACAAAGATACCTCCACTGTTTCCCTACAAGCTAGTGAAGAAGGGGTTGGAAGAGAAGTTCAAGAAGTTTTCAGAGATAATGAACAAGATAAGCTTGAACATCCCTTTTTCAGAGGCAATCATGGAGATGCCATATTATGCTCGATTCCTTAAAGACATATTGATGAAGAAGCAAAGCTTAACCGGAGTTGAAATGGTAAACTTATCAGAGAATTGTAGCTCAATTATTCAAAAGAAGTTGCCACCAAAGATGAAAGATCCGGGGAGCTTTACTATTCTTTGTGAGATCGGGAAGGGGCCAGCACGGCGAGCTTTATGCGATCTTGGGGCAAGCATCAATTTGATACCGTTGTCCATCTTTCAGAAGCTTGGTTTGGGGGAGATGACCCCGACAACTGTTGCTCTCCAATTGGCAGATAGATCAATGACGTTTCCGAAAGGAATAGTTGAAGATGTTCTATTTAAGGTGGAGAAGCTAGTTTTTCCTGTGGATTTCCTTGTGTTAGAAATGGATGATGACAAGGATAATGTTCCTCTAATCTTGGGGAGGCCATTCCTTGCTACAACTGGAGCTATGATAGATGTTCGGAAAGGAGAACTGAAGTTGAGAATGGATAAAGAAGAAGTACTTTTCAACTTGGACAAAGCAATGAAAATGCCAATGGAGTCCCAGTGTTATAGTATTGATGTGGTGGAGGAGATTGTGAAGGAGGATATGTCTTTGATCTTGTCAAAGGATCCTCTTGAGACATGTTTGATGGAATCTCTTACTTATCCCACTACGGAGCTTGACGGACTTTTTATTGAGGTATGTATTGAATTTCTTGAAAACTTACTTGCTTTGGGTGATGATAGGTTTGCATTGGAGAGAAATAAAGTGGAAGAAGTCAAATGGACCAGGAAGTACTTGCCTTTGGATAATGAAAACACTCCAGTGGAGAAAAGAAAAGAGGAGTTGAAACCATTGCCGGATCACTTGAAGTATGCTTTTCTTGGTGATAATGCACAATATCCGGTAATTGTATCTTCTTCCCTTACTGATGATCAACTTGAGACGTTATTAGATGTTTTGAGGAAGTACCAGTCTGCAATAGGGTGGTCACTTGATGATTTGAAAGGTATTAGTCCTTCGTATTGTATGCATCGGATTAGGTTGTTGGATGAAGCCAAAGCTAGTGTTCAGAATCAGCGTAGGGTGAATCCCGCAATTCAAGAGGTGATAAGGAAGCAAATTCTTACGTGGTTGGATGCTGGAATTATATATCCTATTAGTGATAGTCCCCATGTGAGTCCATTGCATGTAGTTGCTAAGAAGGGGAGTATGACTGTAGTGAAAGCTGAGGATGGAGAAGCTATAGCCACGAGAATTCCTACGGGATGGCGTACATGTGTGGATTACAGGAAATTGAATGAGAACACGTGTAAGGACCATTTCCCTCTTCCATTTATGGATCAAATGTTGGATCGTCTTGCAGGGTATGAGTTTTATTGTTTCTTGGATGGATACTCGGGGTATAGTCAAATCATGATTGCTCCCGAGGATCAAGAAAAGACCACTTTTACTTGCCCCTACGGGACCTTTGCTTTTAGGAAAATGCCGTTTGGATTGTGTAATGCGCCTGCTACTTTTCAGAGATGCATGATGGCGATTTTTGATGGTTTGATAGAGAAGATCATGGAAGTATTCATGGACGATTTTTCAGTCTTTGGTTCTTCTTTTGATATGTGTTTGTCTAACCTTGCTGTTGTTTTGAAAAGGTGTCAAGAAACTAATCTTGTCTTGAATTGGGAGAAGTGCCATTTCATGGTGAAAGATGGGATTGTTCTTGGGCATCATGTTTCCGCCAAGGGATTACAGGTAGACCGTGCTAAAGTGGTGGCAATTGAGAAGCTTCCACCACCGACCAATGAAAGAGGAGTGCGGTCCTTCCTTGGACACGCCGATTTTTACAGGAGATTCATTAAGGACTTCTCAAAATACTCTAAGCCCTTATCTCATTTACTTGAAAAGGATATTCCTTTTGTGTTTAATGATGAGTTTTTAACATCTTTTCAAGTTTTGAAGGAGGCGCTTATTACTGCCCCTATCTTGATCACACCGGACTGGACGCAACCGTTTGTACTTATGTGTGATGCAAGTGATGTAGCATTGGGTGTGGTGCTTGGGCAGCTAAGGGAGAAGAAGTTCTGCGCCATTTACTACGCGAGTAAGACTTTCGATGCGGCACAGAAGAATTACACGGTAACTAAAAAGGAGTTTTTGGCTGTTATGTATGCATTCGATAAGTTTCGTCAGTATTTGGTTGGCATGAAGACGATTGTGTATACGGATCACTCAGCGATTCGTTATTTGATGGAGAAGAAGGAGACGAAGCCTAGGATCATAAGATGGATTATACTACTGCAGGAGTTTGACTTGGAGATTCGGGATAAGAAAGGAACATAAAATGTATTGGCCGATCACTTGTCAAGGTTGGAGAGTAGGGAGCATTGTGATAATTCTTTCGAGTATATTGAAGAGATGTTCCCTGATGAGAAGATCATGGCTGTGGCTGTTGAAGGTGCCGAGCGAGCATGCGTGGTTGCAGCGCAAGGTGTGGATCCATGGTACGCGGATTATGTTAATTACATTGTCATTGGTGAAATTCCAAGGGATCTCAACCGATATCAACTTGCGAAATTTCGTAGGGATGTTGAGACATTTATATGGTATGATCCGTTTATTTATAAGATTTGTATAGATTCTATTGTCCGGAGATGTGTACCCGAGATGGAAATGGAAAGTGTGTTGGAGTTCTGCCATGCACAACCGAATGGTGGGCATTTTGGAGCGCAAAAGACTGCAGCTAAGGTACTTCAATCTGCTCTTTATTGGCCTACTTTGTTTAAAGATAGTGAGAGTTATGTGGCGTCTTGCGATAGATGCCAGCGCATGGGTAATATAGGTAGGAGAGATGAGATGCCATTGCAGCCTAGCATAGTTGTGGAGATATTTGATGTATGGGGGATCGATTTTATGGGGCCTTTTCCCCCGTCGAATGGGTTTCTCTACATTCTTCTTGCGGTGGATTATGTTTCGAAGTGGGTGGAAGCAATTCCTACTCGTGTTAATGATTCGAAAGTTGTTTTATCTTTCCTAAAGAAATATATTTTTGCCCGTTATGGAGTTCCGAAAGCATTAGTTAGTGATGGAGGTTCCCACTTCGTCAATAAATTTCTGGAGAAGGTGCTTAAGGATTATGGTGTTAGGCATAGGGTTACTACACCCTATCATCCGCAAGCAAATAGGCAGGCGGAGGTCTCCAACCGTCAAGTTAAGCAGATTCTGGAGAAAGTGGTAGGAACTAATAGAAAAGATTGGGCTATGAAGCTTGATGATGTGTTATGGGGGTTCCGGACCGCTTACAAGACGGTATTAGATATGTCACCGTATCAAATTGTCTATGGGAAGCCGTGCCACTTACCCGTAGAAATCCAACACAAAGCGTTTTGGGCTTTGCGTCGCTTGAACTTGACCCTTAGGGATGTAAAGGAGTTGAGGCTAACTCACATGAATCAATTGGGTGAGTTTAGGAGTCGTGCTTTCAAGAATTCAGAGATTTATAAGGAAAGAATGAAGAGGTGGCATGATTCTAAAATTTTGTACAAGGAGTTCAAGCAAGGAGATGAGGTACAACTTTTTAACTCTCGTTTAAAGCTTTTTGCAGGCAAGTTGAAGTCTAAATGGACGGGACCGTTCATGATTCATTGAGCCTTAGGAGGGGGGAGTTATGAGCTTATTGACAAAGATGGTGATGTTATCATGGCGAATGGGCATCGTTTGAAGCATTATAGGTCGCCGGATGATGCGTGTGTCATTTTTGATGATACCTTGTTCTGATTTGGTACCGTCGTGACTCTTCGACGTTAAACATGAGCGCTTGTTGAGAGCTTACTCTTCCGTTTTATTGCTTTATTTCTTTTGTGTGAGTAAGAAATTTTTATATTTTAGATGCTTACTAATCGGCAATTACATCTCTTTTCAAACTTAGTTTCGACTTATGTTTTTACTAAGTTTGGGGGGGTGTGATGTTATTACCTCATTGAAGCATTAAGAGTATAATCTTTTCTTTGTATTGTTTGTTAGGGGAGTTGGTTTTTACGGCCATGTTGAAATTTTAATCGATTTTGATGTGACGATTTTTTACAATTTGCCTAATGTTCAGTGTTTTTTTTGGTTGTGTTTTCTTTTACGGAGATACTCATGAATGATATTATGTGGAACAATTTCTGAAGTTGTGCTTTAGATTGTACCTAATGAGGTTGTGTTGAAGCTTGAAGTATGTAGTGAATGAAGAACACTTAGTTTTGGAAATCAGGAGGTCGAACAAAGGCAGAGGAAGTCGAACCGACGTTGAAAGTTGTCCAGAGAGGAGGTTCGACCAAAGCCATAGTGGTTCGACCTGATCAGGAGGTCGAACCTATGGTCAAACCCGGCGTTGAAAGTTGTCCAGAGAGGAGGTTCGACCAAAGCCATAGTGGTTCGACCTGATCATGAGGTCGAACCTGTCAATCGGAAGCACTCTGTTTTCCAGAAGAGGGATTCGACCAATTCAAGAAAGGTTCGACCTGTTTAGCAAGTCGAACCCCTGGTCGAACCAAGAAGATCGTTTGTCCAGAAGAGAGGTTCGACCTCGCCATCCATGGTTCGACCAGTCTAGGTGGTCGAACCCGAGGTCGAACCAAGCCAGGCACGCGATTTAAGTTCGAATTTTCAGAGGGGTTCGATCACTTTTTCGAAACATCAAACCTCGAACCCTCTTCGAACCTCTACACCCTTGCACAAATTCTTCAATTACACTTGATTTCACACCGATTACACAACATTACACCTTGAACTATCGATTTGGTCGTGGATTTGGGCGGATTTCGTCGCGAGTTAGGGCTGAAATCGCGTTTTTGGGTGTTTTGTGTTTTCGATCGGTTTTTCACCATGGGCAAGTCACAAGGTACGTTTTTTCCAACTCAATTACTCTAGGATTGAACGTTTAGGTAAGCAATTTGATGTGAAATAGAGAATTGATGTTGAGTATGGTTGAATTTCATGGTGAATGTTGATATTTTGATTGGTTTCATATGAATTCTTGTTTCTTGGTTTGTGGTTGATTGATTATTGATAGAACTTGGGTTTTTATGTGGATTAATCAAGGATATAGAATATACCATAGAATGAGCATGTTGATTTGATCTGAAATTGATGAAATTGAAGTAGTTCATGGAGGAAAGCATGTTGAATTTTTGATTGAATTGCTTGAATTGCTTAATGCATGCTTGTTGGTTATGTTTTGATGATTAAAGAATGTATAATTGAAGATGTTTTGAGAATGTTGAATAAGCAAGTGGTGTTGAGATGATAGTTTGTATGAATATGCATTAATGCTTGAAGTCTTGAGTAGAGTATGTGATGTGCTAGTACAATACTTGCTTTCTTGTCTTGTTGGTTGGATTGAAGTATTTGATTTCAGGAAAGGGACAAGTATCAAGTAAAGGAAAAGGAAAAGTAGAGGAGGAGAGATCAAAGAAGAGGCATGACAGGCCTTCAAACTTGGACAAAGTGACAAGAAAACTGAGGCTACAAGACCGTTTACCTGATAACTTAAAGATTAGGATGCAAGGATGGGATGAGATTAAAGAGAAGTGGGAAGAAGTTTCAGACAAGATAGCTCGCACTCGATACCAAGATGATGAAGCGATGAGGATAATGAGAATAGGGGATGATATATTTTGGATGTTTGATCAAGTAGGGATCCGAAGATTCATGGAGTTGAAGAGGCCGACGTACTTCCATGTTACAGCGGAAGTGGTGTGTTCGTTTGAGATGGAGAAGGACCCGCTTGGATACCTCTATCGGTGTACGTTTCAGCTTGGTGGAGTGAGTAGGAGATGGACGTATGAGGATTTCAACGAGCTGTTTGATACACCTTTGGAGATCCCTCGTTTAGAAAGTGCTGCATTCAGTGTAAAGCGATTTTGGAGGGAGATCACGGGGGAGATTCGTGATTACAAGACTAGACAGGCTCGTGCTTCCGCAATAAAGAACCCTGTCTTGAGGTACATGGACCGCATCCTGAGCAACACGTTGTTCGCCCGCTCGGAGGGCAGTGTTGTATCTAGAGGAGAGTTATATGCCTTGTGGTGTATGTTGAATGGAGTGAAGTTCAACGTTGGAGCTTATTTTATTGCGCAACTGAATCGATTCAAGACCATTGGTTTTCAAAAGGTGAATATTGGAGGGTTATTGACGATTTTGGCTGAGCATTACAACTTGGACCTCACCGGCATTACACCAGTAGAAGGAGAACCCGATTTGATTATGAGCACGTGCGCGAAGGGAGGGTTTGCCCATTTTAGAAATGGAGATTGGTTTTTCACGAGAGGTGTCAAGCCTTTCGAATTTATGTTCCCCTTCGACGTGAGCAACTTGACAACTATTCGGGAAGCAAGGAATAGGCTAATGAATTCTCTAGGACACACCACTTTATCCATGGCAGTGAAGTCGGGTGGTGATTGGAGAGCGGTAGCACAGATGTGTGCTGAGGGAAGGATGGCTGAGTTACAGCAGATTGTTGATCGAGGAGAGTTCCGTCCACCTCAGCCACAGCAGTCTGAAGAGGAGGATCAGGTAGAGGAGCAGCCGGAGATGGAGATTCCGGAAGGAGAGCAGCATGATGCGCCTCAGCATGCTCCAGGACCGAAGCAGCGGCGAGCAGTTCCAGGTACTCGGGAGCAGCTTCGCTTGATTCATGAGCAGCTGATCGCGGTGGTAGCTGCACAACAAGAGACGAACAGGCAACTCGCGCTCGCTAACGCCAACTACGCTACGCTGAACGAAAGGTACGCTGCCTTGGATGAGCGTGTTGGTAGAGTGGATATGATGGACAAACACATTACCAGTCTGTGCCGAGCTGTGGAAAATAGAATGGATGAGGATGACGATGAGGATGAGGATGATGATGCTCCTAGGGAGTAGTTTCAGGTTTTCTTTTGGCTTCTCCGATTCATCTTATCTCCCATTCTTCTTTTTTATTTTTACAGATTGGGGTGTGATTCATGTGTGAGTGGCATGTACTTGATATAGTTGACCTTGTATCGTTACTCTGTATATGGGTTGTTGATTATGTGCATTCATATGTTTATGTGTTTATTTTTATTTGGAAAGAGCATGAATAATTTGTTAAGTATATGGAATTCATGAGCAATTGATTTTGATTATGTGCTATGAGGAGTATTAGGAATTGATTACCTATGTGAGGATTTGAGTCTTTATCATGATTAATCATGATAGTTTATTCTTGAGAGAATCATTCGTATGAACGTATTCTAGAACTTGGCTTGGAGTCTTGTGTGAAACTTACAATTGATGAAATATTAGGATATGATCTTAGGCCATTTTTGATTAATTAAGTCACTTAGCCAAATTTCACCTTTCCTAATGATCTTATAAATCTTTGGTAGCCCTGTTTGAGCCTTTTAAAAGCTTTTTCTTTGGCAAGCCAATTATGAGAGCTTTAATTACCTTATTTGAGCTTTGAAAATACCCTATCCATTGGTAGAGAGAATAAGGTGAATAAGTGTGGAAGAAACAAAGGGAAGATGGAATGAGGTTCAGTAAAAGTGCATGGTTAAATCTTGTTAGGGATAGTGCCTGAAATTGGTACCCCGAATTACTTATACATGGGGCTTGTAGTTTCTAAGAAACAGCCGAACGATGTTCGAGAAGGGTAGTACCTATAACTGGTACCCGAGCAATTAAAAGAAGAATGATGTTGATGCAAGGAAGAGAAGGAAAATTGATAATTGCAAGTGCAAGAGAAGAATTGGAGGAGAATATGAAGGCGAATGAGAAATCAAGAACCTCCAAGGTAACTCTCTACTAGTGTATTAAGTTACTATGACCAAATTTTCCTACCCTTTCCAAAGAGCCAACATTACAACCTAGAAACAAGTCCTTTGTGATCCTAGTGTTAATCTAATGTAAGTTGATTTCTGAGACCTTTGCCAAGCTTATGGTTACGCGTGAATATGAATTGATATGAGTGTTTATACTAGCCTATAGTGCCTCACGCACGAGTGAATGAGAGTAAAGACTTATCTTGTTAGTGAGATTACTTAGTGCTCCGAATGGTGTGTGATTGGATTGATTTTACATGAGTGACATATTTGATGCAAGTAATTCTTGTTTGATTCAATGAAGTGGCATGTGTAATATGTGTTGTACTTGATCTTGTTGAATTATACACGACTCCTGTGGTTTAAATTGGTTGCCTCGGGACGAGCAACATGTAAGTTTGGGGGTTTTATGAGTGTGTAAATTCACAAGTTTGGCGCTATGTTTTGTGCTAGGTTTGGAGAGTTTTGATGTGGAAATAGGTGGAAAACCTATATATATTGTGAAATAGCATGAATCAGGTGTTAGTGGAGCTATTTGAGTGTTTTCTTAGCAAAAACGGAGTGAAAGGGCCAAGAATCGAAGAGACGGAGTCGAAGCCACGCGAATCGCCCAAGAAGTAGGTGGGTTCGACCTAGCTGGAGGAGGGTTCGACCTCTCCAGCAGGTCGAACCAATGCTGCTGGACATACAGAGATGGGTTCGACCACGACTCAGTTGGTTCGACCTGGCCATCAGGTCGAACCATGGTCTAACCTGTTTGCAAGAAGGAGGATTCGACCACGACGTTGGGGTTCGACTTGCCAGTTGGTCGAATCGGGAGCAAGAGTTGTCCAGTGCTGAGGTTCGACCTGGGGTTCGACCAAGGCCTAAGTGGTTCGACCTGTCCAGAAGGTCGAACCTGTGCAGAATTCTTCCAGTAGCGGGGTTCGACCTGGGGTTCGACCTGCGGCTCGGGGTTCGACCTGCTTGACGTGGTCGAACCTGTGTGCGAGAACTTACCTTATCCGGATTTTCGAGGCCGAAACGCGTGAGATCACTTAGAAAGCCCATTCCAAGCCCTAGAGACGTGATTACAAGTATAAAAGGAGGCTCATACAGAGAATAAGGAGCTTTTGATCATCAATCGTAGGAGAGACAAGAGTAGAGGTGGTGATCCAGTGACAGAGGTTCGCTGAAGGTTCAAGTAAGAATGATTAATCTAACCATGATTGTTCCTAGATCAATCATGGGCTAGAACCACCTTGGTAGTTCTAGGGTTATGAAAGTTTCATGATGTAATTCGTGTTTCGTGTGTAAAACTCCGTACAACACTACCTGTGGTTTGTTTTATATAAGATTGCATATTTAATCCATACTCATAGTCGTTTTGTGCATCAATGATCGTTGTGTAGAGTCTGAATACATGACATGGTTATTGATTGAGTGCGTTCACTACTGAGCAGGGTTTATCGTTATAATTCTAAGTGAAGGGATTCCGAAGTATTATTAGAACTGTCTTATATGAATATTCATGAATTGAATTGAATTCGGGTTGATGAATAGGATGAAGAGTATAACTTTATAGTACCTAAAAAGGGAGATCAAATCGGGTTAGATTCTAGACGTAGAAGATAATTGATTATGATAGTACCTAGAAAGGGGGGTGAAGCATATCTCTTGCTCCGATGTTATTCACACGTGTCAAGCGCATATTTACTTGTGTCTATAGAGTAAACTTGCATGGTCTAGTGATGCGTCCACAAACCACAGGGCAGAGTCGGACACCATCACACGAGAATACGAATTGCTAGTGAAACTGGATGACCCAATGAACTACCTATCATTCTTATTGATCACAACTCACTTCTCTCTACTTTTGCTATTTCTTTTGTTAATTCGATTAGAAGTTACTATCCATTAAACCTTTACAATTACCAACATAGTCTAAAATATACTAGAAGATCACAAAATTGATATTTATCCGTCCCGTGGGTTCGATATTGTAACTTGGTCATCTTCGCGACTACAATTGATATCCTTATACTTGAGGATTAATTTGTGTGTTGAGAAAACCCCTATCAATAGGTAAATCCTAGTACTCCTCATAGCACATAATTAAGATCAAATTCACAAGAACTCAATATACTTATCAAATTATACATGCTTTTCATCAATAGAAATTAACACATGAACATATGAATGCACAAAATCAATAAGCTCATACCCAATCAATCATACAAGCTTCTCTACAGCCCAACTCATGCATCATAGAAGGACGGAATTAAGAACACACTTTCCTGGCTTGGTTCGACCTTGATTCGACCGGTGGAAGAGATCGAATCAACTTCATCATGGTCGAATCAACATTCTGAAAACCTTCTCCTTCGGTTCGGCTTGGGTTCGACCTGCTGACCAGGTCGAACCATATCGGCTTAAGTCGAACCTTCCTTCTGTAAATTTTATGTCACTGGTTCGGCCTCGGTTCGACTTGCTGAACAGGTCGAACCAAGAACGTCGTGGTCGAACCGCACTTCTGAAATTCTGCTATCACTGGTTCGACCTTGGTTCGACCAGTTGATCTGGTCGAACCATCTTGCATGAGGTCGAACCACCTCTCTGGACAACTTTTGCACCACGGTTCGACTTCTTCAGCTCGGTTCGACCTCCTTGCACTGGTTGAACCCACCCTGGCTTTGGTCGAACCACCCTTCTAAGCTTCCAAACTGAGTGTTCTTCAATCCCTACACACTTCAAACTTCAATACGAATCATTAGGTACCAACTAGAGCACAACTTCATCAAAAATTGTTCCACAAAATATTATTCATGAGTAACTCCGTAAAAGAAAACATAACCAAAATCCACTAAACATTAGGCAATTTGTAAAAAAATCGTCACATCAAAATCGATTAAAATTTTAAATATGGCGCAAAAACCAACTCCCCTAACAAACATCACAAAGAAAAGATTATATTATCGGTGCTTATTGAGGTAAGTACATCAAACCCCCCAAACTTAGTAGAAACTATAGTTGAAACTAAGTTTGCAAAGAGATGTAATTGCCGATAAGTAAGCACTTCAAATATAAAAATTTCTTACTCACACGAATGAAATAAAATAATAAAACGGGAGAAAAAGCCCCCAACAAGCGCTCATGTTTAACGTCGGAGAGTCACGAAGGATTACCAACTCAGAAGACTACTTGATCAGAGGATGATCATGTTGCATCCTCACCTTCCAATACTTTCTCCCCCTCTTATCTTTCACACTTACCACCTTACCATTCTCATGCACCATACGATCAGTAGAATCTCCTATCTCAAACTTTCTCTTCTCATTCCTGTCAATCTTCCACTCAATTTTGGAATAACTCCTATCTCCATCAAGATCAAAGTCAGGATAAGAACGAGAGCAAGGATTTTCAAATTTATTGGTATCCGGTGGTAAGTTAGGAGGCTTCAAGTAGGCATCATCTTCTCTTTCTTTGTCTACAGTCAGCACGACACCTTTCTCGCTCACAAAAATATGATCATTAGAATTACCTTCATCCCATGGCCGTGTAGACTTCTCCGGGTCAATTTTCTTCTTGAACTCCGAATCACCTGATGGATCTCTTTCATTGTCACCAAGATAAGCATACGTCAAGTGTTCCGGTAACGGATTCAACTCCTCTTTCTTTTCTTCCATCGGAGTGCTCTCTCCCTCCAACGGCAAGTACTTCCTAGATTCTTTCGCTTCTTCAGCCTTAACTTTCTCCAATACATACCTAGCATCACCCAAAGCAAGTAAGTTCTCAAGATAATCAATACAGTCCTCATTAGAGAGTCCGTCAAGCTCCGTAGTGGGATAAGTAAGAGACTCCATCAAACATGTCTCAAGAGGATCCTTTGACAGGATCAGAGACATATCCTCCTTCACAATCTCCTCCACCACGTCAATACTATAACATTGCGACTCCATGGGCATCTTCATTGCTTTGTCCAAGTTGAAAAGAACTTCTTCTTTGTCCATTCGCAATCTAAGCTCTCCTTTCTGAACATCAATCATAGCTCCAGCAGTAGCAAGGAATGGTCTCCCCAAGATTAAAGGGATATTATCCTTATCTTCTTCCATCTCTAGCACAAGAAAGTCCACAGGAAAGACTAGCTTCTCCACTTTGACGAGAACGTCTTCAATTATACCTTTTGGAAACATCATCGACCTATCCGCCAATTGGAGAACCACTGTTGCAGGGGTCAACTCCCCCAAACCAAGCCTCTGAAAGATGGACAAAGGCATCAAATTGATGCTTGCCCCTAGATCGCACAAAGCTTGCCGTGCCGGCCCCTTTCCGATCTCACATAGAATAGTGAAGCTCTCCAGATCCTTCATCTTTTGCAGCAGCTTCCTTTGGATGATTGAGCTGCAATTTTTGATAAATTCACCGTTTCAATTCTGGTTAAGCTCCGCTTCTTCAACAATATGTCTTTAAGAAATTGGGCATAGTACGGCATCTCCATAATTGCCTCTGAGAAAGGAATGCTCAAGCTTATCTTGTTCATTATCTTTGAAAACTTCTTGAACTTCTCTTCCAATCCCTTCTTCACAAGCTTGTAAGAAAACGGCGGAGGTATCTTTGTTTTGGGAATCCCCCATTCATCATGATCAACCTTCTCCGCTTTCTCCTTTCGGCTCTCAATCGCTTGGCTCTCTCCCACTTTTTCTCAGCTATTATCTCTGTACTTTGCTCATTCCGAACCACTGGAGTAGCATCAACATCATCGAGAGTGTTCGGAGTAGCAACAGGTAATTTCTGGTGGGGTTCGACCAGGGTTCGACCTGTGGAATAGGTCGAACCAGGCACGTACTGGTCGAACCTACCATCTGGACAATGGCTCTCTATTCGAATTTGAGGTTCGACCTGGATTCGACCTATTGAGTAGGTCGAACCACAGGCATCTAGGTCGAACCGGCCTACTGTACTCCTTCCGCCATCCGGTTCGACCTGTTTGATAGGTCGAACCATGACCGTCGTGGTCGAACCATTGCTGCGACAAAACAGAGTGCTCCAAGTGGTGCGGTTCGACCTGGGTTCGACCTGTTGGACAAGTCGAACCATGATTGTCATGGTCGAACTGTTGCTGTGATAAAACATAGTGTTTCGAATTGTGAGGTTCGACCATGGTTCGACCTGTGGAACAGGTCGAACCATCTGCAATTTGGTCGAACCGATGCTGCAATGCCTCCTGATCGTGTCCAGTGCGCTGGTTCGACCTCCCCTGTATGGTTCGACCTTCAATGTTGGTCGAACCATGGTCGAACCGGGCCCTAGACATGTCTAAATTTGATTCCGGCATCATAGGTCCCTCGTACTGCGTTCCCGACCTCAATGTGATGGTGTTGCAGGACCTTGGATTCTCAATACTTTGAGACGGGAACTTCCCCTTCTCAAGAGTTTGAGTAAGCTTGTTAACACTTCCTGCCATCTCCCCCATCAGCATCGTAAGGTCCTTCACCTGCTTAGATATAACCTCATGGTTTGCATCGATTTTCTTTTCAAGTTTGGCCTCAAGGCGGTTCACTCTTTCATCATTCTTGGACATGTACCTGTTCACAGTATCCTCAAGACCCGGTTTTCCTTCTTCCACCTTAGCACCCGGATCAACACCCATCGGAGGTTGAATCGCATTATTCGGATTTTTCCATGAGAACTCCGGCCTCCTAGGCTGTTGATAACCACCCGGGGGATCACGATTATTAAAGTTTCCTCGATAGTTCCCTTGGTAGTTCCGGTTTCCTTGATCTGGATACCTAGTCCCTTGAATACTTTGACCTATGGCATAGTGTGCCTCTTCCAACTCCTCTTGGATTGGTCCATCATTCTTCAACTCCTGCTGCATGATTGGTACGCACTGAGATAATTCGCTGATTTGCTTCTGTTGGGATTCAAGTAGCTTGTTGATATTGGACAAGCTAGAGACAATCTCATCCTCTCTACTTGTTTTCACCATTTCTTGTTCAACCTTAGCTACCTTCCCAAGGACATAAGTACCTCTAACTCTATCAGTTGGCCAATCCCTCGAACTCATCGAAATATCTTCAAATAACTTTTCGGCCTCTACAGATGACTTTGTAAGCAATGCTCCATTAGAAGAAGCATCTAATAACACTAGTGAATCACAGTCCAATCCATTGTAGAATATACTGATATATTGAGCTTTAGATAGCCCATGTTGAGGGCATTTCCTAAGCATGCCCTTGAATCTATCCCATGCTTCATGAAATTTTTCACCTCCACCCATAGCAAATTGGTTAATGTCTTGCTTCATCTTAAACACCTTTGAAGGTGGCATGTAACTCTCCAAGAACCTTAACTGCAGTTGCTCCCAAGTGGTGCACTCAGCTGCGTTGATAGTGTCGTACCAATCTCTCACCTTTTCAGTAAGCGAGAATTTGAACAAAAGGATCTTCCTAGCATCTTCATGTTCTCCTGCGTCTTTTTGAGTACTTGCATAGCCCAAGAACTTGTTCAGATGCTGTTGTGGATCCTCGAAAGACCCTCCTAAAAAGGAGTTCCTTTCTATCATGCTAATAAGAGCGGGATGAAGATCGAAAGCTGAATTAGTTCCCCTCGCTCCTAGAAGCCCAATATTTCCAGCCCCATTGTTTCTGAAAACCTCTCGCATGGCTAGATTATCCGGATTCACTGCCATGTTGACTGTCCTTACTCCCGAATTAACTTTAGTTATAGGTTCAATCATCTGCGAATTCTACTCGTCAACTTCAACACCAAAATTCAGAGCTTCAGTTGGATCAATAGTCTTTGACTTACTCTTCTTCTTCTTCTTCTTTCTTGACGATGCTCCGATTTCAGGATTATAGGGTTCAAGTTCACCTTTCTTTGATCTTGTGAGCATGCGCCTAAAAAGAACTAGAATTAAAACAGCAAAACAAGAAAAATAGCCCTAATAAACTAGAAATAACAAAAAGATATTTTAAGCCATCCCCGGCAACGTCGCCAAACACTTGATGGGCGTTTTCTCAACACACAACTTTAATCCCCAAGTATGAAGGATATCAATTGTAGTTTCAAAGGTGACCAAGTTAAATATCGAATCCACGGGACGGATAAATATTACTTTTGTTATTTTCTAGCAATTATGACTATGTTGAGAATTGTAATTGTAGGTTTGTTAACTAAGTAACAATTAAAATAACAAATAAATAGCAAGAACAAGAAAATAGTAGTTGTGATCAAATAAGATGATAGGTAGTTCGTCAGGCCATCCAGTTTCATTCGTTAACTCATACTTTCGTGTGTCGATGTCCGACTCTGTCTTGTGGTTTATGGACGCATCGCTATACCATGCAAATCTATTCTATAGACACAAATAGATAAGCTTTTGACACGTGTAAGTATCCTCAGAGCAAGACGTATCCTTTACCTCCCTTTCTAGGTACTATCATAATCAATTATTTTCCGTGCACTTAGTACTCTAACCCGATTTGATCTCCCTTTTTAGGTACTGTAAATTTATACTCTTAATCCTACTTGTTAATCCGAATTCAATTCAATTAACAAACATTCATGTAAGACGGTTCTAATAAAACCTCGGAATCCCTTCACTTAGAATTATAACAATAAACCCTGCTCATTAGTGAACGCACTCAATCAATAACCATGTTATGCATTCAGATTCTACACAACGATTATTGATGCACAAAACGACTATGAGTATGGATTAAAAACGTGCAATCTTATATAAAATAAACCACAAGTAGTGTTGTACGGAGTATACACATGAAATACAAATCAACTCATGAAACCTTCATAACCCTAGAACTACCGAAGTGGCTCTAGCCCATGATTGATCTAGTAACAATCATGGTTAGATGGAAGCTCTCTTGTATTGTGTTGTTGGTGATGATTCCTTTCTTCTTTCTTTTCGTGATTCTTCGTGTCGTCTCCCTTGACTGCATGAGCCTCCTTTATGCTTGTAATCACATCTCTAGGGCTTGGAATGGGCTTTTCAAGTGATCCCATGCGTTTTAGCCTCGAAAATCCGGATAAGGTAAGTTCCCGCACGTCGGTTCGACCTCGTCAAACAAGTCGAACCACTGGCCGCAGGTCGAACCACAGGTCGAACCCACCTACTGGAAGTACTCTGCACCTGGTTCGACCTCTTGTACAGGTCGAACCCCTCAGGTCAGGTCAAACCACAGGTCGAACCACCCTACTGGATAATTTCTGCTCTCGATTCGACCAACCATCAGGTCGAACCCCCAACGTCGTGGTCGAACCCATCTTCTCGCGAACTGGTTCGACCATGGTTCGACCTAATAGACAGGTCGAACCCCAAGAGTCGTGGTCGAACCCTCCTTCTGCACACTTTGCAACGCTGGTTCGAACTGTAGGAGAGGTCGAACCCTCTTCCAATAGGTTGAACCCACCTCTTTTCATGGCGGTTCGCGTGGTCTCGACTTCGTCTCTTCGATTCTTGGCACTTTCACTCCGATTTTTCTATGAAAACCACTTAAATAGCTCCACTAATACCTGATTCATGCTAATTCACAATATATATAGGTTTTCCACCTATTTCCACCTCAAAACTCTCCAAAACTAGCACAAAACATGGTGCCAAACTTGTGAATTTATACACTCATCAGCTACGCACCTCAGTAGGATTTAAGGGTTGTGGCTAATCATGGATTGCTTTAACTTTACTTGGATCCACCGAAATTTCTTCTCCCGATACCACGTGACCCAAGAAAACAACTCGGTCCAACCAAAATTCACACTTTTTAAACTTCGCATACAACTACTTCTCCTTCAGAATCTCTAACACCTTTCTTAAGTGTAGAGCATGATCCTCCTTATTCTTTGAGTAAATCAAAATGTCATCGATAAACACAATTTCAAACTTATCGAGAAATTTCTAAAATACTCTATTCATCAAATTCATAAATGCTGCTGGAGTATTCATTAAACCAAACGGCATCACTAAGAATTCATAGTGCCCGTACCTTGTACTGAATGCAGTCTTCGGAATATCCTCCTCCTTAATCTTCAACTGATGATACCCCGACCGCAAATCAATCTTAGAAAAGATAGCTGCACCTTGTAGTTGATCGAACAGATCATCAATTCGAGGCAATGGATACTTATTCTTAACTGTAACTTTGTTGAGCTCTCGATAATCGATGCACATCCTCAATGTGCCATCCTTCTTACGAACGAAAAGAACTGGTGCTTCCCAAGGTGAGAAATTAGGTTGGATGAATCCTGTCTAGTAACTCTTGCAATTGTATCTTCAGTTCCTTCAGTTCAGCTGGTGCCATTCTGTATGGCGCTTTAGATATAAGAGCAGTTCCCGGTTGCAGCTCAATAACAAACTCTATTTCCCGGTCTAGTGGCAAACCTAGAAGATCATCTGGAAACACCTCTAGGTATTCCCGAACTACTGGTACATCACCGAGGACTAGACATTGTTGTCCCTCAACATTCATCACACTCACCAAATAACCCTCACAACCACTTTCCAACAACCGATGTGCTTTCATTGCTGATATCACAGGAAATCTGAAGTTTTTCTTGATCCCAACAAAAGTGAATGATTCTCCCTTCAATTGCTGAAAAGTAATACTCTTCTTCTGACAATCTATTATAGCACCGTACTTTGACAGTCAATCCATACCCAATATAATATCATAATCATTCAAATTTAACACAATTAAGTCATCAAGGAGTTGTCTTCCATCAATAGGAATAACACAACCTTGAAAAAGTTGATTAGTTTGCTTTGATTCACCAGAAAGTATCATCACCTCATAATTAGCTTCTATCAAGTTAGATGTTCCACCCAACTTCCTCACATACTCAGTGGATACAAATGAATGTGTTGCTCCAGAATCAAATAACACATAGGTAGAAGTGCCAAAAATAGAAAACTTACCCGCGACAACTGAGGGGTTCGCATCTGCCTCCTCCCGCGTCAAAGTGTATACTCTTGCTGGAACTTTCACCTGTTGTCCTTGCTTCCCTTTCTTAAGACAAGTATTAGTCATATGTCCTTTCTTCCCGCATGTGTAACACGTTCTTGAAGGAATGTGACACTCTCCACCATGTAGTCTGAAATAATTAGGACATATCGATAGTGGTGGCGCTAGTGGCACTTTACCCTAATCGAATTTGGGACGCTTGTTTGGTTCTCCTTGTCCTTGTCCTTGTCCTTGTTCCACCTGAATATTTGATTTCGGTCTCTGAAATGACATCGACCTCCTATCATTTCTCCCAAACTGATGCACTGGTTTCTGTTGAAATTGACGTCTGATAGCCTGCGCTTGTCTGATCCTTATCTCCGCTTGTTCAGCAATCTGAGCCCTTTCTGCAACTTGTGAGCATGTTGCTCCATGCAGTCCTGCCATACTCACATCTCTGAAAAGCTCAGGCCTTAAGCCTTCCACGAACCTCTCCACTTTCAGTGCCTCCGTACTCACCATATGTTCTGCAAACCTTGACAACAGCTCAAACTTACGAAGATAATCTGTGACTGACATACCACCCTGCTTCAACTGTATGAATTCATTCATCTTCATCATCCTTACTGGTGCCGTAAAGTACTTATTTCTGAAAAGTTCTTTAAACTTTTCCCATGTCATAGTCGTGACATCCTTGATACTTTTAATGCTATCCCACCAGTGGCCTGCACTTCCTCGTAGCATGAAAGAAGCACACAATACTCTGTCCCCATTTGGAATTATATTGTATTGAAACATGTTTTCCACCGTACGTAATCAGTCCTCTGCATCTGTGGGGTCTGCTGCATCCTCTAATATCGGAGGGTTCAACTTTCGAAACCTCTCACAAATCATTTCCATACTTTCTACTTGACATCTATCGTGATTAGCATTAACCTCTGATTGTACACCCATATCTCTCTGCTGAATCAATTGTTGTATCTGTTGAGACTGGCGCTTAACCAGTTCCATTAGTCGAGTAATCACCGCATCACTATTATTTTCTTCAGTAGGTGCTACTTGCTCAGCAGTTCTATCACTTTCAGAACTTTCACCTATAATCCTTTTCATTTTGTCTACCAACTACAAATCCTACACCACATGGCCAACATAATTTATAAAACACATAACAATACAAAATGAAAATAACACTTACATGCAAAGCTGCTCTCCCAAGGAATGAGCTCATGTACATAGATAGTCTGTAGGACCCAAACCGTGCTCTGATACTACTCTGTCACGACCCCACCTTACATAACTTATAATTCAAATACTAATTTACATAAACATTGTCATTATAAAAACTGCATATTTTTTTATTTATTAACTAAACGGTCACACCAGTTCAACATATGTAACTGGTTTCTGACTCCACATCAATCCACACAAACTGGTGACAATACTTATTATGTTATATAATAAAATATCAGAAGAAATAAAATAAACACACGGTTTAGCCCAACAGGTCGTCATCTATGTATATCTGCTCATATCCTGTAGGAGCTCCACAGCTTGCACAGTACACCACATACTCAAATATCATCCGGCTCACCTACAATGCATAAACTAGTGAGATAAAAATCTCAGTAAATAGAAATCATGCATGACAGTGCATGGGAATGTATTTAGTTTTCTATCGCCTATTTCCTAGTCTTTCTAGTTAGTCTCTTTTATTTTGAAAACTTTCACGTTGCGGGATCCCCACGACACACTTATGGTATGCACCCCAAATGAGCTCAATGGGACGATTTTTCTGAACCTCGAATATAGTGCCGAGAATGATTTTTCTGAACCCTGGCAGAGTGTTGGGGATGATTTTTCTGAACCCTGAATAAAGTACTGAGAATGATTTTTTCGAACCCAGAAATAAAGTGTCGGGAATAATTTTTTCGAATTCAGACAGAGATGCATATATAGTGACCGCACACACCATTAGTATCTTATTAATTTTGGGAAAACACTTTTCATGACTATGCATGGTATGCAACCAGGGTAATTAAATATGCATCATAAACCATTTATGACATCAATATCAACATTTAATCATAAGTAAAGCAACAACTTAATTTTTTTTATTCACACAAATCCACTTCTGGAATAACAACTTCTCCCTAGTCACATAGATTTATTTATAAAATAACCACTTCACCTTGGATCACACGGATCCCTTTTTGGAATAACAACTTCATCTCGGATCACACAGATCTATATAGAATAATGATATAAATTCAAATCACATAAATTCACAACTTGTATCACCAATTAACCCCAAATAATTCATATCGTAATTAAACAAATCATCAATAATCCATAATATAATTATCACATATTAATCACAAATAATTCACAAGCAACATATTTAAGCATTGTAGTTGGACTTTTACTTACCTGGACTCCGACAATAGTAATACTATAGACCCTTGAGGAATCGTAACTAATTTCTTCTTTCCCACTCTGACACGAACCCTTCCCTCTCTCTCAATTTTTTTTTGCTTGATTGAATCTGGGTGTGAGGTAATCACCTCCTCAACACCCATACACATATATATAGGTAGATGGCTTACAATCCCAATCAATTAAATATATATATATATATATATATATATATATATATATATATATATATATATATATATATATATATATATATATATATATATATTTATTTTAATAATTAAGCATGCAGACACTTGCCATTCAATTCATGGCTGCCCAACCATCAACATCAATGTTGGCAGCAACTTTTGACCCCTTTTTCTCTTTTTTTTTTAATAATAATAAAGGCTGTTAATCAGCCATGCATGCATGCACCATTCCAATTTGGCTGCTATTGTTGGCAGCAATTGTTGACTTTTCTTTTTTTTTATAATATTATTATTATTATATTATTATTATTATCCAAATTAATGCAAGTAAATATTTATGCACACATATGTTCACATATTGGCACCATTATTATCACATATATCTCAAATAAAATGTACAGATAAATAATATGTAGAAATAATTATTACATAATTACCACATAATTATCACATCATTATAAAATGCACATAACACAAATTAAATTATATTGACACTGAGTAGTGAGAAGTTCGGGTATCACATAATGTATATATGTATATATAGGGGTGGTATTTAAAATATAGGAGCGGATTTTGAAAATCCAAAAATAAATATCCCCTTACTTTTATATATACTCCATCTGTCCCTCATAACGAGGGTCTTTTGCTTTTTGGAACGTGGATTAAAGAATATTACTTATTTAATGTGTAGTGGATAATTTTATTAGTGGGAGTGTGGGTTTTATATTTTTATTGTATTAGTAGGTGTGTGTGTATAGGTCCCGTGTGTGTAAAAAATGATAGGAGACTCTTTGTGTGAGACGACTAAAATGAAAAAAAATCCTCTTTAAAGGGAGGACGAAGGGAGTACAGTTTAGATAGATAACGGAATAGTAGAAGTTTCAGGGGCCGTTTATTTCTATGGTTAATGAGGGTTAATCTTTCTTATACCCTTGGATGAGGAGGTTTACGTTTCGGCTTAGGCCAGGTTAATCTTTGGGCCTTGTCAAAGTTTTTCTTTATACAGTAGAAATATATTTATTCTCATAATACTGAGTTTTGATTAGGCCTGGGTTAAACCTCTTAAATTAATTTTAAAATAGTAATCTTTATACATTTTAGTAGTAGAAATATCTTATAATAAGCAAATTAAATCATACTTTAATGCATAATTTATCATACTTTAGAAAACATATTTTATCAACCGTTAAACATACTTTATCTATACAATAAGCATACTTGTCGACCCGTCTCACAAGAGACTTTGTCTATATCTTTAATATACTAATGGGGAGTTTTATATGCCACATGTTGTCTTTACAATTAATCAACCTATGTGTTTAATTAATATGAAGTTTGGATGCTTACGTGGCGTGTCTAAATATTATTTGTCTATGTTTCTAAATAATAAAAAAATTTAATTAAATTAAATGATATGTCACATTTATGTTATACTTTATTATGAAAACTTTTATGTGTATTTACTATTTACTGTGTTAATTATGCAATTATCATAAATATGAATTCTATAAATATTATTTATTCTATTCCTTTATTAAATTGACTATAATTAATTAATTTAATTACTGTAATATATAAATAGACAATAATTCACTATAAATATCTTTTTATGGGTTCATGTTCATTATATTTTATTAATCGGTATGCGTATATTTGTATTTTTTTACTTTGAAAATTGATGCTTTTCTCATGTAAGTTACGATGCATAATACTATAATACATCATTTAAAAGAATAAATTTTAATATACATTTTATATTTTTTCAAAAAAAATTGCATTATTAAAATTATTTAATTTTATAAAATTATTAATTAACTTAATATATTATCATTTTTTAATTAAAGTAGAGTTGAAGTTTGAACAACTAAAATGAAAAATTTAAAGTTGAAGTTGAAAATTTATAAGTATATTTTTTAAAAGTCTAAATTACCTTGATTTAAAATTAAATTGTACAATTTCATACACATTGTCGTCTCCTTGAATACCAAATAGGCCGCGGCTATTCACACACATTGTTTTACTTCATACACCTAATTATATCTAAACACACAAAAATGATATATACACACTTGGAAAATACTACATTACCCTTAATAAAATACACCTATATACATAATCTCTTCCCTCCCACAATCCCACATTTAATTTAAACTTTAAATCATACACCCGCTTCACTTCTCATGTTTGAAATGAAGAAAAAAAGAGGAAAGAAGAGAAAGAAGTGAGGAAGAGGAAGGGAGGAAGAGGAGAAGAAAGAGAAATTATCTCACGTTTGAAATTATGTCAAATTGCTTCATCATTAAACCACAAAAATTAGTACAACCTCAAACCCAAATAATGAACTAATGCAGGAAATTAATCAACCTGAAGTAATTATAAACATCTTCTTCTTTAAAGGTGCTGTTAGCTGGAAATGTCGAGCAAATCTTCCTCGAACCAGAGTTAATCATGAAATCACCTCACCCACGCCCGTACTTATGCATTGCTTCACCCATTATCAGAGCACTGTAACAACAGAGAATTAGAGTTTATTTTTTGCAGATATAAATAAGATCGGAAGTTAGTTTCAGACATAGCGAACATCGAACTATCCAGTAGCTGTTGTAGGAGAAAATTCATGAGCTGGTCTGTTCGACCACGTATGGTCGAAATTTGAGTTGCCCATCGTCCTGAATCCGTCGACAGCTTATGAAGTTGTTCGTCTATTCATGGTTGGCTGGAAGGGGGAATTTCGACTAATTGTCGTCGAACAGAAGCAACTTCAGCGTCCATTCCCCGTCGAACACACCGCCGGAATAATCGCAGCCACCTTCAGGATGAGGATCTACAGACTATGATGTAAGTAGAGGACTAAATCTTAGTATAACTTTGTTTTTACACTCTCCCGGTATAATCATCCCAAAGGGTGTTTGAGTGTGTGTATGCCAAAGGGATGATTATCACAGACTGTTGTGCCAAAACCCTAATATATGAAACTAATAATCACAAATTGTAGAATGTTTGAGACTGTGTACGCCAAAGTATAATTTAGTAATTTAGTATATATATTTATTAATTTAATATTCAAATGGTGTGCGGAAGTAAAACGGTGTGTGCGAATAGCTGCAACCTACCAAATATCCTACCTCTCCCTTCATAATATTTTGGTTGTAGATGGACATTTAGCATGAAAAGCCTAATTATCCCTAAACCCAATGTTAGTTTCCCCATTCCCTTCAAAGAGAATTGATAAGTGGCTTGTGGGATTGACGTGAGGTGGCAGGGATGGCTATATTTTTGGGAACGAACTCTGGAAAAATATGAAGTGCATGAATAGAAGTTATGCCTTCGAATGAAACACAATTCCGAATACGCTTTGTCTACGAACAAGGAAGCTATAAGATACACAATTATGAATCTTCTTATGTCAAATTCTAAGACAGCAGAAGCAAGGAATTTGAGACTACAGTAACACTATCAACATACTTATCTCGTTATCTTCCCAACAAAGTAATTCTAATACTTCAACATCATCAACCTTGAAACCACTTCATTTGGGCTAGATGCAAAAGTTAATTGCTATTACCATATGCTTTTTCTTATCAATAAACATACGGACTATCATTTTGTCATATACTCCAATTATGATATGGTTGAGTTTTACATGAAATACGTACGATTTTATCTGTTATCGATCTTCAATCTATGTTTCTCTCTCATCAAATCATGGAGAGGGGAGGTTGATTTCTTGATTTTCTGAAAAGTAAAATGGTTGAAATCCGCATGAATCATTTTATTTAAGCTGGATTGGTGCATAACTTGATAAATTGATGGATGTTGATTGGAAACACTACTTTGAATTCTTGATTTGAAAGGGCTCACTAAGGATTTTTTTTTCACTTAGCCCCCTGATTTTCTGTTCTTGTTTTCTGTCATTAATTATGTTTTTGCAGCAGATTTTTCAATAAAGAAACCTGATTGAATTGTGATGATGATTCAACAGGTTTTACATGTGTTAATTTTGATTTCTAAAAGACTAGTTTTGAAAGTTTAGTATGTATAAAATAAAATTAAAAAATAAAAAATTATAGGGGATTTATATTCAATAAGAGAGCACACGTGTTTTCAATAAAGGAATGTGTATTGAATAAAGGAATGTGTATTCAAAGACGATAAATTTTGTTATTGAATGTATGACTCATATTTACAAAAATAAATAATTTGAGGTGGGACATTAAAATAGAAAATAGACATATTTGAGGGAGAAAAATTTTAGAAAATTTTAATTGTATTGATCAAAATTATACTTTTCTCAATTTAACGACCATTAATTAGAGCATTATGCCACTAGTTATTATTGTAAGGGCACACTTGTGTAAGACCATCTCACATCTCATGTTGTTCATAAAATAGTTCACGTCATTATCATCACTTTTTATGTGTCATTTAAGTCATTCACTAATTACCCAATTCTTTGCCTTATTGCAATATATCTCATTAATCTCCATTTCTTATCTCTTGAGTTTTCTCATTAATAAAACAAAAATAAGTGGATTATTCTCCACATCAAGCTCTTTTCATCCAGTATTTCTTCTTTTCCTATTTAAGACTGTTAAAATAAATGTTTAATCATGTTTCCCTTCATATCCAATACATTCTCATATCCATCATGTCATAAGAGTTAAGACCACACGTTCACCTTAGTAATTTTTAAATGACATGTTTATATGACATTAAAAGTGATCAAAGAACCAAAGATTAAAATACGAGTAATAAAGAAGCACGTGTAAGATTTGTCATGGAGTTTTGATACACGAAAGTTTGAATGAAATGATTTACTACACACTTACAACATTGTGAACAAGTACTAGTATCATGCATAGATTACTACATATGACATCTTTTCTATGTTGTTGTAAATGTAATCCCTATTGACAAAATTGGCACCACTAACAAATAGATTGTACCTAATCCTCCAATGCACTCATGAAACCACCAAGGAATCCAGCACCATTGCAGTTGCCACAAAGAACCTCCTTTTTTCCCCTGAGTACCAACACCTCTAATTAGTATCCAAAGTAATGCTAAGGTGGAAACTCGGCAAATCCTACTTAAATTCGTAGCAACGAGCCAGTTTTTAACAATAACGACTCCATTAAATGTGGTTATAACCAAGATGTTTACATGAACTTCTGTTTAAACAAACATAGTTCAGGATACTTCAGTCCTGATTTTGAGAAGGATTATGTGTCATTTGCTGACATGAAAAGGGAAATGTTTAAAAATAAAATATATTTAAACATTTTCTGGATTTCGAACATTTAGGGAAACATTAACGCCAAAGACATTGCACATGCTAAAGAAAAAACAAAAATTAAGAAGACCCCTGATATTGTTTCTGAATTTTGGATCCAAGATGTAATACTACTAATTTGTGCAAATTCAACCGTCGATTTAGATGCCTACAAGTCTTCTGTGATTTTTTTGTTTACAAATGTGTATCGGATTTAAAACCTGAGTTCTATGATTACTTATTCAGAACACAACTAACTTCATTTCTTTCAGGAAAACCATAGGTTGGAATCATTCATGGACTAAGGCTACAAACCAGATATTTGATATCAGTATTTAAAATTTGAAAGGAATTTCAAAGGCATCAAAATGTTGATTGTAATTTTAACAAATCATGATAATTGATAAATATTATGTGCCATTTGCCGACATGAAAAAGAAAATGTTTAAAAATAAAATCTATTTAAACATTTTCTAGATTTCGAACATTTATGGAAATATTAACTCCAAAGACATTGCACATGCTAAAGAAAAAATGAAAATTAAGAAGACCCATGGTATTGTTTCTGGATCCAAGATGTAATACCACTAATTTGTGCGAATTCAACTATCGATTCGGATGCGTACAAGTCTTCTATGCCTTTTTCATTTATAAATGTGTATCGGATTAAAACCTGAGTTCTATGGTTACTTATTCAAAACACAACTAACTTCAATATTCTTAACAACTCAATCTTTCAGGAAAACCATAGGTTGGAATCATTCATGGACTAAGGCTACAAACCAGATATTTGATATCAATATTTAAAATTTGAAAGGAATTTCAAAGGCATGAAAATGTTGATTGTAATTTTAACAAATCATGGTAATTGGTAAATTTATGAAAGTGCAATACCACACTATAAGCCAACTACTCAATTGTAGAAATTTAAAGCCTAGAAACTAACTATGGTTGATCTTTTGTGCAGCAAAATATGGCAACACCAAAGCAAATATCATTAATTTACCTGCATAGCCAACACATTGCGCCGGCTTTGTATTGTCCATTAAAGTGATCTACCAAATTGGTTCCAGTACCTTCACACTGCCCACATGTTTTAGCACCTAAAGAATAAAGATCGAATATCAGGAATGGAAAGATCAAGAGCTTAAATATCTAGCGGGGTAAATAGAAATATTATAAGGAGAAGTATTCTTCACATAACTAGATTTGGGGTCTCAAGCAATCCAGGGGTATTATCATTAGAACATATACATGTATAGTTAGCGAAGTAGTCAATTATGTAAGTAAAGCAAGGAGTTTGTGATAACAGAAAGTGATGGAACTAAATTAACGTAACTTTAATCACGTAACACTAACCCCATACTTGTTAAAAGTATTCAACAAGTGATGTTACTGATTTATGAGTAAATAAGTAATATGGCCAGACTTTAAAAGATGAAGATAGAAGAATTTGAAAATATTCATGAGAACAAGAAAATTTCTCACAAGATTTAGTGGTTTTAAACATAGCTACCGACCATATAAGGGGAAAAATAGAGCATCCCAATATTTTAGAAAAGAAAATTGATGAAAGATTAAGAATAGTGAATGTGAAAAGAGAAATTGAACAAAATTTAGTTAAAATATACCAACAACAATAAAGAGATGGCTATGCAATTCCATGTTAATGGTTTTAATACTTGCGCAATTCTTGTCTTGTAAAATAAAATATGTCAAATGTGAAGTAGAAAATCGAGTGATATGAAAATCTAGAAGAAAATAATCATTAAGGCATTATACCAGTCTCATCACAACTTCTTGAATATTTTCACAAAAGTAACCATTCTAAGCAATCAGCTGCATATGCTATGATTCATTCAGTTCTTTGCCTTCAGACTCATAAAAAATGATGAATTAACCAATAACCTATCAATACAAGATGCAAAATTTACACCTGTCATCAAAGACAAACTCACACTAGCACGTAAGAGAACATAAAAATAGCCACGAGCAAACGGAATGTTTCACTTACCATTACCCTCACAATCAGGACACAGTAAGCTATTAGTTTTGGTTTCTGATTTGTTCTCAGCAGCCTGTATGTTACAAAAAGCCCAAGTGAAATTCATAGAATATGATGAAGTTTGAGTAAAATAGTTAAAGAATATAGGGAAAAGAACACTTAAATGCAGCAAAATCCTCATAAGTTAACTAAACCTGAATAAAACATGAATGACATAATACCAAATCACAAACACTCTTATAAACCCGGTTCACATAACTTATTATGTGAACCCTGATTTTTTCTTCCTTTAAGCCCTCCCCTTCCAATCCGATTATACTCTATGTATTACTAGGGGTTTAAATTAAAGAGAAAATAAGGGTTCACACTGTGAGCCCGGTTCAAAAGAGACTAACTCATACCAAATACCTTAAACACATGAAAGGAACCTAGAAAATGCATTTGGATAATTGACACATGAGCATCTGCTATAAATTGGCCAGAATGTCAAACTAAAATCTCAAAATATAGTAATATATGCATTTGTAATGACTCCATCATGATTTGTGAGCTCTAATTAAACGAAGAAATTATAACTTAAAAATAAATAAATACATCAAAAGCAAGTTGAACTCACATTAACTTTTAAAGCTTCGAAAGAAAGGTTGTTGGAAGAATGAGTAGTATTGCCATTCATCCAATTCACATTCCTAGTAGTAAATTTGTGGCTAATAAGTCCTGCAGAAAAGATGAATCAACCAATATAAAAATATAATGAATTATATTACATCAAACTAGGCACTAATATTAAAAAAGTTAAAAAAAAAAAGAAGGGGGGACAAGGAAAAAGGGAGAAGGGGGCAAAAGATAAAATAAAAAGCTAAACAAACATCTTGCAACAAGAGCCTAAACAGGTGGCTCTAAGAATCAAACGAAAATAAAAACATGATTAAATAGTAAATCAAGGGAGCAAAAAAACTTGGCTTAAACACTGAGACCCAACTATAATCATAAGTTTTGCCAAGAGCATAGGCCGTAACTGGCGATGGACTGTGGAGTGGAGCAAAATAGAAGGGGCCGATCCCGGGCTTCGTGATCAGCAACGGACTTATGTTGGCGATCAAGCCATGGACAAGGGGTTGCCGCGCCGAAGTGAGTAGCCCTACTCCCCCTTTGTGAGGGAACTGCACAAACATCATGCTAGTGGTGGCCAACTCAAAGACCATATGAGCTCGAAACGAGCTACCAAAAAGAGACTAGCAAAGAAATGATCATAAAGCTACTCTAATTTCTTATGAAGATGCATGGAGTAAGATGAGTCAATAGGGTCCTAATGCAATTAAGAGGAGACAGCCTTGAGGCAAGCCTGTAGAAGTGAACTGATCTAAATGTGAGTGATCGAAAAGCTGCATAACGATAAGCCAAAGTATTCTCATGTGGGTTGCAAATTTTTTTTTTTTTAAGCGGATGATGGCATGATGCAAACGAAAAATTGAGAAAATTGGGCAAAGAAGAATTAAAAAGAAACATGATGCACAAAAGACTACCCAATGTAGAGAGAAGGTGGGCCACCACCACATGCCAAGTGAATTGGAAAAGCAAGATAAGGTGAGGGCCTGAGAAAGCAGCCGAAAGTTCACCACAAAAGTGTAAGTGGGCACTGTAGCAATCTTCCCAAGAGGAGGCTAGTCAAATAGACAATAAATGACTCCAATGCTAAAAAGGCAACAAGCCAAAAAAGGACTGCACCAAGGGCAAGGGCAAGGCCTTCGCCCATGCTGCAAACCTGCCCTGATGCAACTTTAACAGATGGCTAGTTGGAAGCAAGCAGCGCCGGAAAATCGCCGGAAGTTGCAACTTGCAACCTGACAAGAGAAAGCAAGGCTTGCCGGAAAACCAGAAAGAAGAACAGCGGACGTGCTGTCTTATAGAAACATGGGGCCTTAACCGCTCTTTAGAGAGGATCCGCCGGCATGAGCAACGGAGAGATGGAGACACCGGAAGGGGTGAGCAGTGAGGACAAAGTAGCGAGCTGCCCCCTCGCCGGAAATAGTTTACCGGAGTTCTATTACATCAAACAATTGAAAGAATTAAATGCAACAAAAACAGAGAAAGGTGAAGAATTACCGGGTTTGTGAGTGGAGTTTAAGGAAATGAGAGGTGAGGAAGAAAGAGAGTGCGTCATGTTTTCTCTAACTTAGCGCTGCAAGTTAGATAGATAAGGTTGTGCTAGATTTTATCGTTGCAGTTCACCTCTTTGCGCGTGCGTTCCACTCCTCAATTTTATACTTCTCCGTCCCAACTTCAACTTCACACTTTCCGTTTTGGTCCATCCCAAATTCAACTCCACACTTCCATAAAAGGAAAAAGCAACAAACTAATATCCCTCTAACATACTTTAATTTCAAATTTGTCATCACCTTTTTAACACACATAACATACTTTATCATTTATTTATTACCCAAAAATACCATACTACCCTCAAAAGTAAGTCAAAAAGTCACTTTTCTTAAATTCCGTATCTACAGTAAATGTGAACTTGAATTTGGGACGGAGGGAGTAGTATTTATTAATAATAACATCCTTACAAATATCTGTGCATAAACTAAAAGAAAATAGAGGACAAACCAATTTCCTTTGGTCCTTTAAGTTTTTCCTTGAATTTTCGATCGGTTCTTGCTCCAAAGAATGTTAAAAATAAAAATGCTTCTTCCATTGCATATATATCTGTACACTTTCTTCATAAAGATGGATTTAAGATGAGTGTTTTTTTCTTTTGGAATTTTCTTTAGTGTGTATATGTCTTTAAAGGAAAAATCTTAAAGACTAAATAGTTGGAATTAAACGTACTTATTGACAAGAGAGCAAATTAGGGAGTTCTCTACTAGCTTTCTAAGGTCATCTCCAATTATTACATCAAAAATGAATCAGGATTTGATACTAGTTTTTCTTCAATAAATGGTATCAAATCATCCTCGGTTTTGAGGATAAAATCTCATTTCTCAATGATTTGAAGAATACCATTGGATTTGGATTGGAAGGACATATCACTCGATCACCAAATTTTTAGTGAACTGATGATTTGAGGAGTGATTTGAGGAAAGCATCATTGAATAATTTTTGTGTTTTCACGTTTTTTCTTCTTCATTGTGTCTGCTCCATTGAACTTTGACTAACGTAACTTCACGATTCCTTAGCTTATGAACTTCCTTGTCAATAATGGCTATAGGAACTTCCTCGTACGCTAAGTTGTCGTCAATTATTATAACCTCATGGTTAACAACATGGCTTGGATCAAATATATATTTGCGTAGCATGGACACGTGAAATACATCATGTACTCCAACTAGATCAGGTGGTAAAGCCAATTTGTGTGCCAACTCGCTAATTCGTTCCAAAATTTCATAAGGCCCAATGTATCTTGGTTTGAGTTTTTCTTTCCTTCCAAAGCGAGAAATTTCTTTTATTGGTGAGACTTTGAGAAAACTTTATCTCATTCCTGTAACTGCAAATCCTTGCATCTCTTATCAGCGTATGACTTCTGTCGATTTTATACTGTCAAGATTCTTCTTCTGATCTTCTCAATCGCTTCCACTATGTTTTCTACTATCTCTGGTCCTAGAACTTTCTTCTCACCAACTTCGTCCCAATAAAGAGGAGATCTACACTTCCTTCTGTAGAGTGCTTCGTAAGGGGCCATGTCTATCGTGGCTTGAAAACTGTTGTTGTAAGCAAACTTTATCAGTGGTATGTATCTTTCCCAACTTTCTCCAAAATCTAGGACGCATGCCCTCAAAATGTCTTCTAATGTTTGAATAGTCCTTTTAGACTGACCATCGATTTGCGGATGAAATGCCGTGCTAAATTTTAGCTTCGTGTCCATCGCGTTTTATAAGTTGTGCTAAAATTTTGATGTAAATATTGGATCTCAATCCGAAACTATAGAGACTGGTACACCATGTAGTCTGACGACTTCTTCTAGATAGATTTGTGCAAGCTTATCCATTCCATGAGTCATTTTAACTGGAAAAAAATGCGCTGACTTGGTCAAACGATCCACTATCACCCATATAGCTTGATTTCCTCGCACTGATCTTGGTAATCCAATAACGAAATCCAGTGTAATGTGCTCCCATTTTCACTCAGAAATCTCTAATGGCT
This sequence comes from Pogostemon cablin, assembly GCA_023678885.1. Lineage (NCBI taxonomy): Eukaryota > Viridiplantae > Streptophyta > Magnoliopsida > Lamiales > Lamiaceae > Pogostemon > Pogostemon cablin. Next base: position 23,244,026 of record CM042965.1, read on the forward strand.
TCAAGAGTCCTGAGGGTAGTTGATGTTCTACTTTCACTTGCTGGAAAGTCATACACTTTTGGATAAACAAGCCTAAATCCCTCTTCATATTTTTCCACCAAAATGCATTCTTCAAGTCATGATACATTTTGGTTTCTCCTGGATGTACCGTATATGGAGTACAATGAGCTTCTGATAAAATTTCTCTAATAAGATCCTTATTTTTAGGAACACATAATCTTTTTCCAAAGACGAGTGCCCCATCGTCAGTGAGAGCAAATTCCTTTCCTTCTCCAATCTCCACGCGTTCCTTAATTTTTCCGAAAAATTCATCTCCATTTTGAAATTCCTTGACTCAATCTCTTAATGAGGTTTAATTAGTAACGCAGTCAATACTGCTTCAATGCTACTTGGAGGTATCACGCCTTCTAAACTCATCCGAGAGAACTCAGCCACCAATAATTCTTGGTGTTTTATAGAGCAGGCTAATTCCCCTTTTTTCTGCTTAGAGCATCTGCTACCACATTTGCCTTTACTGGATGGTACAGTATTGTACAATCGTAATCCTTGACTAATTCCAACCATCTCCTTTGCCTCATGTTTAATTCCTTTTGTTTAAAAAATTATTTTAAGCTCTTGTGATCTATATAAATTTGGCATTTTCCTCCATACAGATAATGTCTCCAAATTTTTAAAGCAAGCACCACCGCTGCCAATTCTAAATAATGAGTTGGATAGTTCTGTTCATGGATCTTGAGTTGTCTAGACGCATAGGCAACTACTTTATCACGTTGCATCAGAACACATCCCAATCCTTGCTTTGAAGCATCACTATAGATGATAAATCCTTCTGTCCCATCTGGAATTGTCAGTACAGATGCATTGATCAATTTTTGTTTGAGAAGGTTGAAACTCGTTTCACACTCTTCCGTCCAATGGAACTTAACTTCCTTGCGAGTTAATTTCGTCAGGGCCCAGCAATCTTCGAAAATCCCTCAATAAATCTTCTGTAATATCCAGCCAATCCAATAAAACTCTGTATTTCTCCTACATTCATAGGTGTCTTCCATTTCTCTACTGCTTCTACCTTGGTCGGATCTACCTTGATTCCTCGAGCTGATATAATGTGCCCATGAAAGACAACTTTGTCTAACCAAAACTCATATTTTTTAAATTTGGCATACAACTTTTCCTTTCTTAGTGTCTTTAGAACGATTCTCAGATGTTCTTCATGTTATTCCCGATCTCTAGAATACACTACGATGTCATCAATGAACACGATCACGAATTTATCCAAGTACGAATGAAAAACACGATTCATCAAATCCATGAAAATTGCTGGTGCATTGCTGAGACCAAAAGGTATTACTACGAACTCATAATGCCCGTAATGTGTTCTAAAAATAGTCTTCGAAGTGTCGCTCTGCTTGATTCGCACTTGATGATATCCAGACCTCATATCTATCTAGGAGAATACGCTAGCACCGCCCAGTTGATCAAATAGATCCTCAATCCTTGGTAATGGATTCTTGATGGTAATTTTATTCAGTTATCGATAATCGATACATATCCTAAACGAACCATCTTTCTTCTTTATGAACAAAACAGGTGCTCCCCAGGGTGAAACACTAGGGTGTATGAAATCTAAATCCAAGAGTTTTTGTAATTGGATCTTCAATTCTTGTAACTCATTTGGTGCCATTCGATAAGGTGCTTTTGAGACTGGTGCTGCTTCCGGTACTAGATCGATTGTGAATTCTACTTGCCTTTCGGGTGGCAAGCCTGGTAAGTCTTCAGGAAACACATCCTCGTATTCTCACACAATAGGAACATCCTCTATGTTCATCTTTTCGCATTCACTTTTCACGATGTTCACTAAAAATGCTTGAAATCCCTCTTCCTTCATCATTTTGATCGCTTTCATTGCAGTTATAACTCGCGGTACTACTCCAGCTTTCGCTCCATGAAAAGTAAATTTCTCATCTTCTGGGAATTAGAACTGTACTTCTTTTTCACGACATCTTATTATAGCATGATTAGCTCTAAGCCAATCCATCCCTAAAATTACATCAAAATCTTTCATCTCAATTATGTGAAGGTCTGCAAGTAGGACTCTGTCATTCATCCCTATCTTCACATTTTTGCACAACTTCATAGTTCGGATGGAGTTACCCGAAGGTATACTAACCTCAAGAGTTGATTTATCTAACTCCTCACAATTATTTTCTACTTTACTATACATCTTAGCAGATATGAATGAATGAGTGGCTCCCATATCAAAGAGTATAAAAGCAGGAGTGCCAAATAATGATAGCATACCTGCCATTATTTCTGGTTCTTCCACATCTTCTTGCTGTGTCATAGCATATGCACATGCTGGTCAGTCTTCTCATGTCACCCTTGCCTTCTGTTCAGGTGTCTTGGTACGTCCATGATGAACATTTTCTCAACATATAATTAATCCCCAATTATGAAGGATATCAATTGTAGTTTCGAAAGGTGATCAAGTGAATATCGAGCCCATAGGACGACGTATTATCAATTTAATTATTATCTAAATTAATTAAGACAAGGCAAATACGTTTGAATGGTTATTATCTAACAACTAATATGCTGGAAATTAAATAACAAATAAAATAAAATATTACTTGAAGGCTACGAAAGTGGACCAAGTAGGAGAATAGGTAGCTCTAGGGTAATTCAGTTTTACTACTTAACTTCTCTTCCGTGTGTTGGTATCCGACTCTACCTTGTGGAATATGGACGCAACACTAAACCATACATATCTACTCTATAGATACAAGTAGACATGCATGTAACATGTGTGAATAACATAGGAGCAAGAGATATAATTTTACCCCCCTTTCTAGGTACTATCAGTATCAATTATTTCCCTGGCCAATTGGTACTCTAACCCGATATGATCTCCCTTTATAGATACTATAAAATTAACCTCTTTATCCTACTTATTAACCCGAATTCAATTCAATTAGCAAGTATCTATATAAAATAGTTCTAATAAGACTTCGGAATCCATTCATTTAGAATTATAACATATAATCCTGCTCAGCGGTAAACGCACTCAATCAATAACCAAGAGATGTATTCAGACTCTACATAACAGTTAAAGATGCACAAAACGACCGTGAATATGAATTAAAAAGGCACAATCTTATATAAAATAAATCCACAAGTAGTGTTGTACGGAGTTTACACACGAAAGTTTAATTAATTGGTAAAAACTTTCACAATCCTAGTTCTACCAAAAAGGCTCTAGCCCATAATGTTACAAAGAACAATCATGGGTATTGGATAGATCTTACCTGGATGTTTGGAAAATACAAAATAAATTAGGAAACGAAATAAATCCTAGATTTGGGAGTCATCGTGTCCTTCTCCGTCTTGAATTCTCCTCTTGGTTCTCCTCTTGATTCCACAAATGAATCTTCAAAGTGATGGATGGATAGAGGAAAGGATGATGGTTAGGGGTGATCCCCCCTTGTGGGGTGTAGTATGTTATTACCTCTCTTCTCCTCTCTTGTATTGTATTGTATTTAATATTGTAATCTACACCCCCTTTTATACTTATAAGCTCTCCTTATAGGCCTTGGAATGGGCTTTTTGGGTGAACACATGCATTGAAGGTGTAAAAATATGGATATGGTAAGTTTCCGTACGTCAATTTGACCAAGGAGCCAGGTCGAATTCTCCCCTCCAGGTCGAATTGGAGGTAGAATTGACCTACTGGAAGCTTCAGGTGCTCAATTCGACTAACACAACAGGTCGAATTGAGGTGTCGTGGTCGAATTAACTCTTTTGCCGTCCGATTCGACCTCAATTCGACCAGCACATCAGGTCGAATTGACCTCTCCTGATCGAATTGACTTGCATAGTATCACCGTTTCGCGTATAACTTCCACAGCGGAATAATATAAAAATTCCCAAATCGATAATATAATAAAGTAAAAGTTGCATAAAGATTATTACATATTAGCGTCTACTCACCCGAGTAGAGTGAAATATCCAAAACAAGTACGTTCAGATGATATATCTGAAATAAAGTTCTAATAGAATACTAAAATATAAGTCATAATATAAAGTCTTCTAAGGGCTTGGGACATTTGCAAGAGCCTCTTCATCTTCTAAACCTTGTTCTGAAAATCAATAAGGGGTGAGCGTCTAAAATACACTCAATGGATTAACTTAAATGATTGCACAGTTAAAAATAAATATGCATGCCAAATATACCATAAAATATAACATATGTCATTTTAATAAAATAATTTGCACATTGTCGTTCAATAACTTAATGAAAATATTTTAGACCGAACCGTCATCCGATAACTTGTGTTAGTTGGTATATGTACACCGAGCTGCCACCCAGTAAGATGTTAGCATACTTTGAACTATATTTTAGTACTGAACCAACGTAGCCAGTAACTTGTGTTAGTTGGTATATGTGCACCGAGTCGTCACCTCATACAACCGTTAGTAAAAAAATATATTTGTCATCGAGCTAAAAGCACACATGACACATAACATGATATATAAGTAACACATATCACATCTTAACAAATCAATACATACATGTAGCACTCGATAAAGAGTGAACGTTACCCCACCTTAACTTTCCTGAGAACAGTATGTTTGACTAGACTTGCTCTTGGGTATCAGGTATGCCTGCAAGGGTATATTAAATTGAGTTCTACTTATAATAATAATTCATGTTACTAAAACTAAATTTTTAATATTATTATATAATTAAAATAAATTAATTATTAACTTAGGAAAATATAAATAATTAATCGTTAAATAAAATAAGTTAAAATAAAATAACAAATAGAAATACATACTTTAAAATCTTAAAAATAATAATTTAATAATCACATATTACAACTTTAGTAATAAATTACAATATTAAAAATATGGATACAAAGAGCATTAATTTTATTGAAAACGGATATTAAATAAAAATTCTACACTTAAAATAATATTAAATGTAAAATTATAAATGAACACTTATATAAAAAATATTAAGTTAAATATATAATTAGGACATTAATATTTAATAAAATAAAATAAATAAATAAATAAATAAATAAAAAGTAAAAAAATATAAAAGCGTGAACAACTACTGCATGCGCCGTCGACGTCAGAAGTTTAAGTTCTGAATTTTGATTTTTCTTTTTTTCTATTTTTATAAATTGCAATCAAGTCCCTGCATTATATTAAATCTCATTTAAACTTACCCTAAACTTTAACCTTATTACAAAATGACCCAACTTGAGTTATGCAATTCCGTTTAAAAATCCGAAAGCACGTATGGAGCCCTCACAAGGTGAGGATCACATGCATACTAATTTTTCATAAAAATAATGAAGTTTAAAGGGGACAAAATTTTTACACGAAATGACTCTCTTCCCATCTTCTCAATTTCACGTCCAAACTCAAAACTAATTATATGTTTGTGATCCTCGTGAGGAGGGCTTCAAAATGGCTTATGATATCAAAATTATGTCATACCAAAACAAAATATGTCATTAAAGGGTTAAAAGCTTCGACTGAGTTTTTCTTACTCATACGAAATTCATTTCACAAAAGAGTTATAATTTAAAATCTACACATCGAGATGATCATTTTGGTATATAACATGTTAAAATTAATTTACAAAAAGAAAGATGTGAAAGAAGTCAGTGTGTTAATATATATATATGTATGTATATGTGTGTGCATGAGTATATATATATATATATATATATATATATATATATATATATATATATATATATATATATATATATATATATATATATATATATATATATATATATATATATAAGCCCCTATTCTTTATATACATGTATATATAAAGACAAGAAGAAAGATTATTTCTTAATGAATTAGAAGAAGAAGTTACCTGCTATCTTTCTCCAACGTCTACAGCTTGCATATGGGTGTTTAGATATATATATATATATATATATATATATATATATATATATATATATATATATATATATATATATATATATATATATATATATATATATATATATATATATATAAATGTAAAAAAATATCTCCTACAATAAAAATCTTATCCCTAATAAAAACTTGTCTAACTCCAACTTGCAATCTTTCACACATCATCACTAATTTATATAATAATAATAATAATATAGATAATAATTAATAATAAAAAAATTATGATTATTACACGTGATATATAAAAAGTGATAGCAGTTTAGTTAAATTATTTTACGAATTATTTGTATGATGAATAAAAAATGATAACGTTTTAACATAAAGTGATATCCAATTAAAATAAACTGATAATAAAATAATTAAATTATTTAAAAAATAAATACTAATAATATTATGGGTAGGTCTTACGTGAGATAATTTTTCAATTTTTAAAATAATTATCACTTTCGCTATAAAACGTTATCACTTTTCTTATAAAATATTATCACTTTTTATTTATACTATAAATTGTTTATGAAATATTATTATCACTTTTCATTAATTTATTATCACTTTTTTTAAGTATTGTTGCAAAATAAACCCAATTTTTTTTTTACTAAAGTAGAGTTTTTTTGGGTTTATTTTGCAACAATACTTAAAGGTGGTGGTTTTTTGTAATTTATCAAAAGTGAGGATTAATTTATAATAAAAATAAAGTTCATGGTTTTTTTTTAATTAACCCTAAAAATAATACTAATAAAGACCGAGGAAAAAAAACTTTCAAAGCTTAAAATAGATAAAAAAAAATTTAAAGAGATTTTCTTTTTAGGGTAGGTCTTGCGTGAGACCGTCTCACGTGAGACCATTTTTTACTTTTTAAACACTTTTTAAAATTAATATCACTTTCGCTATAAATCATTATCACTTTCACTATAAAATATTATCATTTTTATTTATATTATAAATTATTCATAAAAGAACATTATCACTTTTCATTAATTTATTATCACATTCCTTCATAAAATTTATCACTTTCTGACCATCTCACGTAAGTCCTTACTTGAGACGGTTTTACACAAGTCTTTGTCTTCTTTTTAATAAAAAAATAGTAATAATAAAATGTCAGTAAAAAAATAAAAAACAGATAAATATTTAAGGGCGATTCTTCAGTGACCACGGGTCACTGATGACCCTAGTCAGCGCAGGTAACCGGTTATTATTCAAAATGCATGACGTAATGTATCAACTTTTTTGTGTTCTGCATTTAAGACATACCTTCTCTCCAACATTGTATGCATCTCAACCATCACATCACTATCTCAACCATCACATCACTGGTGTATTTGTTCACAGCACCCAACTTTGACCAATTGAACATGCTGTGCTAACTAGCCGAACCATGTGCATTCTTTGGTGGAGTGGTGCTGACTTCGTACTCCCTCCGACTCTTTGATACGTATCCATTTTGCCATTTTGGTCCATCCCAATACAAAGTATCAATTTCTTTTTTTGGATTGATGTGACACACAAGGGGCCACACTCAACACTAATACAACTACCCACTATACATTAAAATATTATTTCTCTCACCTCAATACACATTAAAATATTATACTCCTTAATCCACGTGAATAAAGTAAATGAATACATATTAAAAGGACGGAGGGAGTATTTAGTATAGGCAAAAGCTCCTGCGTCTTCGGGGACATGGAGGGATACTCTGTGTCTCTATGTGAACACGATCCTCCCCCCTTTAATTCTATTTAAACCTATGTAATGCTAGGGGATTTAAATTGTAAAGGGGCATGGAAATATCAATGGCGCACGTAATGTGTTCCATGCACCCGGAATATACTCCGTACACCCGGAATGTGCTCCGTACGTCTTGGTGCACGGGAGCCTCACTCTTTAGTATGCACCATAATCGTAGTTTTCATTTTTTTTAAAGCACCATTCCATTTATTTTACTTCTGATTTTTCTAATTGATTATCTTCTACTTCACCTTCTTAAATTGATCATTCTGTTCAAAATTTTGTGTTGAAACAGGAATGACAAATTTGATATTAAAATAATTTATGAGGTTATTAGATAAAGTGATATTTTCTTTTTTGGGTGTGAAAATTTTTTATGAGACAAACAAATGAGTAAAATATGAAAGGTTTTATGAGACGGAGGGAATACTATAAAATAATAAAAAAAAGGAAACAATATGTAATAATATGAATTTTTTTAATGACAATTATATAACAAAATATTAAGCTTTATTAGTTGTAAATTTTATTAATAATCGAGCATCTCTCTTGTAAATAGTCAGCTTAACCCTCCGTTGATTATAAGTTAATGATGTGGTTGTTTAATGGTAGGTGAAGGATTATCCGCACTAATCTAACACAATTAAGAAGAGGACTTAGGGGTTCCCTCCAGGCATTTTTGTGCCTTTTGGAGGTGAATGTCTTGTTTTTTATTCATTTTGGGATATCCCTTATTTATATTGTATAACCTGACGTCACCCATATCTGGGTATATCGTGAGGTCACATCATAATAAATGTGCACAGTTCCGGCATTAAATGCAATAGTCTCAGATGAATGCTGTTAAGATCCGATTTAGGATATCTCCTATGCAGATATCCTAGGGGATATCTGCATAGCTTCCTATCTGGGGGGCCAGTGGCCAAGTGGCTGAGTCGTCCTCCCCAGAAGAGTGGGCAAGACGCACCCCCCACAGCTTCCATATTTTGGGCCTTTGTTGTTGGGCCTGGTTTATGCTTTTCCTGGGCTTTGGGGCGAGAGGCCTAATTGCAACCTCTGAGCGATGAGGGTCCAGTATCCTAGGCCCCACTACATCTCTCTTTATCTTCTACTTTCATAATTGACTTTTTCTTTTAATTGAGTAAACCAACCAAAACATTTAAATTTAAAAATATATTAAAACTCAATGTGCCATAGTAAGAATATTTTTAATTCAAAACATAAAAAATGGGTAAAATATTAATTTGGGACCTAAATTATTTTTTCTATAAGTTAGGGGCCTTAAAATATACTCAATAAAATTATATTAAAAAAGTGTGATATTATACAAATATTCTTAATAGGTTAAATTAAATCTTCATAAATATTACTTAAAATGAAATATTAATTGCAAGATTATAAAATATTAATTACTACAAATAATATATTAGTTAGAATAAAATATTATTTGTAATTTTAAGATTATTAATATTTGTTCATTTTTTTTTCATCTTACTTTACTATTAAATGTAGTTTTTACGATTGTATTAAAAAGATGAACATCAATTAATTTAAAAGGAATCGATATGTCACCATAGAATATTTTAAATTCATAATTGAAAATGAATTTATTATCAATTTTGGGTCTTAATTATTTTTCTATCAATTTAGGACCATAAAATATACTATAAAACAAGTAAAAAGGAAACGATATACAATAATATGATTTTTTTATAATCACTATTATATAACAAAAATATTAAGATTATTGTTAGTTGTAAAATTTATTAATAATAATCGAGCATCTATCTTTTTATCTTTTACTTTCAATATTTATATATAATTTATTTACAGTAAAACATCTATAAAGTAATATTCTTGAGACCGAATAATTTTATTAATTTAGAGGGATATTATATAATCGATTAATTATTAATTTTTTAATTTAAAGAGGTTATATACAAAAATATATATAATTTTCGTTACATATACACTACAAGAAAAAAGAGATATAGCGACCAAAAATTTGTTATGCATTCAGATTTCATCGCCAAATTCTTTCTATTAGCGACGAATTGTTGTTTTTCATTGCTCAATTAATAATTATAAATAATTATTCATTTTGGCAACATAAAATAAATTTCATGGGTAAAGTTTGTGATGAAGTTTAAAAATGTTGATGCTAATTTCGGACGAAGTTGATGGTGATTGCTAAATTTTGCTATAAAAATTAAGATTTTATCGCTAAAATAATTAGTTATTAAAAAAATAATAAATGAATTCATTTTAGGACAAAAAATAAAAATTTATTGCAATTATTAGTAATAAAATTGTGGATTTTCGTTGCTAAATTAATAAATAGTAATAAAGTCAACATAAATAAATTTCATGGCTAATATTCGCCATAAACTTCAAATATCTTGTCACTAATATTAACATTTGCAACTAAATTGATAATTCCCGCTAAATTTTGTTATAAAATTTATAATATTTTGTTGCTAAAATAATTATTTATGTTAAAAAAATTAAATGAATTTCTTTTAGCGACAAAAGATAAAAATTTATCACAAATATTACTGATAAAATTGTGGATTTTCGTTGCTAAATTAATAATTAGTAATTTAGGCGACATAAATAAATTTCATGGCTGTTATTTGCGTCAAGCTTCTAATATTTTGTCGCTAATATTAACATTTGCGACTAAATTGATGATCATTACTAAATTTTGCTATAAAAATTAATATTTTTTCAATAAAATAATTATGAATTAAAAAAATAAATGAATTTATTTTTTAGTGACGTTAAAATTAAATTTTATCACTAATATTAGTGACAAATCTTAATATTTTGTTGCTAATTTCTTAATTTGTGATCAAATAAATTTGGGAAAATCACTAATAGATACACACTTTTAACCTAAATTACTATGAGATATAAGGAATTCAAATAATTACTCTCACATACAAAATATTAAAGTAAAATACCAAATATAACCTTATAATCCCATACACTTTTAAACCACCAACCCTACCCATCACCCACCCACCGGCGTTGACCAGTCGTTGACCGGCGCTGACCAGCATTGACCGATCGTTGACCGGCGTTGACCTCCGCTGCCTGCTGCCGGAATTTAAAATGTGCAAATAAAATTGTGCAAAGCAAATTGTGCAGAACCAAATTTTGCAAAACCAAATTGTGCAAATACATAGGGGTATTTATGGTATCACAATCATAATTGTGTAGTTATGAGTAATAGTACTTTGAGTCATGTAGTTTACAGCAATTATGCATTATTTTATGTATCCAATAGTAAGTGACCCAATAAAATTTTATGGATTTTTTTTAATTTTTAAAAAAATAAAAAAAATACTTTCATATTAACGACATAAAATTAAGATATTATTTCTCTCACCTCAGTATACATTAAAATAATATATTTCTTAATTCCCGTGCAAAAAGTAAACGTAAACATTTCTATAGGATTAGTTAATATTAAAAAATAAGTGGGTAGGAATTCAACCCTTATGCCATCTCCAGCAATTTAGACTCTAGTGTAGCTTTCCACTATTCTAATTCGAAATTTACAATACAACTCCAGCACACTACATTTTTTCACAGCATGAAATCCATATTTTTAAAATGTTCTATTTTTTATTTTAATTTTAAATTAAAATTTATAGGGTATTTTAATTTCATAAATTAAACATTTATTATTAGCTTAATAAATGTAATATATAGTATGTATTAAATTATATACCCTAAATTTACAAATTTATTTAAAATAAAAAGTAAATTTGGACTAAATTAAACTAGATTCATATTTATTTTCTAAGTATTGTATGTTAATATATATCTTCCCTTTAATTTTCATCTTCTAGAAGAAACCTTAATTTTTTTTTAATTATTATAATTAAAAAATTATAGGAATTAAGTTGTCTCATAGTATTTTAAAATTTTAAAAATTGACATAATGATGGTAATTAAATTTTATTACCTAATAAATATAAATGCAAAGGAAAATATATTAAATATTGATTTAATATTTATTTATTAAGGAATTTAAATAAATTAATTCCTAAAATAAATGCATATATAATTAATAATTAATATAATTATTTGAGCCCAAAATCCAAGTTAAATGGGTTTAATTCAAGTCATATGGGCTCAATTTAGGTCAAGTGGGCCCGACTCAAGTCAATAAGCCCAGCAAATCAAGTCCAGTAGGCCTAATTAAATTAAATAAGCCCAAGTCAAAATCCTACAGACTTAATTAAATTAAATAGGCTCATATCCAGTCCAGCAGACTTAATTAAAGGAGAAAAGCCCAACATATCTTTTGAAGGAGAAAATATCTCTCAAGTGGTTATTTTCTCTACCTATAAATAAGGACCTTCAGTACTCATTCCATTCACTCTGAAAATCCTAAAGACTTGAAGAACTCTGAAGATTCAAGTGAAAATCAAGTTCGATCAAGATCCGGTCAAGTGAAGTTCAAGTCAAGATCAAGACCAAGTTCAAGTTCAAGATCAAGATCAAGTCGAAGAACACTCCAAATCTTCAAATCAAGTTCAAGTCATCTTCAAGTCAAGAACAGCCTCCGATCAAAGACCAAGGTGCTAAGCCTCTTTGATCCGGCGTTCTTCATATCAAATTCATCCATCTGTCTCCGTGAAGTCAACGTTCTACCAAATTGAGTATTGTACTTCACAACAAATCTTCAAGTCAACGTTTGATCCGAACAAAGGCTCGGCGCCTCCGGATAAACATTTTAAAGCTTCAAGTCAACCCCGAGCTCGGACAAGCTTCATCCGAAGATCCGGCTCCGAAAGTTGAAGAAGTCAAGAAATCAACTCAAGAGAGGAATCAGAGGATAAATAGAAGCTGTTTACTTAAATTCTCAAGTTCAATCCATCTTGGATTTTCGTTGTAATTTCTTTTGTGTTTATTATTTTATAAATACAAATTTGTTGTTATAAATTTTGGCACGCCCGGTGGGACAGTTTCTACCTCTCATATCCTCTTCGAGCAAAGTAAGATGGTTCCGCTAAGAGTCAAAGTCAACAGATCAACTTCTGTTTTCAAGTCTTCAGAATTACAAGTTGAAGACGTTAATGTGACAACTAGAAGTATGTCAAGGAAAGCGCGGTCTGAAGCCTCTTCGGAGACAAATTCTTTAGTGGGAGTTATCCACAAAGGAATACCTTATGATGCTAAAGACGAGGAGGACAACCTTGTTGGCTCAACTCATCTATCTGAAGAAAGTCCATCATCAGATTCATCCATAGCCTCGACAATGGCAATAAACACTTCGTCTGTCGAAGAACAGTTGGCAAGCTTAACTGAATCTGTTGCTGCACTTGCCAAACAGAACCAAGAACAAAGTACTTTGATTTTCAAACTGATGGAGAAAATGGCTGGTGCTGAAACTAGCCATGCAAACGAAAAGCAAGAAGAAGATGCTGAAAATGAAGTAAATAACTCCGCGAAACACCAGTCGACGGGGAAGAAGGTGATTGAAGAAGAATTGAACGTTTCCCATGATGGAATGGTTCCTATCAACCAGCTAAAAAGTATTATACTTGGGACAATGAAGGACCAATTTGAATAGAGCTCCAAACCTTCATTCATGTATGCTAAACCTTTTACTAGAAGGATTGACAACTTGAAAATGCCACCAAACTATCAACCCCCCAAGTTCCAACAGTTTGATGGAAAAGGTAATCCAAGGCAACATATAGCACATTTCATTGAAACATGCAATGATGCTGGAACTGACGGAGATCATATGGTGAGACAATTTGTTCGTTCTCTAAAGGGAAATGCTTTTGAATGGTACACCGACCTGGAGGCTGATTCTATAGACAGTTGGGATCAGATGGAATATCAATTCCTTAATCGCTTCTATAGCACTAGGAGAACGGTTAGCATGATAGAGTTAACTAACACTCGTCAGTTAAAAGAAGAGCTAGTAATTGAGTACATTAATCGATGGATAAATTTGAGCTTAAATTGTAAAGATCGATTGTCTGAAGTTTCTGGCATTGAGATGTGCACATCAGGAATGCAATGGAGCCTTCGTTACATACTTCAAGGGATTAAGCCTAAAACCTTTGAAGATTTAGCCACAAGAGCTCATGACATGGAGCTAAGCATGGGGATAAGTGGAGTGGTTGAACCACCGATTCCTGGATCCTACAAGTATAAAGAAAAGCAAGAGGCCAGGAAAGGGGGCAAACCCTACAACAAATCTTCTGAAAAGGAGTCCATGGCGACAAATGCACCAACTGTCAAGTTTCGAAGGAATGAGAACGAAAAGGATGATAAAGTGAGGAGTGATCCCCAAGAAAGGGGGCAAAGAAGATTGACCTTGAAGGAGATGCAAGAAAGGAAGTACCCATTCCTTGATTCAGATGTCCCAGGCATATTTGATGATCTGTTCAAAGATAAACTTATCGAGCTTCCTGAAATGAAGCGACCAGAAGAGGCGTGACAAACTGACAATCCGAAATATTGCAAGTATCATAGACTGGTGGGTCATTCTATTAAAGATTACTTTGTCTTTAAAGACAAAGTTATGCAATTGGTTGAGCAAGGGAAGATCTTTCTAGATGAAGATGCAACTGCAAACTCTATATCTGCAGGCGGTGATTCTTCATGTCATATGGCAAGCGAAGATCAGCTACTTAAGGGTGAATCTGGGAATGAAAGTGAGACCCATGTTATAAAAATAACATTCACAGAGGAAGAGTTACTGCTCGGTTCACAATCTCATAACCGACCTTTATTCGTAACGGGTTATACTCAAGAGCAAAGGGTTAATCGAATATTGATTGATGGAGGATCAGCTGTCAATATCTTGCCCCTATCCACGCTTAAGAAGTTAGGAATTCCTACCAATGAGCTCGGCAGTAGTCGATTGACAATTCATGGGTTCAATCAAGAAGGCCAGAGAACACTTGGTACAATGGTCTTGGACTTAATGATAGATGAGATGGTCTCAACAGTTCTGTTTCATGTCATTGATGTTAAAACATCATATAACATGCTCTTGGGGCACCCATGGTTGCACGAAAATAGAGTGATTCCTTCTACGCTACATCAATGCTTCAAATACTGCGATGAAGGCAACATAAAAAAGGTGCTTGGCGATGAAAGGCCATTCACAGAAGCTGAGTCATATTTTGCAGATGCTAGATATTTTCTGAAGAGTAGCAAGGCTGTCAAGCCAGAAGGAAGTTCATCGCAAGAGAAAGGTGATGATAAACAAGAAAGAGATAATGCAGATGATGTTTCATCCACAAAGTCTATTGAAAGTAAACAGTTGATCAAGACTGTAGAAGGGTTGACACTACCTCTAACTAAGGTTGACACTAAGAAGCCATCTCCTCCTCCACTCAAAGGGTTCACTCGCCCAATTCAAGGAGCTAAAACTGAGCATGGAGATGTATTCGAGGCGGCAGTTTCCAAATCATATAGGCCACAAGCTTACAAACTTCTTGTGAAAGTTGGTTATAACCCTCAAGAAAAAGCTATGATGAATGAACAGTCTCATAAGACTCCTAGTGAATTTAATACCACTCAAGAGACATTGAAGAGTAATGGTTGCACTTCCAAGTATAGGGTTGGGATATGTTCCACAGAAACCTGTTCGCATTGCGATCAAGAGGGCAAACACGAACTACATCACTGAAGATGAAATTCTTTCTGAAGAAGAAGGGTCTCATGAAGAGGATAGAAAGGCAGAAAGAATCTCAGTATTCAAAAGACTCAAACCAGTTGGAGCTAAAAGGACTTCTAAGTTCCCAAGGTTCCCAAAAATACGTAGTCGGATCCCATCTCGCATGAAAAGATGACATTTCCTGACTATATCATGTGACATGGTGTTGAAAGCTAAGAAGCGAACAATAATCTTCACCCAAAGTGAAGAAGATGATCGGGAAAGTGTAGGCTCATCAAATATTTTTCATTTCGTTATCATGCAAACAAATCTACACAATGCAGAAAGAGATCTACGAGGCAAGATTATCGAAGTGAGGAGAGATGGTTATGTAGTGGAGAGTATTGTTAAAGTCGGAGAAAATGAACAAGTTAGGTCTAATCCGCGTTTTCAAAGGTAAGAATTCCTGGAAGGAGTTACCGAGGTAAATCATGTTACTATACAAGAGGAGACCTCAGCTGAAGAGGAAGATGCTGATGATGCTCCTCCAGAATTTGAAGAAGGTGTCAAAGCTACTGTTGACCAATTAAAGGAGATTAACTTGGGTGATGCTAATGACCCACGTCCAACCTACATAAGTGCGTTGTTGACACCCGATGAAGAAAAGGGTTATATTGAGCTTCTTCAAGAATTTAGAGACGTGTTCGCCTGGTCATTCAAGGAGATGCCCGGATTAGATCCAAAAGTGGCAGTTCATCATCTAGCAGTAAAGGAAGGAGTCAAGCCAGTTAAGCAGATGCAGCGTCGATTTCGACCAGAGCTGGTTCCATTGATTGAAGCTGAGGTTAATAAGCTTCTTGAAACGGCAAAGATACGAGAAGTCAAGTATCCCACTTGGCTCTCTAACATTGTGCCAGTAAGGAAGACAAATGGGCAGCTTAGAGTGTGTATTGACTTCCATGACTTGAACTTGGCATGCCCAAAAGATGATTTTCCTCTACCAATCACAGAACTTATGATTGATGCAACGACCGGGCATGAAGTGCTTTCATTTATGGATGGATCATCTGGTTACAATCAAATTAGCCTAGCTCCGGAAGATCAAGAGAAAACAACCTTCCGCACTCCTAAAGGAATATACTGCTATAATGTTATGCCGTTTAGCTTGAGGAATGCTGGCGCTACGTATCAACGAGCTATGCAAAGGATATTCGACGACATGCTTCATAAGAATGTCGAATGTTATGTGGATGACATTGTAGTGAAATCAAAGAAGAAAAAGGACCATCTTAAGGATCTAAGGCAAATATTTGAGCGTCTCAGAAAATTCCAACTCAAGATGAACCCGCTTAAGTGCGCATTCGGAGTCTCTTCTGGTAAGTTCCTTGGATTCATTGTCCGACATCGTGGCATTGAGATTGACAAAGCAAAGATTGATGCGATAATGAAGATGCAGGTGCCCCGAAACATACATGAGCTCAAGAGTTTGCAAGGTAAGCTGGCGTACTTAAGAAGATTCATAGCAAATTTGGTCGACCGATGCCAACCATTTAGCCATCTTTTGAAAAAAGGCAGCCCATTTGAATGGGATGAAGCTTGCACTAATGCATTTAATAGCATTAAGGCATATTTGATGAAGCCGCCAGTGTTGGTTGCTCCAATAGCTGGGCGTCCATTAATTCTCTACATATCTGCTCAAGAAAAATCAGTTGGAGCCTTGCTTGCATAAAATAATGATGAAGGAAAGGAGTGTGCGTTGTACTATTTGAGTAGAACAATGACTCCAAATGAGTTAAAGTACTCACCAATTGAGAAGCTCTGTCTTGCTCTCATATTTGCGATTCAGAAGTTAAGGCATTACTTTCAAGCTCATACTGTTTACTTAGTCTCGAAGGCCAACCCATTAAAGTTCGTAATGTCAAAGCCAGTGCTCTCTGATAAGCTCGCAAGGTGGTATCTCCAATTGCAGCAATTTGAAATTATCTACGTCCCTCAAAAAATGGTGAAAGGGCAAGTGCTGGCAGATTTCTTGGCTGATCATCCCATGCCTGCCGAATGGGAATTGTCTGATGATTTTCCCGATGAAGATATATTGGCTATTGAAATCACTCCTCCTTGGAAGATGTATTTCGATGGAGCTGCTCACAGAGAAGGAGCCGGCGCAGGAGTAGTATTTGTAACCTCAGATGGAGGAGTTCTGCCATATTCATTCAGTCTAACTGAAAATTGCTCTAACAATATAGCTGAATATCAAGCTCTTATACTTGATTTGGAGATGGCAGTGGATGTAAAGCAGCGACACCTTAAGGTCTATGGAGATTCGTTGTTGATAATCAACCAGCTGCTTGGCTTATATGAGGTTAAGAAAGCTGAACTACTTCCGTATTATAACTATGCTCAGAGGCTTATGAATTGGCTTGGAGACGTAGAGATTGAACATTTACCAAGGAGCAAGAACAAGTAAGCCGATGCTTTGGCAAAGCTAGCATCAATCATAGCAATGCCCGAAGCACTTGTTCAAGTACTGATCTGCAAAAGTTAGGTGGTACCTCCCTTCTTCAAAGATGAAGATGGTGAAGAAATTGAGTATTGCGCCATAGAGGTTTTTGATATTGAGAAAGAAGACTGGCGTCAACCGTTCGTGGATTACTTGAAGAATGATAAGCTTCCCAATGATCCACACCTAAAGGTTGATGTCCGACGTAGAGCACCACGTTTCTTCTATTACAAAGATACACTCTATAGAAGATCGTTTGATGGTATTCTCTTAAGATGCTTAAGTGATGAAGAAGCTCTTCAAGCTATGGAGGAAGCTCATTCTGGAATATGTGGTGCCCATCAGTCTGGACCCAAGTTACATTTCAGAATCAAGAGAATGGGATACTACTGGCCTTCTATGGTGAAGGATTGCATAGATTATGCATAAAGATGTCAGCCATGCCAGTTTCATGCAAATCTCATTCATCAGCCTCCCGAACCATTACATCCAACAGTTTCTTCGTGGCCATTTGATGCATGGGGCTTAGATGTGGTGGGGCCATTAACGAAGTCTTCCGGAGGTCATCTTTATATTCTGGCTGCCACTGATTACTTTTCCAAGTGGGCGGAAGTTGTACCCTTGAGAGAAGTGAAGAAAGAAAATGTGGCTGATTTCATCCGCATCAACATCATATATAGATATGGAGTGCCTCGATACATTATCACAGACAATGGGAGGCCATTCAATAACTCTTTGATTGATAAGCTTTGTGAGAAGTTTGACTTCAAGCAAAGAAAATCTTCTATGTATAATGCAGCAGCTAATGGGCTTGCCGAAGCCTTCAACAAAACACTGTGTAATCTGTTGAAGAAGGTGGTCTCCAAGTCAAAGCGAGACTGGCATGGAAGGATTCATGAAGCTTTATGGGCGTATCGAACTACTTATAGAACGCCTACTCAAGCTACTCCGTACTCTCTTGTATATGGGGTTGAAGTTGTGGTGCCCCTTGAAAAGCAAATACCATCTTTGAGAATAGCCATACAAGAAGGTTTAACTGAAGAAGAGAACGCACGACTGCGTCTCGAAGAATTAGAGGCACTTGATGAGAAGAGGTTAGAAGCACAACAAAGACTTGAGTGCTATCAAGCTCGCCTCTCCAAAACGTTTAACAAGAAAGTAAAGATACATTCTTTTCAAGTCGGAGACTTAGTCCTTGCTGTAAGAAGGCCTATTGTCATCACTCACCGAGTTGGAAATAAATTCTTGCCCAAGTGGGATGGCCCACATGTTGTGAAAGAAGTGTATACAAATGGTGCATACAAGTTGATATCTGAAGATAGTGTAGGAATCGGCCCCATAAATGGCAAATTCCTGAAACGCTACAATGCGTAATCAAGTCAAATTCAAGTCCAACGCTCCATGGCGCACGAGCCTAAACTGCATGTTACTCCTGATCCACATGAGTATAAACTGTGTACGACAAACTCCTGGTCCGCATGAGTATAAACTGTGCACGACACCCACCAAAGGTAATTATACGTGGTTAAATTGATAATTAACCCCACTCAGGTGTTTTAAGTGGTTAAAGCATTAAATACCATACTTTGTCTAAAGTGGTTAAAAATAGTCACTCCTGGCCCGCACGAGTATAAACTGTGTACGGCACCCCCCCATTCAAATCAAATCATGTCCTTTTGAACTACGTTATGACTTGATCCTCTTCAAAGAGGTACATAGGCATCTTAGCACTCTGCTAAGTTCAGTCATGTCTTGGCTTATTCATATCAAGTTTGTGAGACAATAGATAAGTTGAAGTATGAATGAAGTGAAAGGTTGATCAGGAGAAGACGGTGGACTGCCAATTTAGGTGAAAAAGTTCAAATTATTGAAATGGTAAATGAAGATCAAATTCTTGGAGTGTTGAAATAGCCTCAAAGTTCTCGCGATGATGATGTGATGAAGATGATTGGCAAGTGAGAGATGGAATCATGTTAATTTATAATTTATGGATTTAATTAATTAAAATACCCAAAATACATTTGTGGGGTGGTCGATTAATTATTAAACCCAAAAAAAAATTATAAATTAAATCAATAATTGGATGAAGTTTTAAAATATTAAAGTAAGCAATCAAATTAATTGATATTATTTTGATTCATTAACATGGGTTCAACTATGGTGGTGTGGCCTGCAAATATTTAAACTAAGCCCAATTTGGTAAGCCCAAATTAATTTAGTTAATTGGGCCATGTGAGTCAAAATAAGGCCAATAAAGTCAAAATTAGGTGGTTGAACAAGAGATTGATACCAGAATGTCGAGAACTGCAGCTTTCTTCAATCTGCTGCTCATCCTTCAACTCGTTTGTGAAGGCCACTGGAAGACACCACTCCGGCCGGATCTGCTTCCGACGAGCACCGAAGCCGTCTGAATATTCCGCAATGTACCACCATCGACGTCACTTCTCCATCCTCTCTACCGGAGTCCGTCAGCCTCACAAGATTTGCCGATTGCTCGCTGTTCAGCCGCCGACACCGCTGCAAAGCCCACCACCACCGCGATCTGGATGAATTCTCCACCGCAATCCCGCCATCACCGCACTGCGGATCATTGGACATCGCCATGCCTCCTCGTCACGGTCAGCTGCCTCCTCAGCTGCTCGCCACTGTCGATTCCTCGCCATCGATCCGATGCCGGAGTTCGCGCCATCGCCGCTCTGAATCCAGCCAGAATCACTGGAGCATGACCGATCGCCAGATGCCGCCAAATCCTGTCGGGTCCGCCCGCCGTCTGTTCCACGCTCCACCAAAAGCGCAGCCTCGCCGAAGATCCACCTGCATAGCCGGAGTCGTCTTCTCCGCCTTGCCCGTCACTGTGCCGCCGCTGTGAATCACCACGCGAGGTTATCATCTGCCGCAACAAGCACTGCCGCTCTTCACTGGCTCGATCTCTCGTCGGGAACAGCCGCTACCATGGATCGCGACACCGTCCCCATCCGCTGCTGTAAACCGCCGTCACCATCTCCATGCGCAAATACAACCCGCGAGTTGTTGGGATCTACTGAAATAGCCACCAGCGGTTGCCACTCTATTGCATCAGTCAGTGCGCCGAAAATCGAGCCACCACAGGTGGTCTCGTAAAATGTGCTGTTGGAGGCATGAGCTCGATAAGCAGCCACCATAGGTGGTCTGCCATCAATTGCTCTCCCGCTCTTCAAACCAACGTCTTCGAAGGTGAGAGCCCAACAAGCAACCACCATGGATGGTCCGCCGTTGATTACTCTCCACCCCAACGTCTTTGAAGGTGAGAGCCCAACAAGCAACCACCATGGGTGGTCCGCCGTTGACTACTCTCCATCTCAACGTCTTCGAAGGTGAGAGCCCAACAAGCAACCATCATGGGTGGTCCGCCGTTGATTACTCTCCACCCCAACGTCATCGGAGATGAGAGCCCTACAAGTAACTACCATGGGTAGCCTACCATTGATTGCTCACCACCTCACGGAGCGAGCCCAACAAGCAACCACCATGGGTGGTCCGCCGTCGACTGCTCTCCACCTTGATGATGTTGGTCTGACTCCATGGAGGCTCGTTAACAATTTCTTTGAAGAAAAAGAATAACGAGGTAGATAGGAGGATCATAAATATACAGGTTGGTATGAAAGTTGTTAGATTGATTGTTGGATGAAGAAACAAAAAATCATACAGCAGCAAAAGAAAAGAAAGAAAGGAAAAAGGGAAAACAAAGAAAAGCAGGGAAAAGGTGTAAGGGAGTGATGAAGCTTACCTTGATGATCACGTGAAGGCAAATAAGCAGTTCAGAAAAAGAGGAAAGAAACAAGAAAATAAAAACCGCAGAGGTAAAGGAAAAAAGAAGAAGAAAGTGTTTATTGTGATGATCCTTTGTGCAATGTTGAGTTTTGAAGCATGTGATGAATTTTCTTTCTGTGATGAAATCTCGAGCTGTAGCATTAGATGTAGGAGCAATAACCTACAAGAGGGAAATATTGATTAGTTGGTACCCTATGAACTTTGATGTGGAAAAAGTTGTAGGCATGGGCTTTTTATATAGCACTAAGTATCATACCGATAAGTCCTTTGTGGATATGGATTTCTCTTTGTGATAGGTTATCTATGATTTGGAATATATTTTCCAATATTTATCAACCCTGCTAAGATTGTTTTCTTGTATTTCAAGATTTGAGCTCATCTTTAGTGTAAAATTGAAGTATGAGTTTTTGCCATACTACAATTTCATGTGGTTAACTCTTGTGAAGGTTGATGGATACTTGAGATTATCTTCAAGAATATTTGATATTATTTCTTTGGATTTATTGCTGAAGCATGGAGCAAAATATCTCGCATTAAGATATTTTAGGGTGGAAGATTTACAAAGCTTAATATGGATAAGATATGTTTGAATCTTGCCCAGATTTGCTCCAATCATATTCTGGTAGTTTTAAAACTAATAATGGACGAAATTTATGAATAGATTTTGAGTATTGGGCTTCAACAATTTCTTTTGAGCTCAATCATGTTATTCTTATCAAGGGTGCCAAGTGTTAATGGGCCAAGCAAATATTGTTGATTGATAGGCCAAGAAAATGATGCTGCTCAAAGAATAAAATTGTTGCAATTTGTCCACATCAATAGCAAATTTCAGTGAACAAAATGCAAGGGGGCATTTGTAGGTAATTAAATTTTATTACCTAATAAATATAAATGCAAAGGAAAATATATTAAATATTGATTTAATATTTATTTATTAAGGAATTTAAATAAATTAATTCCTAAAATAAATGCATATATAATTAATAATTAATATAATTATTTGAGCCCAAAATCCAAGTTAAATGGGTTTAATTCAAGTCATATGGGCTCAATTTAGGTCAAGTGGGCCCGACTCAAGTCAATAAGCCCAGCAAATCAAGTCCAGTAGGCCTAATTAAATTAAATAAGCCCAAGTCAAAATCCTACAGACTTAATTAAATTAAATAGACCCATATCCAGTCCAGCAGGCTTAATTAAAGGAGAAAAGCCCAACATATCTTTTGAAGGAGAAAATATCTCTCAAGTGGTTATTTTCTCTACCTATAAATAAGGACCTTCAGTCCTCATTCCATTCACTCTAAAAATCCTGAAGACTTGAGAACTCTGAAGATTCAAGTGAAAATCAAGTTCGATCAAGATCCGGTCAAGTGAAGTTCAAGACCAAGTTCAAGTTCAAGATCAAGATCAAGTCGAAGAACACTCCAGATCTTCAAATCAAGTTCAAGTCATCTTCAAGTCAAGAACAACCTCCGATCAAAGACCAAGGTGCTAAGCCTCTTTGATCCGGCGTTCTTCATATCAAATTCATCCATTTGTCTCCGTGAAGTCAACGTTCTACCAAATTGAGTGTCGTACTTCACAATAAATTTTCAAGTCAACGTTTGATCCGAACAAAGGCTCGACGCCTCCGGATAAACGTTTTAAAGCTTCAAGTCAACCCCGAGCTTGGACAAGCTTCATCCGAAGATCCGGCTCCAAAAGTTGATGAAGTCAAGAAATCAACTCAAGAGAGGAATCAGAGGATAAATAGAAGCTGTTTACTTAAATTCTCAAGTTCAATCCATCTTGGATTTTCGTTGTAATTTCTTTTGTGTTTATTATTTTATAAATACAAATTTGTTGTTACAGATGCTATTCGAAAATATAATAATAATAATAATAATAATAATAATAATAATAATAATAATAATAATAATAATAATAATAATAATAATAATAATAATAATAATAATAATAATAATAATAATAGTAATAGTTAAAAAAATTTAAAGTAAAAATGATAAAAAAAAATGGTAAAATTATATAAAAATGAAATAAGGTAAAGCAAATATTGTTATAGTGAACGCCAAAGTTTGCAGCAGACGTGGTTTGTCGATGAATTTTCAGTGTGGGTGATAGTGTGGGTGAGCATGAGTTTAAGTGGGGGTGAGTGGTGTGTCGAGAAAGTTTCAGTGCGGATGATAGTGTGGGTGATGTTGTGGGTGATAGTGCGTCAATGTGGGTGAGTGGTGTGTCAAGAAAGTTTCAGTGTGGGTGAGCATGAGTTTAAGTGTGGGTGAGTGGTGTGTCGAAAAAGTTTCAATGTGGGTGATAGTGCGGTGACAGTGTGGACGAGCATGAGTTTAATTGTGGGTGAGTGGTGTGTCGATAAAGTTTCAGTGTGGGTGATAGTGTGGGTGATCGTGTGGGCAAGCATGAGTTTAAGTGTGGGTGAGTGGTGTGTCGAGGAAGTTTTAGTGCGGGTGATAGTGTGGGTGAGCATGAGTTTAAATGTGGGTGAGTGGTGTATCGAGGAAGTTTCAGTGTGGGTGAACATGAGTTGGGTGAGTGGTGTGTCGATGAATTTTCAGTGTGGGTGATACTATAGGAAAGCATATGGGGATACTGTGGGTGAGTGTAGGTCTTCACTCGTCCTCATACAAAATATATCATGAAGTAATATAATACCATCCTGTGACATATCAATCCACCTAGACAATTACAAACTAATCTAACAATCAAGATAGATAATTCAAACAATAACGTAAGAACATTAATTTTGGGCTTGAAGCACATTCACAATATACACAATTCAAACCTTCAACTTAAAGCCCAGTATAGTAAAATGATGCTATTTTGATATGATGGAGTGAGTATTTCATAACTATTGTATTTACTAAAATTTTCAATGTATACATTAAAAAAAGATATAATTTGACAATAAATTATAATATATATTTTTTAATTTAAAATTAATATCGTTGTATATATCATTTAAAATTCTAAGGTTGGTCTTGGGTGAGACCGTCTCACGGATCTTCTAATGTGAGACGGATTCTATCATATTCATTCATAAAAATAAAAAATAATAAAATAATAATAAAGAAAAATGTGGGCGCTATCTTTTTGGGTTAATTAACATTACTAACCTGTGTCATCGCAAATTCATTCTAATTTTTATTGGCAAAAACTTCACAGCACCCAAAAACCTTTTAGTATTAACTATTGTACCCTTTAGTATAAGATGTGTACCCTTATTTTCTGAAAAAAAAAAAAATTAATGAAAGTGTATACTCTTTAGAACAAAATAATGTACTCTTATTAACTAAAGTGTATAACCTTTAAAACAAAATATTACACCCTTTGACATTTTATGCATATGGGGACACAAGAGACAAACTCATTTTTATAAGATAAAAACTTGTGTGCACCCGAGCACACAGGAGCACACTCCGTGCGCCTTTAGAATTTTGCGATAAATTGTATAACCTTAGTATAAATGTGTACCCTTTATTTTCTTAATAAAAATAACAATTATTAATGAAAACTCTATATCCTTTATAAGAAAATGATGTACCCCTTATTAATTACTCCCCCGTCCCAAAGATAAATTCCCGGTTACTGTAGATACGGAGTTTAAGAAAAAGTTACTTTTTGCTTTACTTTAGGGGTAGTTTGGTATTTTTAGGTAATAAATAGATTACAAAGTAAGTTATGTGAGTTGTAAAGGGGTGACAATTTTGAAATTAAATTGTGTTGTGGGGTTATTGATTTGTGTGTATTTACTTATTTGGGGGTGTGAACTTGTTTATGGGACGGACAAAAATAGAAAGTGTGAATTTATATATAGGACGGAAGGAGTAAAATTTATATACTTTAATAAAAAAATGTAGGCTTATCCATAATACTAAATTCTAAAGGCGCACGGTTTGTCCCGATGGCCACCCAAGACCAACTCTTTTTATAATGTGGGATTAACTTTAATTAGTACCATTTGCGAAAAATTCAGAATGAAAAGGTTAGTTTTAAGATTTCATTTGAATATTTACTCTATTTTATTTTCGTTAATTAATAAATAAATTTAAATTTTATAATTTAATTCATAATTTATTAAATTTATATAATTTAATTTATAATTTAAAATAAAATTTCTTTAATTAGATTGCACAAGTGATAAACATATCTTTTCTTATCAATTTATTATAGTTATATTACATAAAAAAAATACTTCATCTGTCCCACCCAAATAGCATCATTTTATACTACTCCATATATTAGGCGTCACATCCAAATTGCAACATTTTCCATTTTTATTAAAAAGAACCCTAAATTGATAATAATTTAATGAACCTAAATTGATAATGTATGTTAGAAAAATTGATGTACATAATTAACTCATATCTTATCTTACTATCTTAAAATACTGTGTTTGAGAAACTTTTTAATTCCATATTATCCCCATCCAATTTTGACTTTTACCTCTTTAACTCTGTAATTAGTTAGTCATATATATTTAATTACTTTAATGATTAAACCTCAACAGAACCGTTAATGGACTTCAATATTCCTACTAAACTTAAAAATAAAATAAAATATATAGATGGAGAAGCCTTTAGTGTTATCACATTATTACGCTTAATTATTCACATTTATTAGTTTCTTATTTGCATTTCTCCTCAATGTATGTTTATGTATAAAGAACTTTTCAAAATTTCATGTCCTTTCAATCCTCACGCATAAATCGTCTAAGAGATGGTTCAATTGAAGTAAAAGCGAGCAAAAGAGTGAAAACTGAATCACAATTAGTAGCCCGTGAGCGCGAAGCAAAGGTACATAATTAACTCATATTATATATATATATATATATATATATATATATATATATATATATATATATATATATATATATATAAAAGAGTGAAAACTGAATCACAATTAGTAGCCCGTGAGCGCGAAGCAAAGGTACATAATTAACTCATATTATATATATATATATATATATATATATATATATATATATATATATATATATATATATATATATATATATATATATATAGTAAATACTATAATTAAAAAGATAATTTATAGTAAGTTATGTACATTAATATGAGATAATGAGATAATAATATATTATTAAGAACAAAATTTTTGCCTTTTAAAATTTGAGCGGAATATAAGTGGCCAATTTATAGATATATATTATTTATGTCGTTATTACATAGATTTTTATTTGAATAATATTTTTATCATTATTATTTAGGAACTCTCTCCTATTCGTAATTATTAATAAAAAATATAATATAATAATTTTTTTTTTAAAATATTATGATAATTTAAATTTAAAATCTAATTTGATTATTATTAAAATTATTTTTAAATGATAATAACTTTAGGGATGATTACTACTAGGTACACAAAAAATCCCTAATTACTATGAGATACAAACATAAAAAATTATTACTACTAACTACAAAAATATATAGTGATATTCCAATATTACCCCTACAATGTGATGCACATAAATATTGTGTGAAGCAAGAGTTCGTGTGCAGCAAAGTGTGTGCAATAATAAAAGTGTGTGCAGTAAAAAATAAGTGTGTGCAGCAAAAAAGTGTGGTGGTCCGGCGGTGATCCGCCAAAGCTCCGGCAGCGGTACAGAATTTTTTTGCGATCGGCCGCCGGCGATACGGAATTTTCCGGCGGCCGTACGGAATTTTCCGACCACCGGCCGCCGGTGGTACGGAATTTTCGGCGGTGGCAGTTTTCGGTCGCCAGCCGCCGATGGTCCGGCGGTGGCAGTGGTGGTCCGGCGGTGGGTGGGGGATTAGGGTTTGTGGTTTAAAAGTGTATGGGTTTAGGATTATAATTGATATTTTACTTTAATATTTTGTATTAAATAATAATTATTTTAAATCAATGTATCTAGTAGTAATTAGGGGTACAAAGTGTGTACCTATTAGTAATTAATCCATAACTTTAGTATACAATATGACTATGAATTTTTTTTATGGATCGGTCTTGCATGAGACTGTCTCACGTAAGATCATTTTTCACTATAAAACATTATCACTTTCACAATAATATATTATCACTTTTTAATTATATTATAAATTATTCGTAAAATAGAATTATCATCTTTTATTGATTTATTATATATTTTCTTAATAAAAATTATCACTTTCTGTCCATCTAACGTAAGGGCTTATGTGAGACGGTCTCACACAAGTCTTTGCATTTTTTAAAAAAGAAGTATATCGTTATTATTTTTAAGTTATAATAAATTATTTGTAATTTTCTTTCTAATGCATTAATAAGATTTAGTTATAAATTTAATTGAAAATTTTAATTTATAATAAATTATTCATTTAATTTTAAATATTTATTATGTAGTCGAAATGGATGTCTAGTTAAAGATAATTAAAAGAGGAATAATATGACATATTTTTAATTAACAATAAATATGTAACATTAGAGTTATGTAAGTTTGAATTTTCTTGATGAAAATTAAATCTAAATTTATGAATAAGATAAATTTTGGAAAAAAGAATAATAGAATTAATGGAAAGGAGAGAGATGAAGCATTCATCATTATTATTTTTTGGCAAAAGCTCATGTGCTCCTGGGGACACAGAGGGATACTCCGTATCCCCATGTGAACACAACCCCCTCCAATTCTATTTAAACATATGTATTGCTAGGGTTTAAATTATAAAGGGGCACGAAAATTGCAAAGGGACACAGATCTAAATCCGTGTGCCCGACGCACAGGAGACTCACTCTTTTTTTTCCGTTACATGTGATATGCGATATTTTCTCTCATTTCCATGTGTGAATGTATCCTTCAAAGCATTATTTGATCTAAAGCCTTAAATTGAATATGCTTTCATCTAATGGCCAATAATGTTTTGTCATGCCTGCTCCAATGCACCCTGCATACATAGGCCCTGCATACCAACGCACCCTGCGTACATAGGCCCCAATGTATATTGAGGCTATCACAGCAACTCTATGTATGGGGTAGCTTTTCAGGTGACAAGACCGCATACTGTAAAGCACTAGCGGCAACACACTATGCTTCGATCGTTTGATTTTTAAATTAGTGATTTTGTGTTGAACGGTGGAGATTGCACGTTATAGTCTTCCACCAGTGACCACGGGTTACGGAAGTAGCCCTAAAGAGATTTTTTATGCAGTGAACGTGGCTCGGACATGTGATATTCAGATCTTTAGTCTGACACTCTCCCAACTGAACTATCCCCGAAATTGATGTTATTTTTCATTGGTCTATTTTAAAACTTATTCTCTTTTGCTTTTCATTCTAATATACTCCCTCCGTCCTAAGAAAGATGAGACACTTTCCATTTTGGGTTGTCCCACAAAAGTTTGCACATTCCTGAAAAAGTAAAAAGTTAAACACAATCACCCTTCTCCATACACTTTATTTAAAAAAAAAATCACCCATACCTAACACACTTAACATACTTTATCATTTATTTATTACCAAAAAATACCATAATACTCCTAAAAGTCACAGCTTTATTAATCTCCGTGCCAGGAAATGGGGTGCAATCTTTCCTGGGACGGAGGAAGTAGTCGTTTAAATCCCTCATTAAATAATAATAATAATAATAATAATAATAACTACTGTTAAGATACCCGTTTATTATAACCAATTAAAAAATTAATTTAAATTATTAATCTCTCTCTCTCTATATATATATATATAATAAAAGTAAATTTAAACTTCTATTTTTATTTTCAATTTTACTCTATTTAAAAATAAATCAATTTTAATCTTAACCGTTCAATTAATATTTTTTATTTCAATAATAAAATCTAATCTAATTATACTAATAATAATGGATTATATTATTTAAATTATACTTTTTATTTAACAATATAAATTTGGTAACTAATAATGAATTTCTTTTGATTTCAATCAATCATAAAATTTAATTATACTAATAATAAATTTTTTATTATTTATATTTTATACTTATAAATTTGATAAATATGAAAAATAGTATTGGCATATATTCTACTAATTATCAATCATTATATTAATTTCAATAATATCAAATCTTTCAACGCTATCTTTGGTAATTTTCCACCTTTTTTTCCTACGTCGTTGATTGATTTCAATTACAATCATTTATTCTTTCAAATCATTCTATATAAACATTTTCATTACCTAATCAAATTCTTACATTTTTTTCTTTTTTTTTTCTCTATTTCACTTTCATATTATTTCTAATCTATTTTAATTTGTTTTATCTTTTATATTTTACTTTGGTTTGATTTAATGTACATGTTCAATCATTTTGAGGTATCATTCTTCTTTTTTTTTGTTATCTATATTTTATCTTTTATAATTTTATTTGATATTATTTTTATGTTCAATAATTCTCATAATGATCTTATGTATATTTTACTTTGATTTGATCTAATGTGCATGTTCAATCATTTTGAGCTATCATTCTTTTTTTATCTTTATTTTATCTTTTATACTTTTATTTGATTTTATTTTTATGTTCAATCATTCTCATATTTGATCTTATGTGCATGTTCAATAATTCTCATTTGAAGTATCATTCTACTTTTTTAATTTTTATTATCTTATTTTCCTTTCTCTACGATTTTTTATATTCTTTTTAATTCTATAAATCTTATTTATATACTTTAATTTATTTGATCTTATTTTCAGGTTCAATCATTCCATTTGAGGTATCATTCTTCTTTTATTATGGGCTTTGGTGGAATGAGGTGGCGGGGCGTGTAATACTTTTATTATTTAAATATTAAAATCTAAAATTTTATTAAAAAAATCTTTTTTGGGGTAGGTTGGGTGGTAAAGTTTCCTCCATAAAAAATTGTTTTTAATAAAATTTTAGATTTTAATATTTAATATAATAAAATTTTATTATTTTTATTTATGATATATAAAATTCTATTTTAAAAATAATTTTTGAATTATAAATTTGAAACCCTTTTAAAAATTCATAATTTATTTAAATAGTGGAATTCAAATAAATTTATTTAAAATTCAAGTAATTTAAAATTCACTCATTTTCAAATCCATTTGATTTGAAATGACACAATTCAAACACAACCTAAAAATATATAATTGTAGTATACTTTAATTTTTTCCGTGCAATGCACGTGTAATAACAAATTTTTGTATTTATAAAATAATAAACACAAAAGAAATTACAATGAAAATCCAAGATGGATTGAAGTTGAGAATTTAAGTGAACAACTTCTATTTATCCTCTGATTCCTCTCTTGAGTTGATTTCTTGACTTTTTCAACTTTCGGAGCCGGATCTTCGAATGAAGCTTGTCCGAGCTCGGGGTTGACTTGAAGCTTTAAAATGTTTATCCGGAGGCGTCGAGCCTTTGTTCGGATCAAACGTTGACTTGAAGATTTGTTGTGAAGTACGACACTCAATTTGGTAGAACGTTGACTTCACGGAGACAGATGAATGAATTTGATATGAAGAACGCCGAATCAAAGAGGCTTAGCACCTTGGTCCTTGATCTTGACTTGAACTTCACTTGACCGGATCTTGATCGAACTTGATTTTCACTTGAATCTTCAGAGTTCTTCAGATCTTCAGGATTTTCAGAGTGAATGGAATGAGGACTGAAGGTCCTTATTTATAAGTAGAGAAAATAACCACTTGAGAGATATTTTCTCCTTCAAAAGATATGTTGGGCTTTTCTCCTTTAATTAAGCCTGCTGGACTGGATACGGGCCTATTTAATTTAAATAAGCCTGCTGGATTTGACTTGGGCCTATTTAACTCGAATTTGAGCCCATTTAACTTGAATAAGGCTCTTTTGACTTGGATCGAGCCCATTTGACTTGGATTTGAGCTCAAATAATTATATTAATTATCAATTATTTATTTACTTATTTTAGGAATTAATTTATTTAAATCCCTTAATAAATAAATATTTAATCAATATATATTTTCCTTAGCATATATTTAAGCAATAAAATTTAATTGCCTACAAATGCCCCCTTGCATTTTGTTCACTGAAATTTTCTTTTGAAGTGGACAAATTGCAATCTATAACTTATCTCCTTGTATGTTCTTCTTGGTCCATTAATTTACCTTGGGCTCTCTTCATTTTACTCTCCAATACTTGGGCTTCTATCTTTTTCTGAGTCCATCAATTAATTATAAACTTGGGCCCCTACTGAAAATATATTCTTTCTTGGCTTCAATCCATAAATATCCCACATGAATCACCCGTATGATGATGCAAAGCAGATTCTCTATAAAATCAAATCTTAAAGGTGATACAATATTTTACCATATTTTAAGAAGATAAATCCAATAATCAAATAAATTCCACTTCATATCTCCTTACCTGGGTGCGAATAGATAACCTGAAATATTTCTTGCAAATATATCCAAATATACATGCAATCTTTGCAAAGGGCTTATTTTATGCTCGCTGAACTGATTTTATTCAACCCGTATTTTCAAGATATGCTCTTGATATTATTCCCATATTTGAATGCCAGTAGATATCTTCGTCGACCCATATTTGCAAGATTTAATCTGGATATATTTCTACACTTTGAATAAATACCCAAAAATATCTCTACAGATATACTCAAATATTCATGCAAGGGTTATCACCAAGGATTCCCAACAATATATAACAACAACTCCAGCACTCCACTTTTCCACCTCAAAGTCTCGACTACTAACACTGTTTTCCGTTGCAGGTTCTTGCCTCCACATTCAAAGGCTGTTTGCAACACAAGAAACTCACGCCTTCATCAGTTATCAAAGTTACTATCTTCTTTCCTCCCCACTCCTCTTTCATCTTGCAACACTTCATACCATATGTAATGTTTTTCTTTCGTTTTTTTATTACTTTTCTTTTTATTTCTTGTTCTTTTTCTCTGCATATATATGTTTCTTTGCTTTCGCCTTTTTCCTTTCTTTCCTTTCCATGCAAAAGAGAAGAGAAGAGAAGACCTTAACATACACAAGGAGTCAAGACTAGTGACGTCGAGGTGGAGAGCGATCGACGGCGGTCCACCCATGGTGGTTGCTTGTCGGTCTCACACTGTGAGGTAGAGAGCGGTCAACAGCGGGCTATCCATGGTAGCTGCTTGTTGGGCTCGCACCTCCGACGGAAGTGGGTGGAGAGGTGTTACAGACCTCCGAAGACTGATTTGAAGGCTGAAGTTAGACCAATAGTGCCGAGGTGAAGAGCAATCGACGGCGGACCACCCATGGTGGTTGCTTGTCGGGCTCGTACCGTGAGGTGGAGAGCAATCGACGGTGGACCACCCATGGTGGTTGCTAGTTGGGCTCTCATCTCCGACGACGTTGAGGTGGAGAGTAGTCAACGGCGGACCACCCATGGTGGTTGCTTGTTGGGCTCTCACCTTCGAAGACGTTGACTTGAAGAGCGGAAGAGCGATCGATGGCAGACTACCTATGGTGGCTGCTTATCGAGCTCATGCCTCCGGCAGCATTGATTTGAAGAGCGGGAGAGCGATTGATGGCAGATGATAACCTCACGTGGTGATTCACAGCGGCGGCACAATGACGGGCAAGGCGGGGAAGACGACTCCGGCTATGCAAGTGGATCTTCGGCAAGGCTGTGCTTCTGGTGGAGCATGGAACAGGTGGCAACAGCATGTCGGATCGATGGCAAGGCGTGGCGAGTGGCGGCTGGACTTGGGCGGTGAAGACGGTGGTCCGCAGCGGCGTGAACTGACAGCAGCAGCCTGCGAACTTTCTGGCGCAACTTGGTTGCGCGTGGTGATTTGTCGAAGTTAAACGATCGATGGGACTGGCATCGACTTCGATGGCAACAGTGCGGAATCGACGACGGGCGTTAACTAGCGCCCACTTCCGGTGACTGCCCGCTGCGGAATTAGCAACTGCTTGCTGCGGCTTCCTTTGTTGACTGCTCGAGGTGGCTTCGATCGGCCCTGTGTGGTGTTTGACGGGCTTCCGATGGTGGCGAGTTTCGGCCAGAAGCGGTGAGGTGTGTGATTTTCGGTGGCAGTCATGTTCGGCGGCAGCGAAGTCGACCCGGAGGCTTCGGAGGTCACGGCTGTTGATGGCGGTCGGTGGCTCTTCGGCGCTTGGCTGACGGTGTCGTATTTCCGGTGGCCGATGGTGATAGCGAGAGCTTCCGACAGCAAGATGACGACAACTCGGTGAGGTCGTGTGGCTGCAGTAAGGAAAATGTGGAGGAAATTCTGGGAAGAAGACAACAGATTTCTTGGAAAAAGAGATCAATTTTGACCTTTCCAACTTTGATTCTCATCACGTGTTTGGCTTGGACTTCAATTCACATGATGGGCTCCAGCAATTTTTAATTTTCAAAATACACAAAGTGGGCTTAATCAAATTCCCAATATCAATTTGGACCCACTACTTTGAGTATCCAATCTTAATTAAAACATGCTTCGGGCCTTGCCCATCATAAATATTTGTTGGGCCATTTACTTACACCAGCAACATATATTCTACTTCTATGACCCAAATTAATTTTAAGTTTAAATTAATTAAACTCACATATGAATTAATTTAATCATCCACCATCTTCATCTTGACCTCCTTTGTCATGTGCGTTTTAATTTATAATTTCTAATTTAATAATTAATTGACCCCATAATTTTTTTGGGTCCTTTAATTAATTAAATCCATAAATTAAAATTAATCTCAACTCCTTATTTTTCATTGCAGAACTTTTATCAACGAGAAACAATACCAGCATTGCCATTCTGTGATTTTTTTAGATGGAATTGATGGTGCAACATTGGCCTCACCATGGAACAACATCAACATCACCATTCTTCCTTGAGATGGATTTGACATAGCAATATCAACACCGCCACTCCTCCTTGAGATGGATTCAACAAAGCAATATCAACATAGTCACTCTTCCATGAGATGGAATCGATAGAGCAACATGAGCATCGCGACTCTTCCTTGAGATGGCACGTCTGTTTCTTTTCCTCGCACTTTATTTATGGCATGTATATTTCAACTCTTTATTTTTCCTCACAAGCTTGATAGGAATCACTTTAATCATGACTGAACTTAGTGAGCTACTAAGCTGCCTACGTACCCCTTTGCAGAGGATCAAGTCATTACGTAGTTCAAAGGGACATGGTCTTGATTTGGGGGGGTGCCGTGCACAGTTTATACTCATGCGGGCTAGGAGTGACTATTTTTTAACCACTTTAGACAAAGTAGGATATTTAATGCTTTAACCACTTAAAATATCTGAGTGGGGTGAATTAATAGTTTAACCACATATAATTACCTTTGGTGGGTGTCGTGCACAGTTTATACTCATGCGGACCAGGAGTTTGTCGTACACAGTTTATACTCATGCGGACCAGGAGTAACATATAGTTTAGGCTCGTGCGTCAAGGAGCGTTCCTTGGATTTGACTGGATTACGCATAGTAGCGTTTCAGGAATTTGCCATTTATGGGGCCGATTCCTACACCATCTTCAGATATCAACTTGTATGCACCATTTGTATACACTTCTTTCACAACATGTGGGCCATCCCACTTGGGCAAGAATTTATTTCCAACTCGATGAGTGATGACAATAGGCCTTCTTACAGCAAGGACTAAGTCTCCGACTTGAAAAGAATGCATCTTTACTTTCTTGTTAAACGTTCTGGAGAGGCGAGCTTGATAGCACTCAAGTCTTTGTTGTGCTTCTAACCTCTTCTCATCAAGTGCCTCTAATTCTTCGAGACGCAGTCGTTCGTTCTCTTCTTCAGTTAAACCTTCTTGTATGGCTATTCTCAAAGATGGTATTTGCTTTTCAAGGGGCACCACAGCTTCAACCCCATATACAAGAGAATACGGAGTAGCTTGAGTAGGCGTTCTATAAGTAGTTCGATACGCCCATAAAGCTTCATGAATCCTTTCATGCCAGTCTCGCTTTGACTTGGAGACCACCTTCTGCAACAGATTACATAGTGTTTTGTTGAAGGCTTCGGCAAGCCCATTAGCTGCTGCATTATACATAGAAGATTTTCTTTGCTTGAAGTCAAACTTCTCACAAAGCTTATCAATCAAAGAGTTACTGAATGGCCTCCCATTGTCTGAGATAATGTATCGAGGCACTCCATATCTATATATGATGTTGATGCGGATGAAATCAGCCACATTTTTTTTCTTCACTTCTCTTAAGGGTACAACTTCCGCCCACTTGGAAAAGTAATCAGTGGCAGCCAGAATATAAAGATGACCTCCGGAAGACTTCGTTAATGGTCCCACCACATCTAAGCCCCATGCATCAAATGGCCACGAAGAAACTGTTGGATGTAATGGCTCAGGAGGTTGATGAATGAGATTTGCATGAAACTGGCATGGCTGACATTTTTGTGCATAATCTATGCAATCCTTCACCATAGAAGGCCAGTAATATCCCATCCTCTTGATTCTGAAATGTAACTTAGGTCCAGACTGATGGGCGCCACATATTCCAGAATGAGCTTCCTCCATAGCTTGAAGAGCTTCTTCATTACTTAAGCATCTTAAGAGAATACCATCAAATGATCTTCTATAGAGTGTATCTTTGTAATAGAAGAACCGTGGTGCTCTACGTCGGACATCAACCTTTAGATGTGGATCATTAGGAAGCTTATCATTCTTCAAGTAATCCACGAACGGTTGACGCCAGTCTTCTTTCTCAATATCAAAAACCTCTATGGCGCAATACTCAACCTCTTCACCATCTTCATCTTCAAAGAAGGGAGGTACTACCCAACTTTTGCAGATCGGTACTTGATCAAGTGCTTCGGATATTGTAATGGTTGATGCTAGCTTTGCCAAAGCATTGGCTTGCTTGTTCTTGCTCCTTGGTAAATGTTCAATCTCTACGTCTCCAAGCCAATTCATAAGCCTCTGAGCATAGCTATAGTACGGAAGTAGTTCAGCTTTCTTAACCTCATATACGCCAAGCAGCTGGTTGATTATCAACAACGAATCTCCATATAGCTTAAGGTGTCGCTGCTTTACATCCACTGCCATCTCCAAACCAAGTATAAGAGCTTGATATTCAGCTACATTGTTAGAGCAATTTTCAGTTAGACTGAATGAATATGGCAGAACTCCTCCATCTGAGGTTACAAATACCACTCCTGCACCGGCTCCTTCTCTGTGAGCAGCTCCATCGAAATACATCTTCCAAGGAGGAGTGATTTCAATAGCCAATATATCTTCATCGGGAAAATAATCAGACAATTCCCATTCGGCAGGCATGGGATGATCAGCCAAGAAATCTGCTAGCACTTGCCCTTTCACTGCTTTTTGAGGGACGTAGATAATTTCAAATTGCTACAATTGGAGATACCACCTTGCGAGCCTATCAGAGAGCACTGGCTTTGACATTACGAACTTTAATGGGTTGGCCTTCGAGACCAAGTAAACAGTATGAGCTTGAAAGTAATGCCTTAACTTCTGAATCGCAAATATGAGAGCAAGACAGAGCTTCTCAATTGGTGAGTACTTTAACTCATTTGGAGTCATTGTTCTACTCAAATAGTACAATGCACACTCCTTTCCTTCATCATTATTTTGTGCAAGCAAGGCTCCAACTGATTTTTCTTGAGCAGATATGTAGATAATTAATGGACGTCCGGCTATTGGAGCAACCAACACTGGCGGCTTCATCAAATATGCTTTAATGCTGTTAAATGCATTAGTGCAAGCTTCATCCCATTCAAATGGGCTGCCTTTTTTCATAAGATGGCTAAATGGTTGGCATCAGCCGGCCAAATTTGCTATGAATCTTCTTAAGTACGCCAGCTTACCTTGCAAACTCTTGAGCTCATGTATGTTTCGGGGCACCTGCATCTTCATTATCGCATCAATCTTTGCTTTGTCAATCTCAATGCCATGATGTCGGACAATGAATCCAAGGAACTTACCAGAAGAGACTCCGAATGCGCACTTAAGCGGGTTCATCTTGAGTTAAAATTTTCTGAGACGCTCAAATATTTGCCTTAGATCCTTAAGATGGTCCTTTTTCTTCTTTGATTTCACTACAATGTCATCCACATAACATTCGACATTCTTATGAAGCATGTCATCGAATATCCTTTACATAGCTCGTTGATACGTAGCGCCAGTATTCCTCAAGCCAAATGGCATAACATTATAGCAGTATATTCCTTTAAGAGTGCGGAAGGCTGTTTTCTCTTGATCTTCCGGAGCTAGGCTAATTTGATTGTAACCAGATGATCCATCCATAAATGAAAGCACTTCATGCCCGGTCGTTGCATCAATCATAAGTTCTGTGATTGGTAGTGGAAAATCATCTTTTGGGCATGCCAAGTTCAAGTCACGGAAGTCAACACACACTCTAAGCTGCCATTTGTCTTCCTTACTGGCACAATGTTAGAGAGCCAAGTGGGATACTTGACTTGTCGTATCTTTCCCGTTTCAAGGAGCTTATTAACCTCAACTTCAATTAATGGAACCAGCTCTGGTCGAAATCGACGCTGCATCTGCTTAACTGGCTTGACTCCTTCCTTGACTGCTAGATGATGAACCGCCATTTTTGGGTCTAATCCGGGCATCTCCTTGAATGACCAGGCGAACACGTCTCTAAATTCTTGAAGAAGCTCAATATAACCCTTTTCTTCATCGGCTGTCAACAAAGTACTTATGTAGGTTGGACGTGGGTCATTAGCATCACCCAAGTTAATCTCCTTTAATTGGTCAACAGTAGTTTTGACACCCTCTTCAAATTCTGGAGGAGCATCATCAGCATCTTCCTCTTCAGTTGAGGTCTCCTCTCGTATAGTAACATGATTTATCTCGGTAACTCCTTCCAGGAATTCTTGCCTTTGAAAACGCGGATTAGACCTAACTTGTTCATTTTCTCCGACTTTAACAATACTCTCCACTACATAACCATCTCTCCTTATTTCGACAATCTTGCCTCGTAGATCTCTTTCTGCATTGTGTAGATTTGTTTGCATGATAACGGAATGAACAATATCTGATGAGCCTACACTTTCCCGATCATCTTCTTCACTTTGGGTGAAGATTATTGTTCGCTTCTTAGCTTTCAACACTGTGTCACATGATATAGTCAGGAAATGTCGTCTTTTCATGCGAGATGAAATCCGACTACGTATCTTTGGGAACCTTGGGAACTTGGAAGTCCTTTTAGCTCCAACTGGTTTGAGTCTTTTGAATACTGAGATTCTTTCTGCCTTTCTATCCTCTTCATGAGACTCTTCTTCTTCAGAAAGAATTTAATCTTCAGTGATGTAGTTCGTGTTTGCCCTTTTGATCGCAATGCGAATAGGTTTCTGTGGAACATATCCCAACCCTGTCCTAGTATACTTGGAAGTGCGACCATTACTCTTCAATGTCTCTCGAGTGGTATTAAATTCACTAGGAGTCTTATGAGACTGTTCATTCATCATAGCTTTTTCTTGAGGGTTATAACCAGCTTTCACAAGAAGTTTGTAAGCTTGTGGGCTATATGATTTGGAAACTGCCGCCTCGAATACATCTCCATGCTCAGTTTTAGCTCCTTGAATTGGGCGAGTGAACCCTCTGAGTGGAGGAGGAAAGGGCTTCTTAGTGTCAACCTTAGTTAGAGGTAGTGTCAACCCTTCCACAGTCTTGATCAACTGTTTACTTTCAGTAGACTTTGTGGATGAAACATCATCTGCATTCTCTCTTTCTTGTTTATCATCACCTTTCTCTTGCGATGAACTTCCTTCTGGCTTGACAACCTTGCTACTCTTCAGAAAACATGTGAATGGCCTTTCATCGCCAAGCACCTTTTTTATGTTGCCTCCATCGCAGTATTTGAAGCATTGATGTAGCGTAGAAGGAATCACTCCATTTTCGTGCAACCATGGGCGTCCCAAGAGCATGTTATATGATGTTTTAGCATCAATGACATGAAACAGAACTGTTGAGACCATCTCATCTATCATCAAGTCCAAGACCATTGTACCAAATGTTCTCTGGCCTTCTTGATTGAACCCATGAATTGTCAATCGACTACTGCCGAGCTCGTTGGTAGGGATTCATAACTTCTTAAGCGTGGATAGGGGCAAGATATTGACAGCCGAACCTCCATCAATCAATATTCGATTAACCCTTTGCTCTTGAGTATAACCAGTTACGAATAAAGGTCGGTTATGAGATTGTGAACCGAGCAGTAAGTCTTCCTCTGTGAAGGTTATTTTTATAACATGGGTCTCACTTTCGTTCCCAGATTCACCCTTAAGTAGATGAGCTTCGCTTGTCATATGACATGAAGAATCACCGCCTGCAAAAATAGAGTTTGCAGTTGCATCTTCATCTAGAAAGATCCTCCCTTGCTCAACCAATCGCATAACTTTGTCTTTAAAGACAAAGCAATCTTTAATAGAATGACCCACCAATCTATGATATTTGCAATATTTCGGATTGTCAGTTTGTCCCGCCTCTTCTGGTCGCTTCATTTCAGGAAGCTCGATAAGTTTATCTTTGAACAGATCATCAAATATGCCTGGGACATCTGAATCAAGGAATGGGTACTTCGTTTCTTGCATCTCTTTCAAGGTCAATCTTCTTTGCCCCCTTTCTTGGGGATCACTCCTCACTTTATCATCCTTTTCGTTCTCATTCCTTCGAAACTTGATAGTTGGTGCATTTATCGCCATGGACTCCTTTTCAGAAGATTTGTTGTAGGGTTTGTCCCCTTTTCTGGCCTCTTGCTTTTCTTTATACTTGTAGGATCTGGGAATCGGTGGTTCAACCACTCCACTTATCCCCATGCTTAGCTCCATGTCGTGAGCTCTTGTGGCTAAATCTTCAAAGGTTTTAGGCTTAATCCCTTGAAGTATGTAACGAAGGCTCCAATGCATTCCTGCTATGCACATCTCAATGCCAGAAACTTCAGACAATCGATCTTTACAATTTAGGCTCAAATTTCTCCATCGATTAATGTACTCAATTACTGGCTCTTCTTTTAACTGACGAGTGTTAGTCAACTCTATCATGCTAACCGTTCTCCTAGTGCTATAGAAGCGATTAAGGAATTGATATTCTATCTGATCCCAACTGTCTATAGAATCAGCTCCAGGTCGGTGTACCATTCAAAAGCATTTCCCTTTAGAGAACGAGCAAATTGTCTCACCATATGATCTCCGTCAGTTCCAGCATCATTGCATGTTTCAATGAAATGTGCTATATGTTGCCTTGGATTATCTTTTCCATCAAACTGTTGGAACTTGGGGGGTTGATAGTTCGGTGGCATCTTCAAGTTGTCAATCCTTCTAGTAAAAGGTTTAGCGTACATGAATGAAGGTTTGGAGCTCTCTTCAAATTGGTCCTTCATTGTCCCGAGTATAATACTTTTAGTTGGCTGATAGGAACCATTCCATCATGGGGAATGTTCAATTCTTCTTTAATCACCCTCTTCCCCGTCGACTGGCGTTTCGCGGAGTTATTTACTTCATTTTCAGCATCTTCACCTTGCTTTTCGTTTGCATGGCTAGTTTCAGCACCAACCATTTTCTCCATCAGTTTGAAAATCAAAGTACTTTGTTCTTGGTTCTGTTTGGCAAGTACAGCAACGGATTCAGTTAAGCTTGCCAACTGTTCTTCGACAGACGAAGTGTTTATTGCCATCGTCGAGGCTATGGATGAATCTGATGATGGACTTTCTTCAGATAGATGAGTTGAGCCAACAAGATTGTCCTCCTCGTCTTTAGCATCATAAGGTATTCCTTTGGGGATAACTCCCACTAAAGAATTTGTCTCCGAAGAGGTTTCAGACCGCGCTTTCCTTGACATACTTCTAGTTGTCACATTAACGTCTTCAACTTGTAATTCTGAAGACTTGAACACAAAAGCTGATCTGTTGACTTTGACTCTTAGCGGAACCATCTTACTTTGCTCGAAGAGGAGATGAGAGGTAGAAACTGTCCCACTGGGCGTGCCAAAATTTGTAATAACAAATTTTTGTATTTATAAAATAATAAACACAAAAGAAATTACAATGAAAATCCAAGATGAATTGAAGTTGAGAATTTAAGTGAACATCTTCTATTTATCCTCTGATTCCTCTCTTGAGTTGATTTCTTGACTTTTTCAACTTTCGGAGCCGGATCTTCGGATGAAGCTTGTCCGAGCTCGAGGTTGACTTGAAGCTTTAAAACGTTTATCCGGAGGCGTCGAGCCTTTGTTCGGATCAAACGTTGACTTGAAGATTTGTTGTGAAGTACGACACTCAATTTGGTAGAACGTTGACTTCACGGAGACAGATGAATGAATTTGATATGAAGAACGCCGGATCAAAGAGGCTTAGCACCTTGGTCCTTGATCTTGACTTGAACTTCACTTGACCGGATTTTGATCGAACTTGATTTTCACTTGAATCTTCAGAGTTCTTTAGATCTTCAGGATTTTCAGAGTGAATGGAATGAGGACTGAAGGTCCTTATTTATAAGTAGAGAAAATAACCACTTGAGAGATATTTTCTCCTTCAAAAGATATGTTGGGCTTTTCTCCTTTAATTAAGCCTACTGGACTGGATACGGGTCTATTTAATTTAAATAAGCCTGCTGGATTTGACTTGGGGCCTATTTAACTCGAATTTGAGCCCATTTAACTTGAATGAGGCTCTTTTGACTTGGATCGAGCCCATTTGACTTGGATTTGAGCTCAAATAATTATATTAATTATCAATTATTTATTTACTTATTTTATGAATTAATTTATTTAAATCCCTTAATAAATAAATATTTAATCAATATATATTTTCCTTAGCATATATTTAAGCAATAAAATTTAATTGCCTACAGCACGGATGGTAATATCTAGTTAAATAAAAGTAATATCTTTTATATTATTAATTTTGTGTACTGTCTTATTAGAATAAATTTTAAAGAAAAAAAAAGTTTGTAGGAGACTAATTGAATTCTATGCCACAGATAGTAGTTACATTTATAATTAAAAGATCCAAACACTTAATCCATAAAAAATTGTGGTCATCCAATTAAACCATTTTAATAAAATATAATACTTTTATAGAGCAACAAGGGTGGAACAGTCCACCAAATAAATTGGTGGAACTTGTGGCCCCCATCATTTTTTATTCCTCTTTTTTATTAATGTTGTTTTTTATTTTATTTTTAAATATAATATACTTAAATGACTATTATACCTTAAACATTAGGGATAAATTATACCCTAAACCAAAAGGATAAAATTACAATTATACCCTAAACTTTAGGGATAAATTATACCCTAAACCACAAGGGTAAAAAATTACAATTATACCCTAAACTTTAGGGATATATTATACCCAAAACTACAAGGGTAAAAAATTACAATTATATCCTAAACTCTAAACCCTAGCTAAGGATAAATTATAACATAAACCCTAGAGATAAATTATACCCTAAATCACAAAGGTAAAATTACAATTATATCCTAAACGCTAAACCCTAAGGATACCTTAAACCACAAGGATAAAATTACAATTATACCCTAAACCCTATTGATGAATATACTCTAACAAGGATAAAATTATAATTATACCCCTACAATTAAAATAAAAATAAATAAATAAATAAAATGAAAAAAAAACAAAAAATAAAAATAAAAAATACACTGACAACAGAAGGCAATTGAGGAAAGGATTTGGGAGTGGGGCCGGTTCCACCCATTTGAAATTTGGAACCGGCCCTAGCTTGATTGCCATACTTTTATTAGAATTGATATTAGATGCACTTGATATAAGGTGCCCCTATATATTTATAATTTTTATTTTATTTTATATACTTATTATTTTATTTTATATATGTATTTTTTAGTAATTGTATATTTTTTTATTTTATTTTATATACTTATTATTTTATTTTATATACGTATTTTTTAATAATTATATATTTTTTTCACATTAATTTTTTCATTATAGGTAGATCTTGCGTAATACTCCCTCCGTCTCATTTTCATCTTCATATTTACTATACACACGCAAATTAAGAAAATGTGCTTTTTGAGTAACTTTTGGGGTAGTTTGGTATTTTTAGGTAATAAATAAATGATAAAGTATGTTATGTGTGTTAAAAAGGTGATGGCAATTTTGAAATTAAAGTATGTTAGAGGGATATTAGTTATGTATCTTTTCCTTTTATGGAAGTGTGAAGTTGAAATTGGGACGGACCAAAACGGAAAGTGTGAAGTTGAAGTTGGGACGGAGAGAGTACTATTTTACATGAGACAATTTTACACATTTTCAAATAGTTATTAATTTATCTTTTTATACTTATTTCTTTTTCTAATCTACTTTCTCAATTATTTGTCTCTTTAATTCTTTTCCTCACTTTTCAGCTGTATTACAGAGATGCATCATTACTTTCTCTCTCCCCCAAATCCCCCTCCTCCTAATTTAGTAAACATTGTTTCATGATTCTGCAAAAAAAGTTACTCCATTAATTGCATCCAGCCCCCTCAACTTAAGGTTATTGCAGGAGTGAAAAGCGTAGTGCCAGATCTCAAGAGCTCTCAGGTGACCGTAAAAGGCGTCTTCTCGCCGGAAAACCTGACGGAATACGTCCACAAACGCACCGGAAAACACGCCGTCGTCGTCAAGGTGGAGCCGGAGAAGAAAGAGGAGGAGAAACCCAAAGAAGAGAAGAAGAAACCAGAGGAGCCAGAAAAGGAGGCCAAGAAAGACGACGCCGTAAAGTAAGCCGCCGCCGGAGAAGCGGTGAGTGAGGTGGCGGAGGACCCAAAAATGGAGCTGAAAAAGAAAGAGTTTCTAATCTACTACCCACATCATGAGAATCTGCAAACCATTTATCCACCACCAAGAATCGTGCAAGAATATTACCACCATGAATATCCTCCACAGATCTTCAGTGATGAGAATCCAAATGCATGTTCAGTTATGTAAATGATGGGAAGGATGAAGGGTAGAATGGGGAATTAGGGGCACATGGGTAAACTAAACAGAACAGAGGCCATGTTGTGGACTACATGGTCTACCCCACCACATGTCGCCCT
This sequence comes from Pogostemon cablin, assembly GCA_023678885.1. Classification (NCBI taxonomy): domain Eukaryota; kingdom Viridiplantae; phylum Streptophyta; class Magnoliopsida; order Lamiales; family Lamiaceae; genus Pogostemon; species Pogostemon cablin. Next base: position 23,288,685 of record CM042965.1, read on the forward strand.
GTCTGGGTGCTCCTAGTATAAATCTACAGGGATGGCTATAGAATTTTGAGACCCTTTGTACTTTTTTTTTCTTTTTCTTTATTAATATTTCGTCACATACCATATCAATAATTAATAAATAAATAAATATACTACTCCTACTACTAAGTAGACATGCACCCCGGTTCGGAACCGCCGGTTCCGGTTCCGAATCGGCGGTTCCTGTTCCAACGGAGGAGGAACCGGAACCGAACCGGGGTATAGGGTGTTCGGTTCGTGAACCGGCGGTTCCGGTTCGGAACCGCCGGTTTTTCAGTTTTTTTTTTTTTTTTTTTTTTTTGCATTTTTTTGTTTCTTTATGTTATATTTTTTTCGGTTTTTTTTTTGCATTTATCAGTTATTATGTGTAATTTATTTATTAAATAAATGAAACATGTGTAATTGAAAATGGAAATATTGAATTTGAATTAATGTAATAATAATATCATTAAAATTGAAAACATGATGTATCATGTATGCACTATGCAATATTTCAAAGTTGATATTAAATTCATAATAATCAAACAATATTAATTAATGTGATCACATAAAAAATTTAATTATTAAAGTCTAAACCATTACAATTTACAAATGTAGAAGTGTAGAGAACACTACAAGTTTACTTCCATGTCAACTACTCTATTGTTACACTTCAAAAATTTTAAAAATGCAAACTTTATAAGATAAAATACAACAACATAATAGAGGAAAAAAAAGTAAAAAAAGGACTTGAGCTTAAATTTAGGGTTAAACTTGAAAATTCAAGTTCAACTTAAATTTAAGTTGCCTACGTATCCTCGAAAGGAATCAAAGCCCACGTAGTTCTCTTAACTTACCTCAACTTACCTCTTTGGCTCCGTGGAGGTGAATGGTGATGGCTTTTTTTGTTTACTCTACCAATCTAACTCGCTTCCATATTCCGTAATTTCATCATCCGATCGGTCTTCTTCAATTTGATTTTGAATCCGTCTTTCCGCCTTTGACCAATCATCAAGCAAACACAAATTTTCTAAATTTGTCACACTTAAATTGGATCGTGTCGGATCCAAAGTGAGATTACCAAGACTAAATGCTTGTACGACGGCAACCGTAGAGGCGGGAGATGCAAAAACCTCTTTTACAATCAATGATAAAATAGGGAATGACTTTGTTCTCCTTGACCACCACTTCAAAATATCAAAACTAGTTCCGCTTGTTTCAAACTCAAAAGTGTTAGTAAAATAAGAATCAAGTTCTTGAAAAGGATTAGATATCACCCGTGCACGTTTTTGAGATCTAGCATCATAAAAACTATAAAATTTTTGAAGAGCATCATATTTCCTAGAATTATCAACACTATCACTACTATCATCACCACTAGATTGATCATCATTTGTACCATTTTGTTCTTTATACTCCTTAAAATGTTCCTTTAGTAGATTATAAGTACTTGCAACTATGTCTTTAGGATTAGGAGCTTGTTGTCTAGTAGGAGAATCACAATTAGCATACAATGAATCATAGTAAAGCGTTAACAATTCTTCTAAACCATCTGTTCTAATACGTGGGTCCAACAATTTAGCAACTAAACACAAGTCCGAGATTTGAAAAAAATATTTTAACCACTTAGATTTCATGGAAAGAATAGCATTTGACAACAACGGGTGTGCTTCATTAGCACTAAAAACCATAGCAATTTTAACACAATTATCAACAACTAAATTTGAAGTAGGATAATAAACACCGGATAGTTCTTCCGTAGCATCATTAAAAATTTGCAAAATATCACATAGAGTATAACATGTGTCCCATTGATTAGCAAACAAGATTTGACCACCCGCATCTTGTGAGTAAAAAGCACAAATATGATCTTTATAATCAAAAGAGTCATGCAACATTTTATACGTTGAATTCCAACGAGTTGAAACATCTAAAGGAAATTTTTTTGGGCGAATGTTCACAGAATGACAATATCTTTTCCACCTTTTAGTAACGGAAGGGTTTCTCATTATATACCATATAACACTTTTAATAGGTTGAATGTGTGTTTTCAAAGCATTTATACCATCTTGAACACATAAATTCAATATATGACAAATACATCTAACATAAAAAAATCTACCACCAATTGAGGGTTTGTAAATATCAATAAGACTTTCTAAACTAGCCGTATTAGCACTAGCATTATCAAATGAGATTGTAAAAATCTTTGTAACTAAACCATATTCTTGCAAAATAGTACTAATTTTGTGAGCAATATTAACGGCGGTATGAGGAACATCAAATGATCTATAAGAAATTAATCTTTTTTGCAAATTCCATGAACTATCAATCCAATGACAAGTAATACCCATATAATCCGCTTTTTGCCAAAAATTGCTCCAAATATCCGAACATATAGACACTTTATGAGGTAATTGTTGCAAAATTTGTTTTAAAATAAAACCATACTCTTTAACAACTTTAGCAACACCAAGTTTACATTTATTACGATGCAAAGGTGGGGCTTGAGGATTTAAAGTGAGATTTATCCAATCTTGAAAAAAAGCATTTTCGGCAAAGTTAAATGGCAAATGTTTGGTGCACATAAGTTTAAGGTATAATCTCAAATAATTAGGTTCATCAAATTTAAAAAGAGTGTTACCCGACGCCGATGAACCTTCTCCTCCGGAAGAGGCCGTGAACCCTCGTCCTATTTGTGTTTGACCGGTTGAGATGCCAATCTTGTCCGGATGCTTAGAGTTGATGTGCTTGATGAACGTTCCATATCCTCCGCCATGCTTGAATTTATACTTAGTGCCACAATAGTTGCAAATAACTTTGAATTCATTCGAATTCTCAATCGCCTCCTTCTTGAAATGAATGGAAAATATATCGGAACGTAACACTTGTTGGGAACTTCGAGTCGATCCTCCGCCTCCGCTAGAGCCTCCGGCTCCGTCTCCGGTACCCGTACCCGTACCACCCGAGGTTGGTTGACTTCCACTCGCCCTTTGTTGTGATTGACCTTGAGTATTATCGTTGTCGTCGTCGGAGGGAAAATCATCTCCAAGTATCTCCCTAACATTCAAGTTGAACAAATGAGGGGAGATTTCTTCATCCGAAGGAATATTTTCAAGTTCAATATCTTCTACAGTTGGTGGAAGTTGGCGTGGTTCACGTGGAGGTGGTGGAGGACAATTTAAGGTGTTGGGTATGGATTTTCCTCTAGATGAAGAAGGTGAGACACCGGATGAAGAAGAACCTCTTCTAGACATTTTTTTAAAATTGAAAAAAAGATGAATATATAAGATTTATGAACTAAAACTAAGAGACTAGAAGTAGAAGTATACTAATTAGTAGTATATGTGTGGGAAAGAATAGAAAATTATAATGAGAGAATTGAAATGAAAGTGATAATAAGAGAATTGAAATAAAAGACTACAATTTGAGATGAGATGAGATTGAGAACTTGAGTAGTTGAGTAGAAATGTAGAATCAATCAAGAATGTGGAATAGATTCAAATTGAGTATAGAAGAATAAGTAGTGTAGAGAAGAGAGTGTAGTAGTAGTAGAAGAAGTAGTAGATTGAATGTGAATGTTGTGTGCAAAAATTGATCACACTTGGAGGGTATTTATAGAGGATTGTAAGTGATCTCATCCATCCATTTCAAATTTTAAACAAAAAAAAATCTCAACCCTTGAATTTAAAAAAAAAAAAAAAAATCGGCCGGAACCGCCGGTTCCGCCGTCCATCTCCACCGTTGATCTTCAACGGTCACACGATCTCGGCCGCACGTTTGAATTTTCAAAATTCAAAAAAGCCCGCCTTCCCGCCTGAACCGCCAGTTCGAACCGGAACCGCCGGTTCACCGCCGGTTCACCTCCCCAACGGTCACTTTTTTGGGCCGTCGGATCTCCAACGGACAGTCGATCTTGGCCGTTCAAAAAAAAAAATAAAAAAAAATAAAAAAATAGAGGAACCGCCGGTTTTAACCGTGAACCGGCGAACCGGCGGTTCGAACCGGCAGTTCCGGTTTGTGCTCGGCTGGAACCGAAACCGAACCGTGTTCTACCAGTTTCGGTTTCTTTTTTTACGGTTCCGGAACCGCCGGTTCCGGTTCCGGTTAAAACCGCCGGTTTTCCGGTTGGAACCGGCGGTTCCGGCTAATCGGTGCATGTCTACTACTAAGCACTAACATGTATGGTGTATATGTGTTTGAACCTGTATCGGTACTTGGTCTTTGTTTCCTATTCCCTTCGTTTCCCAAGGTATTTCACATTTTTTTTATCCGTACATCAAAATATTTCACACTTCACTTTTATTAAAAATGATAATGAATACACTATAATAATACCTATTTTTTAAATATATCCCAACAAAATATTCATTTTTTCACTCATTCCAATAATTTTACACATCATTTTCATTAAATTAACTAAAATATTTCTTCTCTTTCTTATTTTATACTTAAAAAATCAAATTTTTCTTAAACTCCATGCACACAAATATGTGAAATACATCGGGGGACGGAGGGAGCAAGCACTAACGTGTATGGTGTATATGTGTTTGTTATAGTATCGGTACTTGTTCTTTGTCTCCTTTTGAATCTTTTTATGGATTCATCATGCAATAGTATCTACACCCCCATCTTTTCTACGTTTCAAATACCTAAATTTCCGATTCAAAATATTCACTTTTTTTTGTTTCTTTGTAAATCACGAAAGAAATACGAAAAATGTATTGTCACAAAAACTATAAGGATAAAATTACAATTATACTATAAACCCTAAGAATGAATATATTCTAAACCAATGGTGAAATTACAATTATACTTCTAAAATTAAATTTGGAACCGGCCCTAGCTTGATTGCCATACTTTTATTAGAGTTGATAATAGGTGCACCCGGGTGCAAGAGTGTATCCATATGTATATAATTGTTTATTTTATTTTATATATTTATTATTCTATTTTATATACGTGTTTCTTATTAATTGTATATTTTTTTCACACTCAATTTTTCATTAAAAAACTAACAATTAAATTGTATATTATTTTTGTTCATAATTGTATATGTTTTTGTTTATATTCGTATATATGTGTACCCTATATTAGGGCGTACCCGAGTGTATACTATAATTAGCATTTTTATTAACATTAATAAACCTTACCAATTAAAATCATTATTTATTTGATTGGATTTTACCTTATTCTATTTTTCCATTTTGAATTAATATAAATTTAATTTTTAATTAATTCAATTCTTAAGTATATATAAACAAATATTGATATGAAGTTTGCCGAAATAATTAGTATGCGTATATTTATATTTATGAAAATGACAAACAATCATGTGCAGAGGAGGTTTGGTTTCCCATGTGCAGCTTACGAAATAAATGATGCTCCCTCCGTCCCACGTATTTTTACTCACTTTCTATTTTGGGTATCCCACGTATTTTTACTCATTTCATTTTTGGCAAAAATACATAATATTTTATTACCTACTTTTTACAATCCCAACAACTTTAATTACTTTTTTACACTTTATTCATCATTCCCAATAACTTTATTCACTTTTTCTTTTTAAATTACTAATTTATACATACTTTCTCTTACAATATATATTAAAAAAATAAAACGTCTTAATCTTCGTGCCCGTACAAATGGATAAAAATACCCGGGATGGAGGGAGTATATTAATATGAAGTTTGACGAAATAATACAATTTTAATTTTTAATTAATTTAATTCCTATATATATATATATATATATATATATATATATATATATATATATATATACACACACACACACTAGTATGAAATTCGCGTACAACGCGAGATCATTTAATTATTATTCTTATCTTTCATAATTAAATAATCCGTGTTATATAACATAATAACATTAATTAAGTAGATTTTTTTCTAATAGCTAGACAATTTCTTTCATCAACGTAAAGAATTTGTAACAAATTATAACATTTGACTTTTGATAATGTAGCGTATAACTAAAATTTTAATTTTATTGTTTGTGTAAAATAAATATCAATCAATTATATATAAAAAAAATCTCAATTTTTTTTCTATACATGATTTGATTTGATACTAATTAATTTATTTACATCAAATAATTAATTTATTAATTGTAATTGATTATAATAAAGTAAATAAGTTATAATAAGTGTATATGAAAAATAAATAAATAGTAAAACTATATGTAAACAACACATAAGGACTTTTTTATACTATATTTAATATATATATATATATATATATATATATATATAATATAAATAAAATTAATTTATATATAACATTATTTTTAATATTCATAAATTTGTGATGTATTATTAATTTTATTTTTTATTTAATATTGTTAGTTTCAAATTATATAAACAACTAAAGAAAATAAATTTTATAATTCATATGTCATAATTGAATAATTAAATATATGTAAATAATAAATATTAATATACTAAATTTAAAAAATTAACAAATATTTACAAACCAAATTTTAAATGTTATTTAATATGAAACAATACTTTAACTTAAAGAACCTTAACTTTTGATTCCATACATGAATTATTTTTTTAAACTCTTATTCTCTAGAGGTAAATCGATTCAAGAGTACTTGAATCGTCGATCCTCTTTCACTTGAATCTATACTTTAGAGATAAATCTTAAAGAATACTTGAATTGATAATTAAGAAGTAATAATTGAATTGATTTTTATTTCTTGAAGAATCAATTCTTAAGATGTCTTGAATCGATCCTCTTACTCTTGAAAAATTATTCTTGAAAAATCAAATTTTAAGATGTAAATCTATTAAAGAATAATTGAATCGATTCTCTTCCTTTTGAAGAATCTTCATCTTGAAGAATCAATTCTTAAGAGGTAAATCGATTCAAGAATACTTGAATCAGTTCTCTTCCTCTTGAAGAATACTTGAATCAATTTTTTAGAGGTAAAATGAATCTCTACTTGATTCGCTCTATCAAAATAAAATTTTATACTTTTATAAATCAATTCTCTATTGGAACTTGAAAAAAGTTCATATTCCTCTTGGAGAATCGAATGTGTGTATTTTGAATGAATAACTAAAAAGTCTTATTTATAGGTGGGGTGAAAGAGAATATTATATGGAATAGTATTTTTTCCTTTATATATATAATTTAATTTTATATTAATTAATTTATTGAATTAAAAGATTTAGTAATTAATTAATGATACCCAAGTAAATAAATAAACTATTGAAAATTTAATTATTATTAAAAATAAGAAACACATTATTTTAAAAAAGAAAATATTAAATAAGGAAGTTAATTAAAACTAAAGAAGGAAAATATTAAAAAAAATTATTAAAAATCCAAAAATTTGAGAAAATTACACGCCATATTGGAGCTCTCTAGAGACGACATTTCAATAAAAAATAAGTTTCTGCTATATATATATATATATATATATATATATATATATATATATATATATATATATATATATATATATATATATATTCTAATTTGTTGGTCCATGTTACACGAGATTTTTTTTTCAAAAAATTAGTATATTAACAGAATTATAACAATAATGCAGTATTATAAATAAATAAATAATTTATTTATGTATGTAGTGATAATAAATTTTAAAAATACGTTTATATACTCGAAAAGAAATGACGAAAAAATGTTAATATTATCCTCAATTTAATTTGTTATATATTTTTATAATGAATTTTTTTATAATTTTTTTGAAGAATATTAATATTTTTCTTAAAAAACAAATATTTATTTTTTAAAATATAAAATTAATAATTAATTAAGAAAGATGTTTAATTAAAAAATATGGTTCAAAATTTCTAATATTCATGAATTTTTAAAAAATTTGTAACTCTATGAATTATGTTAAAAATTTTATTAATTATATAAATAAAATATAATACTCCCCCCGTTTCGGGTATTTTTACCTATTTGTACGTGTACGGAGATTAAGACGTGTTATTTTTTAAATATATAATGTAAGAAAAAGTAGAGATAAATTAGTAATTTATAAAGAAAAAGTAAATAAAGTTGTTGGGAATGATGAATAAAGTATAAAAAAGTAATTAAAATTGTTGGGATTGTAAAAAGTAGGTAATAAAATATTATGTATTCTTACAAAAAATGGAATGAGTAAAAATACGAGGGACATCCCAAAATGAAAAGTGGTTAAAAATACGTGGGACGGAGGGAGTAATATATATTATATTCATAGTATAAATAATTAAAAATTGAGAATACGTTTAAAATTAAGATTAAATTAAAAGAAGATTCTTATACATGCCTTAACTAATATCTTAATGTATTAAATGATACTTAATTATGTCCAACCAATAAAAAGTTAACAAGTGTTTTTAAAATGTACATTTCATTTCATTAGGGCAAATAGATTGTGTATTATTGAAAAGAAAAAGAAAAAAAAAAAGAGGGGTGGGAGAATAAAAAAGTAAAGATGTTTAAAGAACTGATAGAATCAGTGAAAAAATCAAACATGCGACTGTAAAAAAAAGGGTCAAAACAGGCGACCTATAGAAAAACTAATCAATATCGTCTAGTTCTTCTCGCATATACTTGAGCGCTGGAATATTCATAAGCTCATGCTTATTCACCTTTGGATTGATCTTTGCTTGTAGACAAGTATTGGGCTTGGCTGGTAAAAATTCTTCTTAGGCCTACCTCGTTTTTTTTACTTGACACTACTTTGTAGTGGAGGGAACTCATTCATGTCCCCCTGGTAGTGAGATCAGTATAATCCGAAAGTTTAAGTTGAGTATCCACATGAACGACTCCAGGATTAATAAAAGTCATAGAAATAAGCGAAAGACGCGGTTTTGATAGACCTGCACTCAATGCCCCAATTTGAGAGGTCCTACAAGTAATATGCTCATCCATGTAATCGTGAACCTCCTCAAAATCTGGTGCCGTAGGAATAACCCTCTCAAAATTCAACGAGCGCGGCACCGGGGTTGTAAGAATTCCCATAACTGAATTTATAAACTCTGGAGAAGCAACAATGGGTTGATTAGTGTTGGCAAATATCTCTTGATTAGTTGTAGTTTCATCCACATCATAAGAAGCAGCGTCGTTCAATAAACTAAACTTGTTTGAGAGCGGAACAACTGAAGCCAATTTATGGGAAGCCAGAATACGTAAAGCTGCATTGATTGTTTCAGAGGAAGAAGTAAGGTCAGCCAGCTGAGACTTCCTCGTATTTGCAGATACCCAGTCAGGAGAGAGACTCACAGAAGGTGGAGCCAATTTTGGGAAAACTGGGATTATAGCAGGTATTTGAGTGTGGAAACAAGGTTCAGAAACCATATCAATAACTTGTCGATCTGCAAAACCCTCCATGGTAGATTGTGACCTTTGAGCTGTTGCAGTGTCATGAGAAGTAGAAGACTTAGAACCTGAAATCCCATCTGCATCCTGTACAGTAGGTTCCTGTTAAGGGGCCTGAACAGTAGGCTGCAAGGTGGTATTAGCAGCAACAGGTTCCTTAACTTTCCAATGTTTGGCAACACCATATCTAGCTGTACGTTTCTTGCAATTCTCATCACCATCAACATTATTTCTAGCTGTACTTTTCTTATTGCAGTTCTCAACAGAATGACCAAGTACATGGCATGAATTGCAGAAGGCTGGAATGTTTTCAAAACCAAAAGATATGGTGAAAATCTGCCCAGCAATATCCAATTTAAGATGATCAATTAAGCTATGTTGCAAATCAACGTCAACTAAAACCCGAGCAAAATGGCCTAAGGAGCCATTGACAGCCCTCTTATCTACTCGAACCGGGCTCCCAACTGCTGCAGCAACAAACATAATAATCCTCTCAGTCCAGAGCTCAAAAGGGAGCTCGTAAATACGCATCCAAACCGAAACAATATAGGATTTAACTTTGTAAGGATTGAAGCCGGGAACCCATTTTTGCACCATGATTTTTCCAGCATCAAATTCAAACAATCGAGTCTTCCTTTTTTCAGAATCATCAATCAACAAATTAAAGAAACCTCGTCCAAGAGGAATTATACAGACTGCCGACAAATTCCACAAGTTTTTCAAAGATAGGGAAAGATTAGAATTTGCAATCGGCTTTTGAACACGATTTAGAAGGATACGGATGGTAAGGAATGGTGCACAAGCTTGGACACGCTCCTTGTAGTAAGAGAGATCAATAGGAATGACAACGTCTTCACCCAACAACGAGCAGGGGAAGAGCGGTGCTGGGTTAGAGAGGTCTCGGCTCTGGTGCAACAGCACCGTCTTGTGAAGCTGACTGCATTGTCGAAGCTGGGGTCGCTGACTTAGAATTCGGACGCCGATTGGATGCCAGCGATCGAGAATCAGGCGGCGCTAAGTTGTGTCGCACATGAATCGGCGAATTTTGTAGAGAAGGCCCAGCCGATTGAGAAATTGGGGGTGTATTCCTTGTTGACTCAGGGTGTTTGGCAGAGGAAGGTAAGGGATTAGGTGGCAGCAAGGCCCCACGTGAATTCCATGGATTAGCCATGGACGAAAATTTTTTTAAAGAGGGGTGGGAGAAAAAATCCTATAGAGAGAAAAACTTACATAAGGAAACCACTACCTAATTATAAGTATATATTAAGATATACTTTCTCCGTCCCGTCTTTATAGTTACGTTTGTTTTTTGTACGAGAATTAAGGAGTATAGTATTTCCATGTGTATTGAGGTGAGAGAAATAATATTTTAATGTGTAGTGGGTAGGTGTATTAGTATAACATGTGGGCCCATAGAGAGAAGTAACTAATATGTGTGAGTTTCCTTTACCAAAAAAGGGAATGTAACTATTAGGATGAAACGCCCAAAAAGAAAATATGTAACCATTAGGATGGGGCAGAGAGAATATATATATATATATATATATATATATATATATATACACACTAGTATAGATCCCGTGTATTACACAATTTTTAAAGTTATAATTTTATAAATATAATTCAAGTTTAATATAACTATTTATTTAAAAAAATATAATTTAAGTTTAATATAACTATTTATTCAATTATAATCTAATATAATTTAAATTGAAAAATAAAATTCAATTTATATACACTCAAATATGAATTTACTTTCGTTAGTAAAAGTTTAATTTCGTTGTGAAATTGATTTATAAAAAATTATAAAAATATATTAAATTGATTTTTTAAATTTTGTTATATTGTGGCAGAATTTAATTAATCAAAATTTTTTTAAATATATTAATTTAATCATTAAAAAATTTATAATAAAGTTAATTAGTAAAAGATAAAAAATATGAATTCAATATAAATCAATTCGATGAAACAAAAAAAAAGTTAACAAAATTAGTTTAAAAAATTATAATATTAAACTTGAAAAAAAATTAATTACGTATAGAAATAAAAAGATTAAAATATAATAAAAAATTTAAATAGAAAATATAATTAAAATAATTTTAAGAAAATAAATAATTAAAAGAAAGTTTGAAAAATATAAAAGATTATCCATTAAATTAATCAATAGAAAATTAAAAAGATATATAATAATAATAATAATAATAATAATAATAATAATAATAATAATAATAATAAACTCTCTTGTGAGACGAATTTTTTGTGAGACGGTGTGAGACGGGTCGGCTCATTACTAAAGTATGCTTATTATATAGGTAAAATATGCTTATTTGTCGTTAAAGTATGTCAATAATAAATCATATTATAAGACTCTAAAATCACACTTTAAATCATCATCCATCATAATTTAGAAAACATATTTTAACAACCATTAAACATATTTTATCTATATAATAGACATACTTTAACACATCTTACAAGCTGTCTCATAAAACTAATGTCTCACAAGAGTCTTTGTCTAATAATAATAATAATAATAATAATAATAATAATAATAATAATAATAATAATAATAATAATAATAATAGAGAATAAATTCGTTGACATTCCGTTGCTAAAACAAAATTGTTATTTTTGTTGCTAATCCATTGCTAATTACCAACTGATTGAATTCGGTTGCTGAATTCGATTGCTAAAAAAATATCTTTTTTGTAGTGTTAATGACAACACGTGGATTTTCATGATTAAAATATCAATTTTAATTTATTATATTTTATTTGGAGATTTAATAAATTAATTCCTAAAATAAATTGATAAATAATTTATAATTAATTTAAGCCCAACAAATTAAATGAGGTCTGACCCAATTCAAAAAAGCAGAATTCAAATGTAGCCTGACCCAAGTCAAACAAGCCTAAGTCAAACAAAGCTTGCAGAATAGATGTCAAATCAAATATTGACCAATCAAATTGTAAGGATGGAAATGCCTAAGCCTACATAATTAGGTCAAATCATCTATTGACCAATCAAATTGCGAGTTATATATGAGACTTCCTCACCCTTCACCTATATAAGGAGCTCTCCTCCATTCATTCAAGATACACCGAGAGCGATTCTCTACGAAAATCAAAGACTTCAGAGTTGTCAGAATAGTTCTTTGAAATTTTCAACGAGAATCAACTCAAGAACGGAATACATCTGGGATTCAAGTTTTAAACCGCCCGATTAAGCGTTCTAAAGTCAAGTTTTTCGGTGAATGACCTATAATTTAGATTCAAGTGCTAAACTGCCGGGATTTAAGCCTGCTTAAGTCAAAGTTCTTTCAAGAACGGCCTATAATCTGAGATTTAGGTGCTAAACCGCCCGAATTTAAGCATTTTTAAGTCGAGCACCCATTAAAATAATTTTTTTGAAGAAATCCTTTAAAATAATTAAATAATTATAATTATGAAAATTTCAAATTAGGGAATAAGATATTGTTTATTAAAAAATTAATAATATTAACTATAAATCCAATTCTAACCCTCTATTTTTCAAACAAATCTCAACCAAGAATAAATTCAATCCTAGCTATCTATTTCTCAAATAAATTTCAGCCACCAATTGAAATAGTTAAATTAAATAATTATAATTATAACATTTTCAAATTAAGATATAATTAAATAATAATAATAAATCCAATCATGATCCTGACCATCTATTTCTCAAACAAATTTCAGTCACCCATTAAAATAATTAAATTAAATAATTATAATTATATTTTTTTCAAATTAGAAAATATTTAAATAATTATAATAAATCCAATCAAGTCCATCTATATCTCAAAAATATCTAAGTCACCCATTAAAATAATTAAATAATTATAATTATGACCTTTTCAAATTAGAAAATAAGATATTATTTATTAAAAAATTAATAATATTGAATATAAATCCAATCCTAATCATCTATTTTTCAAACGAATCTCAACCACCCATTAAAATAATTAAATAATTAAAATTATAACCTTTTCAAATTAGGAAATAATTTAATGTTTCCAAAGGGTTTAGGGTTTTAGGGTTAAAAGTTTAGGGTTTTATGGTGTATGTCATAATATTTTCAGTCAGTCATCGTTAAAATAATTACATAATTGTAATTATGAGTTTTTTAAATCAGAAAATAATTTAGTCCAAATCTTGACATCTAGAATAAATCTAATCCTTGTCATCTATTTTCAAACAAATCTCAGCCACACATTAAAATAATTAATTAAATAATTGTAATTATGATTTTTTCAAATTAGGAAATAATTTAGTCCTAGAATAAATCAATCTTGGTAACCTATTTTTTAAACAAATCTCAGCCACTCATTAAAATAATTAAATAATTATAATAAATCAAAGATATATCCTAATATATTTCTAACTATACAAGATATATTATAATGCTGTTTAGAAAAAAAATTAGATTATATTAGTTTTTCAAAAACAATCATCATTACTGTTCTCACTTTACCACCCTCGGCAAATTATACACCTACAGTATTACGTATAGCTATGTAATTTCCCCACATTCTCTCTTTAAAATATTTTCGAATATAAAAAATTGAACACGATTATTCTACATATTTTTTTAATCCTTAAATATTTCTGAATATCAAAATATTGAACACCATCATTATATACTCCCTCCGTCCCATCGTAAGAGGGTCATTTACTTTTTTGCACGTAGATTAAGGAGTATTATTATTTAATGTGTAGTGGGTAGTTGTATTAGTGGGAGTATGGGTCCTATATTTTAACTGTATTAGAGGGGGTGTGTGGGTCCAATGTGTGTAAAAAAGGGGACTCTTTGGGTGGGACTACCAAAATAGAAAAATTACCCTCTTAGCTTGGGACGGAGGGAGTATATTTTTTAATGCTGAAACATTGAACATCATCATTGTATACATTTCTGAATGCCAAAACATTGAACACCATTATTGTATATATTTTTGAATACCGAAATATTGAATACCATCATTGTATATACTTCAGAATACCGAAATATTGAACAGAATCCATAAATATGCGGGATGGTGGAGTATATTAAATTCGTATGGCTTTTTGGAAATGTAGTAAACTTCCACTTATTTTTAGGGAGAAAATCATGGGGGATGATTTTTATTTCTAATATACAGTATATTAAATTCGTATGGCCTTTTCGAATTGCAGTAAACTTCCACCTATTTTTAGGAGAAAATTATGGGGGATGTTTTTTTATTTCTAATATACATTAAATCTCATACATTTTAAATTATTTTTGAACACAATAAAAGGGTAAGAAGGTTATTTCACTCATTACTAATATAGTTTTATATCTATTAGTAATAATGGTATGTGAAATGTATCTATTAGTAATGGACCCAAGATATTATTTAATAAAAATTGAATAATATTAAATATATTACTTAATATATTCAAACAAATTTCAGCCACCCATTAAAATAATTAAATGATTGTAATTATGGCTTTTTCAACCTTTTCAAATCAGGAAATAAGGATTATTTATTAAAAATTTGAATAACATTAATTATATTATTTGAATATATTCAAAATTTTCAAAACAAATATCAGTTACCTATTAAAATAATTAAATAATTGTAATTATGGCTTTCAAAACAAAAAATAATTTTGTCCAAATCCTGAAATCTCAACCACCCATTAAAATATTAAATAATACTCCATCCATCCCACTCAAAGGATCTCTTTTTTCCATTTTGGGCGTCCCACCCAAAGGGTTACTTTCCTTTTTAATACACATGGGTCCCTGATGAGTGTGTAAATTCACAAGTTTGACACCATATTTTGTGCTAGTTTTGGAGAGTTTTGAGGTGGAAATAGGTGGAAAACCTATACATATTGTGAATTAGCATGAATCAGGTATTAGCGGAGTTATTTTAGTGGTTTTCATAGCAAAAACGGAGTGAAAGTGCCAAGAATCGAAGAGACGAAGTCGAAATCAAGCGAACCGCCAAGGAAAGAGTAGGGTTTGACCTGATGGAGGAGGGTTCGACCTCTCCTACAGGTCGAACCAGTGTTGCAAAAAGTACAGAAGGAGGGTTCGACCACGACACCAGGGGTTCGACCTGTTCAACTGGTCGAACCATGGTCGAACCAGTTCACGAAAAGATGGGTTCGACCACGATGTTGGGGTTCGACCTGACAGTTGGTCGAACCAGGAGCGGAAATTGTCCAGTGGTGAGGTTCGACATGAGGTTCGACCAAAGAGGGAGTGGTTCGACCTGTACAAGAGGTCGAACCAAGTGCAGAATGTGTCTAGTAGCAGGGTTCGACTTGTGGTT
The DNA here is from genome assembly GCA_023678885.1 of Pogostemon cablin. Taxonomy (NCBI): domain Eukaryota; kingdom Viridiplantae; phylum Streptophyta; class Magnoliopsida; order Lamiales; family Lamiaceae; genus Pogostemon; species Pogostemon cablin. The sequence continues at coordinate 23,304,357 of CM042965.1, forward strand.
TGACCTGTGGCCAGTGGTTCGACTTGTTTGACGAAGTCGAACCAAAACGCGGAAACTTACCTTATCTGAATTTTTGAGGCCAAAACGCATGGGATCACTTGAAAGGCCCATTCCAAGCCCTAGAGACGTGATTACAAGTATAAAAGGAGGCTCATGCAGTCAAGAAAACGACGACGCGAGGAGCTTAAGATCGTGAATCATAAGAGGAGACAAGAGAAAAGATTGGTGATCCATCCGGAGGGCGGTGAAAGAGGTGCAGCTGGAAATTCAAGTAAGATTGGTCCAACTAACCATAATTGTTCTTAGATCAATCATGGGCTAGAGTCACTTCGGTAGTTCTAGGGTTATGAAGGTTTCATGAGTTAATTTGTATTTTGTGTGTATATTCCGTATAACACTACTTGTGGTTTATTTTATATAAGATTGCACGTTTTAATCCATACTCATAGTTGTTTTGTGCATCACTAATCGTTGTGTAGAGTTTGAATGCATAACATGGTTATTGGTTGAGTGCGTTCACTAATGAGCAGGGTTGATTGTTATAATTCTAAGTGAAGGGATTCCGAGGTTTTATTAGAACTGTCTTATATGAATGTTTGTTAATTGAATTGAATTCGGGTTAACAAGTAGGATTAAGAGTATAACTTTATAGTACCTAAAAAGGGAGATCAAATCGGGTTAGAGTACTAAGTGCACGGGAAATAATTGATTATGATAGTACCTAGAAAGGGAGGTAAAGTATACGTCTTGCTCTGAGGATACTCACACGTGTCAAAAGCTTATCTATTTGTGTCCATATAATAGATTTGTATGGCCTAGCGATGCGTCCATAAACCACAAGATAGAGTCGGACATCGACACACGAAAGTATGAATTAACAAACAAAACTGGATGGCTTGACGAACTACCTATTATCTTATTTGATCAAAATTACTATTTCCTTGTTCTTGTTTTTTATTTGCTATTTTTATTATTACTTAGCTTACAAATCTACAAGTCTAATTATCAACATAGTCATAATTGCTAGAAAATAACAAAAGTAATATTTATCCGTCCCGTGGAATCGATATTTAACTTGGTCACCTTCGAAACTACAATTGATATACTTCATACTTGGGGATTTAAGTTGTGTGTTGAGAAAACGCCCATCAAGTTTTTGGTGCCGTTACCGGGGATCGACTTAAAATATCTTTTTGTTATTTCTAGTTTATTAAGGTTATTTTTCGTGTTTTGTTGTTTTAATTCTAGTTCTTTTTAGGTGCATGCTCACGAGATCAAAGAAAGGTGAACTTGAACCCTATAATCCTGAAATCGGAGCATCGTCAAGAAAGAAGAAGAAAAAGAAGAGCAAGGCAAAGAATATTGATCCAACTGAAGCTCTGAATTTGGAGTTGAAGTTGACGAGCAGAATTCGCAGACGATTGAAGCTACAACTGAAGTTAATTCGAGAGTAAGGACAGTCAACATGGTAGCGAATCCAGATAATCTAGCCATCCGAGAGGTTTTTAGAAATAATGGGGCTGGAAATTTTGGGCTTCTAGGAGCGAGGGGAACTAATTCAGCTTTCGATCTTCATTCCGCTCTTATTAGCATGATAGAAAGGAACTCCTTTCAGGAGGATCTTTCGAGGATCCGCAGCAGCATCTGAACAAGTTCTTGGGCTATGCAAGTACTCAAAAAGACGCAGGAGAACATGAAGATGCTAGGAAGATCCTTTTGTTCAAATTCTCGCTTACTGAAAAGGCGAGAGATTGGTACGACACTATCAACGCAGCTGAGTGCACCACTTGGGAGCAACTGAAGTTAAGGTTCTTGGAGAGGTACATGCCACCTTCAGAGGTGTTTAAGATGAAGCAAGACATTAACCAATTTGCTATGGGTGGAGGTGAAAAATTTCATGAAGCATGGGATAGATTCAAGGACATGCTTAGGAAGTGTCCTCAACATGGGCTATCTAAAGCTCAATATATCAGTATATTCTACAATGGATTGGACTGTGATTCACGAGTGTTATTGGATGCTTCTTCTAATGGAGCATTGCTTAAAAGCCATCCGTAGAGGCCGAAAAGTTATTTGAAGATATTTCGATGAATTCGAGGGATTGGCCAACTGATAGAGTTAGAGGTACTTATGTCCTTGGTAAGGTAGCTAAGGTTGAACAAGCAAAGGTTAAAACAAGTAGAGAGAATGAGATCGTCTCTAGCTTGTCCAATATCAACAAGCTACTTGAATCCCAACAGAAGCAAATCAGCGAATTATCTCAGTGCGTACCAACCATGCAGCAAGAGTTAAAGAATGAGGGACCAATCCAAGAGGAGTTGGAAGAGGCACACTATGCCATGGGTCAAAGTATTCAAGGGACTAGGTATCCAGATCAAGGAAACCAGAATTACCAAGGGAACTATCGAGGAAACTTTAATAATCGTGGTCCCCCTGGTGGTTATCAACAGCCTAGGAGGCCGGAGTTTTCATGGAGCAATCCGAATAATGCGATTCAACCTCCGATGGGTGTTGATCCGGGTACTAAGATGGAAGAAGGGAAATCGGGTCTTGAGGATACTGTGAATAGGTATATGGCCAAGAATGATGAAAGAGTTAACCGCCTTGAAGCCAAACTTGAAAAGAAAATCGATGCAAACCATGAGGTTATATCTAAGCAGGTGAAGGACCTTACGTTGCTGATGGGGGAGATGGCAGGAAGTGTTAACAAGCTTACTCAAACTCTTGAGAAGGGGAAGTTCACGTCTCAAAGTATTGAGAATCAAAGGTCCTGTAACGCCATCACATTAAGGTTGGGAACACAGTACGAGGGATCTATGAGGCCGGAATCAAATTTGGACATGTCTAGGGCGAGGTTCGACCATGGTTCGACCAACATTGAAGGTCGAACCATACAGGGGAGGTCGAACCAACACACTGGACACGATCAGGAGAGATTGGAGCATTGGTTCGACCAAACTGTAGATGGTTCGACCTGTCCCACAGGTTGAACCTTGGTCGAACCCGACAACTCGGAGCACTCTATTTTTCCAGAACACCGGTTCGACCAAATCAATCTTGGTTCGACCTATCCAATAGGTCAAACCCAGGTCAAACCACACCACTTGGAGTACTCTATTTTGTCGCAGCAACGGTTCGACCACGATGGTCATGGTTCGACCTATCAAACAGGTCGAACCTTGGTCAAACCGGATGGCGGAAGGAGTACAGTAGGTCGGTTCGACCTATGTGCCCGTGGTTCGACCTACTCAACAGGTCGAACCCAGGTCGAACCTCAGATTCAAAAAGAGAGCCATTGTCCAGAAGCAAGGTTCGACCAGTACGTGCCTGGTTCGACCTGTTCCACAGATCGAACCCTGGTCGAACCCCATCAGAAATTGCCTGTTGCTACTCCAAACACTCTCGATGATGTTGATGCTACTCCAGTGGTTCGGAATGAGCAAAGTACAAAGATAATAGCTGAGAAAAAGTGGGAGAGAGCTAAGCGATTGAGAGCTGAAAAGGAGAAAGCGGAGAAGGTTGATCGTGATGAATGGGGGATTCCCAAAACAAAGATACCTCTGTCATTTCCTTACAAGCTTGTGAAAAAGGGATTGGAAGAGAAGTTCAAGAAGTTTTCAGAGATAATGAACAAAATAAGTTTGATCATTCCTTTCTCAGAGGCAATCATGGAGATGTCGTACTATGCCCGATTTTTAAAGAACATATTGTTGAAGAAGCGGAGCTTAATCGGAATTAAAACGGTGAATTTATCTGAGAATTGCAGCTTAATCATCCAAAGGAAGCTGCCGCAAAAGATGAAGGATCCGAGGAGCTTCACTATTCTATGTGAGATCGGGAAGGGGCCGGCACGGCGAGCTTTGTGCGATCTAGGGGCAAGCATCAATTTGATGCCTTTGTCCATCTTTCAGAGGCTTGGTTTGGGGGAGTTGACCCCTACAACAGTGGTTCTCCAATTGGCGGACATGTCGATGACGTTTCCAAAAGGTATAATTGAAGACGTTCTCATCAAAGTGGAGAAGCTAGTCTTTCCTGTGGACTTTCTTGTGCTAGAGATGGAAGAAGACAAGGATAATATCCCTTTAATCTTGGGGAGACCTTTCCTTGCTACTGCTAGAGCTATGATTGATGTTCAGAAAGGAGAGCTTAGATTGCGGATGGACAAAGAAGAAGTTCTTTTCAACTTAGACAAAGCAATGAAGATGCCCATGGAGTCGCAGTGTTATAGTATTGATGTGGTGGAGGAGATTGTGAAGGAGGACATGTCTCTGATCTTGTCAAAGATCCTCTTGAGACATGTTTGATGGAGTCTCTTACTTATCCCACTACGGATCTTGACGGACTCTCCAACGAGGTATGTATTGACTTTCTTGAAAACTTACGTGCCTTGGGTGATGACAGGTTTGAATCGAGAAGAACTAAGGTGGAAGAAATCAAGTGGACTAGGAAGTACTTGCCTTTGGATAACGAGAGCCCTCTGATGGAAGTGAGGAAGGAGGAGTTGAAACTTTTGCCGGAACACTTGAAGTACGCCTTTCTTGGCGACAATGAAAAATATCCAGTAATTGTATCTTCTTCTCTTGATGATGATCAACTTGAGGAGTTATTGAACGTTCTTAGGAAGTATAAATCTGCGATTGGTTGGTCTCTTGAGGATTTGAAAGGAATTAGTCCTTCGTGTTGTATGCATAAGATAAGATTATTAGACGAGGCAAAGGCAAGTGTTCAGAATCAGCGGAGGGTTAATCCCGCGATTCAAGAGGTAATTAGGAAGCAAATCCTTACGTGGTTGGATGCTGGAATCATATATCCTATTAGTGATAGTCCCCATGTGAATCCATTGCATGTAGTTGCTAAAAAGGGGGGTATGACTGTAGTAAAAGCTGAGGATGGAGAAGCGATAGCCACAAGGATTCCTACGGGATGGCGTACATGTGTAGATTATAGGAAGTTGAATGAGAACACGTGTAAGGATCATTTTTCTCTTCCTTTCATGGATCAAATGTTAGATCGTCTTGCAGGGTATGAGTTTTATTGTTTCTTGGATGGATACTCGGGGTACAACCAAATTATGATTGCACCTGAGGATCAAGAAAATACCACTTTTACTTGCCCCTACGGGACCTTTGCTTTTCGGAAAATGCCATCTGGGTTATGTAATGCGCCTGCTACTTTTCAGAGATGCATGATGACAATATTCGATGGGTTGATAGAGAAGATCATAGAGGTGTTCATGGATGATTTTTCTGTTTTTGGTTCCTCCTTTGATATTTGTTTGTCTAACCTAGCTACTGTTTTGAAGAGATGCCAAGTGACTAATCTTGTTTTGAATTGGGAGAAGTGCCACTTCATGGTGAAGGATGGGATTGTTCTTGGGTATCATGTCTCAGCTAAAGGGTTGCAGGTAGATCGTGCTAAAGTGGTGGCGATTGAGAAGCTTCCACCACCGACCAATGAAAGAGGAGTGCGGTCCTTCCTTGGACACGCCGGTTTTTACAGGAGATTCATAAAAGACTTCTCAAAATACTCTAAGCCTTATCTCGCTTACTTGAAAAGGATGTTCCTTTTGTGTTTGATGATGATTGTTTAACAGCTTTTCAAGTTTTGAAGGAGGCGCTTATTTCTGCACCTATCTTGATCACACCGGATTGGACTCAACCGTTTGTACTAATGTGTGATGCAAGTGATGTAGCACTTGGAGTGGTGCTTGGACAGCTGAAGGAGAAGAAGTTTTGCACCATTTACTACGCAAGTAAGACTTTCGATGCGGCACAAAAGAATTATACGGTGATTGAAAATGAGTTTTTGGCGGTTGTGTACGCATTCGACAAGTTTAGTCAGTATTTGGTTGGCATGAAGACTATTGTGTACACAGATCATTCAGTGATTCGGTACTTGATGAAAAAGAAGAAGACGAAGCCTAGGATAATAAGGTGGATTCTTTTACTTCAAGAGTTTGACATGGAGATCCGGGATAAGAAAGGTTCTGATAATGTGTTGGCAGATCATCTTTCGAGGTTGGAGACTAGGAAACATTGTGATAATTCTTTCGAATATATTGAGGAAATATTTCCGGATAAAAAGATCATGGCCGTGTTTGTTGAAGGGGCTGAGCGAGCGTGTGTGGTTGCTGCGCAGGGAGTTGATCCATGGTATGCGGATTATGTTAATTATATTGCTGTGGGAGAAATTCCAAGGGATCTCAACCGATATCAACTTGCTAAATTCAAAAGGGAGGTTGAGACCTTCATATGGTATGATCCATTTGTGTATAAAATTTGCACGGATTCTATCATCCGTAGGTGTGTGCCCGAGATGGAGATGGAGAGTGTTCTCGAGTTTTGCCATGCACAACCTAACGGGGGGCACTTCGGCGCTCAAAAAACAGCAGCCAAAGTACTTCAGTCCGCTCTTTATTGGCCTACCTTGTTTAAGGATTGTGAGACCTATGTGGCATCTTGCGATAGGTGTCAACGCATGGGAAACATCGGTAGGAGAGATGAGATACCGCTTCAGCCAAGCATAGTGGTCGAGATTTTTGATGTGTGGGGTATCGATTTTATGGGGCCTTTTTCCCCATCTAATGGATTTCTCTACATTCTACTTGCGGTGGATTATGTTTCTAAGTAGGTGGAAGCGATTCCTACTCGCTTGAATGATTCGAAAACTGTTATATCTTTCTTGAAGAAGCATATCTTTGCCCGTTTTGGAGTCCCTAGAGCACTTGTTAGTGATGGAGGTACGCATTTCGTAAATAAATTTCTTGAGAAGGTGCTTAAAGGGTATGGTGTTAAGCATAGGGTTACTACACCCTATTATCCTCAAGCGAATGGGCAAGCGGAGGTCTCTAACCGTCAAGTCAAATAGATTTTGGAGAAGGTGGTCGGAACCAATAGAAAGAATTGGACTTTGAAGCTCGATGATGTCGTGTGGGGGTTCCGGACCGTGTACAAGACGGTGTTAGACATGTCACCGTATCAGATTATCTATGGGAAGCCGTGCCACTTACCTATAGAGATTCAACACAAAGCGTTTTGGGCTTTGCGAAGCTTGAACTTGACTCTCAAGGATGTGAAGGAGTTGAGGATTACTCACATCAATCTTTTAGATGAGTTTCGGAGTCGTGCGTACAAGAATTCAGAGATCTATAAGGAAAGGATTAAGAGGTAGCATGATTCGAAGATCTCGTACAAGGAGTTCAAGCGAGGAGATGAGGTATTACTTTTTAACTCTCGTTTAAAGCTTTTTGCAGGCAAGTTGAAGTCAAAGTGGACGGGACCGTTCATGATTCATCGAGTCTTAGGAGGGGGAGTTTTGAGCTCATTGACAAGGATGGAGACATTTTTACGGCGAATGGACATCGCTTGAGGCACTACAAGTCGCCGGATGATGTTTGTGTCATCTTTGTGGATACCTTGATCTGATTTGGTACCGTTGTGACTCTCCGACGTTAAACATGAGCGCCTGTTGGGGGCTTTTCTCTCCCATTTTATTGTTTTATTTCTTTCGTGTGAGTAAGAAATTTTTATATTTGAAGTACTTACTTATCGACAATTACATCTCTTTGCAAACTTAGTTTTACCTATGGTTTCTACTAAGTTTTGGGGGGGTGTGATGTACTTACCTCAATAAGCACCGATAGTATAATCTTTTCTTTGTGATGTTTGTTAGGGGAGTTGGTTTTTGCGCAATATTTAAAATTTTAATCGATTTTGATGTGACAATTTTTTACAACTTGCCTAATATTTAGTGGGTTTTGGTTGTGTTTTCTTTTACGGAGTTACTCATGAATGATATTTTGTGGAACAATTTTTGATGAAGTTGTGCTCTAGTTGGTACCTAATAATTCGTATTGAAGTTTGAAGTGTGTAGGGATTGAAGAACACTCAGTTTGGAAGCTTAGAAGGGTGGTTCGACCAAAGCCAGGGTAGGTTCAACCAGTGCCAGGAGGTCGAACCAAGCAGAGAAAGTCGAACCGATGCAGAAAATCATCCAGAAAGGTGGTTCGACCTGATCATTGTTGGTTCGACCTGTCTAACAGGTCGAACCAAGGTCGAACCAGGTGACTTAAAATTTACAGTATGGTGGTTTGACCTGAGCCGTTATGGTTCGACCTGATCAGAAGGTCGAACCAGTCCGTTCAAAGCACTCTGTTTTTCAGGTGATAGGTTCGACCAAAACAAGAGTGGTTTGACCTGTTCAGAAGGTCGAACCCAGGTCGAACCACGAGGAGCAGTTGTCCAGAAGGTAGGTTCGACCTCGTCACAAGATTGGTTCGACCTGTTCAGAAGGTCGAACCTAGGTCGAACCAAAAGATAAGTGTTGGATTGTATACTAAAAGTCTAGCTTTAGTATGAACAATGTCATAACAATATTTGAAATGAGAATCATTGATCAAATGATTGCATCCTATAATTTATTTTATATGCATGATGCAATAGTCCATTTACTTTATACTGTAGATAATATGTTGTGCGACAACACGCGGAAGATCATATTATCGATTTCCTTATAAAGTATAAACAGATGCTCACAACTGAGATAGACGGGGACTCTCTATCGGTATGGTTGTAGTGTGGTTTGGTATTAGCTTGTCTTGGCTATAGAATCACATTAGTGCACTTGTGTGTATTGAGCAGGACCGCCTGAGATCGTTCTTCTTATACTGACTATATAGTAGAACTTGATCTCTGTTATTATGGAAGTTCGTGCTCTTAATCCCTATACAATAACCTCGACACGTAGGGCAGTATGTATTTCTTTGATTCATCAATGGGTGAGATTTATAAGTATTAAATCAACAAACTCGGTGAGTTGGGAAGTAGTGCTGTATCTATGGTGTGCTGTTGATTGTAGAAGGAATTCATGTCCGTTATAGGTTGATGATGTCCCCTTGAGGAGCTCATAAGGTTTATCATGTAAATCTTGCAAGTGGATTAATTTCCGGCATGATAATAAGGTTGAGTGGTACTACTCTCGGATGAGATGTTAATTAATTTGAGTTGTCAGTAACTTAATTAATTAATGGACATTGTTTTTCTTAAACATGGGGAGCCAATCGGGCTTATAATAAGAAGGAGCCCATAACATAATTTTGGGATTGGACGGGCAGTGCAGTAATAATATTTTAGTGGACTATATTATTATTATTGGATTTAATTAAAAGCTTTGGGCTAAGCTTGGTTAATTAAATTCAATTGAGGCCCAGCCCAATTTCTCCTCCTGGTCCCTGCTGTAGCCCAATATATAAGTGAACTCAGCTTCCTGGAACCCTAAGATTATTCCTGCGCCTCTTTTGGGGAGAGAAGGGAAGAGAAGCAGATTGAAAGATCCTGCAGACTGTTGCCCACACAACAGCAGGATCACACTTGGGACATACAGTAGAAGATCAGAGGTAGTTCTCTGCAGTTCATCCTCTACACCAACCCAGAAGTACGGTAAACAAGATTTAATTGCTTCCGCTGATTTTATTTGCCTGTTTATCCTAACGATCACGTTAATCCGCACGATCCAATTGCCAACAATTGGTATCAGAGCGTTGGTTTCGTGGTGAGACGTGAGTCGTTGGTTAGTATTATTGTGATTATATGATTATGTGAATGATCTAGATGTGATCACAATTATTTTTACTTCTCGTGTGTCTATTATCAAAATCAAAGCATGAGATTATGGATTATATATGAGTGTATATCATATGTGCTTTTGTCGATTTTACATTGGGCTGTATTGGTTGATGATTGTACATATTTGAACACAATTCAAACGTATGATGTTCCATCGTATGAACGTTGTGATCATGTCCATGGACAACGTATCTACCATGTATTTCCATCATCATTCTGACAATACGTGAGCGTGATGGTGGCACTGGCGAGGGTCGCATCACGACTGACGACTGCCCCCTCCTGGCACGGTTGGGCTAAAGGGAACAGCCCTGGCCGGTGATCGATGACTGCACAACTAGCAGCGACCACTGGAGATCGAAGTGGCGACGGACCCTCGATCGAAATGACGGCAGCGCTGGAATGGGCTGAGACCACGGCGGAGACTGCACGGGCGGCGACTGGATTGCTGTCGTGCCATCACGACTGCAATTCTGGTGCGGCCAGACTGGTATGTGGACGCAGGCACGTTCACGCTGATTCCAGTCGAGTCTGAGCAGATCCGGCAGTGGGTGTTGATTGTGAGTGCAATTGGAGACGGCGACGATCTCGATTGACATCGACTGACCGGTGCTGGAGGCGGCGCCTGGATTGAGAGCCACCGATGTGGATTCGGTCATCGGGGCTGATGACTGTGAAGCACCGCAAGACTTGGGTAATCGAAGGAGATGGCAGCAGGCGTGTTCTGGGCGAATCGATGGTGGGTTCTCGTCAGTTTCGATTGCGGGACGAGGCTGGACATGAGAGGCCTGCTGTGAAAATCGATGGTGGGTTGATTGCGTTGCTTTGCAGCGACGCGGCGGCGCCGATTGGTTGCAGGACAGAGGCGCTGGGCAGCAGCGTCGGATCTGAAATGGCAGAAGGGTGAGGGTGACGGCGCGCGCAAGCTGGGTCATCGGCGAATCTCCAGCGGGCTGACGGAGCTATCGCAGAGAGCTGCGGCGCCGGTGTGCCCTTCCCGTGTCTGCTGCCGAGTGCAATCGGACGGCGGCTGCTGGTTTTATTAGGGCTGCAATTGCTTATGGGTAGGCATGATATTGGGCTGCCCCCCTTTGGGCCCAATTTTAAAAGAATAGGATGTTGGGCTTTTGGGCTTTAATTCTATCTTTTTGTTTGGGCTGCTCATGTTGGGCCTGATTTTGTGAGGATATGGGCTAGGATGGGAATGGGGCAGAAGCTGCTTTTCTTTGGGCTTGTTGCCTTGATGGCCCATTTTCCTTGTTGGACTCATTTACAATGTTGGGCTCATTTTACATTAATTGGTGGATTTAATAAATTGTGGGATTTTTGTTGGGCCAAGTTTAGAGTAAAAATTAGCAAGATAAATGGGCTTAATTAATTTATTAATGGGCTGCTCATTTTATGCTGTTGTTGCTTGCGTAGACTGAGCCCATTTAATTGATCCACTTTTTATTATGTAATTAATTATTGTTATATAACTGATTTAATTGTTTTAACTTGACAATTAATTGTTATATATGAAAGGCATGTTCTATGTGATTTATTTATTTAAATTGCTGTTAATAGAAGCATGCTAAGTTGTATATTTTATTCAGAAATATTATATGCATGTTAAAAACCCTCGGTAATTAAATAACTAAGTGGGAGAGGGGATTGGTAATAAATTCCCGCGGCCCCCATTATTGGTTTGTTAGCGATGTGAATAGACTTGCGCGTCGGCATTAGAGCCTTCATCCCCATCGGATGAGTTTATTCATGGATTGCTGGAACAGACTTCATTAAATAATTACATTTGTAATGTGATGCATATGAACTTGCGCGTTGGCTTAGACCTTCCTCCCTATCGGATGAGTTTATATGCGGTTCACTGGTACAAACTTGTAATTGATGACTGTAGGAAGTTATCCGAGCGCGTGTGTACTTCTCTATCTGTAAGGCACACAAGCTTGGGCCGCGGACTTGGGGTCAAATAATGGTGTACACTTAGATGTAAATAATAAGTATCCTCCCCATCGGAGTCACTGCTTTTATTTGCATGGCTAAAGAGGAACCGACTATTAATTATTTTGTCATAAAGTTAGGTTGACAAATGAAATTAATGGGTAAAACCTTCTCTTGTAAATGTTCGGGTTTGTAAACGTCCACACTATCGTGGCTTGCAGACTCACGGTGCTTGAGATGTCGGTGAATTTTATTTTATATTGTTTTGAGGGAATCAATATAAAAGAATAAAATTCGAAGATTTGATCGGTAAATTTATTTGTGATTCTCTGAATTTCGAATGGTTTTATTTCACTAATTGTTAACTAAAAGACATTATATTTACTTGTCCAAATTAGATGATTAGAAAATAATCTTTGTTTTGAAAATTACTGCTTAAGAAAATACATGTGTATTCTCACAAAGGACGTCTCATGATGCCTATTAAAGTCTCTAGTGAAGAGATGAGAGGTTCATAGAAATATGATGGTCTCATGTAACTCTTCGGATACTAGAGTAAATTAAAAGGCATAAGATCATGGTTGAATTGATGAATGAATTGGAAGAGCTTGGAATAGAAATTGAAAGGGAAACCTTAATCAATTTATTCTTCACAATTTGCCTGGATGTTTTGAGCAAGTTCTACCTGAAATACAAGAGGTTGTATATAGTGGGAAACTTCTAACAAAACATGTGGCAAAAGAAAGCCATTTTTCATCAATAAGTGAACAAGTTTAATATCTTATTTACTAATGGTTTAAACATGATTAGTGATCGCATCTACTGACACGAAGTATGTAGATACTGGAATCACTAAATGTTTATCACTGAGTAAGGATAAGATTGTTAATAATATGGGTAAAACTACAAAGGTAGTGGCTATTGCAGTGGGAGTTGTTTATTTATCTCATGATAAGAATAAATAATTGATTATGAGAAATTGTCTTTACGTACGTTTCATAGAAAGAATTTAATTTCGGTTTCTATGCATTAACGGATGGATACTTCATTTCATTTAAATGACATGGTCATAGTAATGAGGAATGAGGCTATAATCCGTTAAAGTACGTTGGTGGATAAAAAGTATACTCTTGAATCATGTACATCCCACAGATGCAATAAATAGTAATTAAATAATGCATCTTCTAATATTAGTAAGAGAAAGGAACCTTCAGAAATGAACTAAACATACATTTGGCGTCTATGACTAATTCATTTTACTTAAGTAGGATTCAAAAGTTGATAGCCGATAGACCGTAAGGTTTATCTGAAGTGGAAACTATCGGACTTGCGAGTCTTGCTTGGAAGTAAAAATGATTAACTGCCTTTTCAAGGCTGTGGGGTGTAGAGCCAAAGATATATATGTTGGAATTAGTTCATTCTGATTCAAGCGAACCTAATATTACCCAGGCGAGAGGTGGTTATGAATATTCGAAGATTATTCTGGAAACCAATATATTTATATGATGCACTGCATGTCTAAATTCTTTGATTAATTCAAGAATTGTAAGGCTGGTACAGTGAAGCGTCATGGAAAATATATTAAGTCATTATGATTCAATCATGATGGCGGATACCTCTTGGGATAGTTAGGAGCTATTGATCAGAAGTTGAGATTAAATCTCAAGTTGACTACACCGGGAATGCCCCAGCTGAATGGTGTGGTGGGTAGAAGGAATAAGGCTCTTATGGTTATGATTAGATAGATGATGAATTATTTGGAATAATTAAATTCATTTTATGGATATGCCCTAGATACAGTAATTCGTGAAACGTTTGTTTGTATATGGGATATCCTAGAAAAATGGAGGGTGATTTATTTAGTCCAAAAGATCGAAGGGTAATTGTTAACACAATAACCAGATTTTTGGAAAAGGACTATGTAATAAATCACAAGCCCATGTATAAGTTGTTCTAAAGGAAGTGAGAGGAAAACACTAAGTATAAGTACCAAGTGTACAAGAGGATATACCACAAGGTAAACTGCAACGCGTGTCACGTCTGATACATAATTACATGTAGTGCCTTGTCGTAGTGGGAGGGTTGTGTGACAACTCATAAATATATGTTTGGGAGAGTCGTGAGACTTGATCCCTAGTGAACATGGTATTATCCCACGGATACGACATAGCACTACAAGATTAAAATGCGGAATCTTAGTAAGTTGCAATGTATGTTGAAATAGAATCTACGAATTCTATATTAAGTCTGGGAACTTGTATGACCACTAAATGATGTAAAAGCCATTGCAAGTGGTCAAGGGAAATAAAAGAGGATCATACGGAAAGGTGAAAATCTTGAAAGTAAAGCTTGTTGCGAAAACATGTACTCAGAAAGAAATTGTTCGATTATGAGCAAACATGTTCGCTGGTAGCTATGCTTATGTTGATCCGGATTCTTTTATTTATTGATGCTCATATTAAATTATGAGGGACAACAAATAGATGTCAAGACAGCTTTCCTGATTGGAAGTCTTGAGGAAAACATCTATGTGAAGCAACCAGAGTAATTCATTGCAAAGTACTAATAGCATTTTGATAGTAAGCTTAAAAGTGTCCAGCGATGGACTAAAGCAAGCTTTAAGATTGTGAAGCATCTGTTTTGATTAGATAATCCAGTGGCATGGATTTAAATCAATGAGCGGATGAGTCTTGTGTGTTGTAAAGAGTGACGGAAACGTGGTGGTGTTTCTTGTACTATACGTAGATAGTATCTTGCTCATTGGAGACAATGAAAGAGTATTATCGGGCGTATGGGTACGGTTATTAAAGCGGTAGTGATGAAGGACTTAAGAAAGGCAAAATACATCCTTTTGATCACGGTAATACGGATCACAAGAAAGGATATTATGCTTATCTCAAGTTTCATAAAATGATACAGTCCATACTCGTTTAGCATGTAAATTTATCTAAGTGAATGTGTCTTTGAGACACAAGAAGAAGATAAAGAGGATGAAAGCGGTTCCTTATGCTTCGGCGAATAAGGAAGCTTAATCTAAGGAATGCTATGAACGATGTTGGATATCTATTTTTCTGAATGCATGAACAGTGGGTATAAACGTAACCCGGAACAAGAATGATGAACTGTGGTAAGACATTTATAAAGTGCCTGAGAAGGACTGGAAATTATATGTGGACTTACTGGACAGATTCACTGCTTCTTGTGGATTACGTAGATTCGGATTTTTTAGTCAAATTGGACGGTAGTAAATTCTCCTCAAAGGTTATGTGTTTAATTTTAGGAAGTAGAGTCATAATGTGGAGGAGTGTTATATAGAAATATATTTCAGACTCCGGACTCCATCATGGAAAGATGATAAATTGGAGCCTATGAGGCAGCCAAAGTATCTATATGACTCTAGAGACTTCATGATGGACTTTGAAGTGTTTCTAAGTTTGCCCAAGGTAATCACAATTTACATTGATGATATTGGTGCAGTTGCAAACTTGAAGAAATCACAAGTCCATATGGCAATTAAACACATGGAGCGCGAGTACCACCTGTTACGAGAAATCGTACGATGAGGGGAAGGTTGTTGTCGCCTAGATTGCATCGGATGATGACCTAGTAAACCATTTACAAGGACCTTAAGGCGAGAGCTTTCAATGGTCGTGTAAGTGGGAGTAGAAATCAGATGTATGGCAGAAGACATGACAGCATAGTCTTTTAGTATAAGTGGGAGATTGTTGGATTGTATACTAAAAGTCTAGCTTTAGTATGAACAATGTCATAATAATATTTGAAATGAGAATCATTGATCAAATGATTGCATCCTATAATTTATTTTATATGCATGATGCAATAGTCCATTTACTTTATACTGTAGATAATATGTTGTGCGACAACACGCGGAAGATCATATTATCGATTTCCTTATAAAGTATAAACAGATGCTCACAACTGAGATAGACGGGGACTCTCTATCGGTATGGTTGTAGTGTGGTTTGGTATTAGCTTGTCTTGGCTATAGAATCACATTAGTGCACTTGTGTGTATTGAGCAGGACCGCCTGAGATCGTTCTTCTTATACTGACTATATAGTAGAACTTGATCTCTGTTATTATGGAAGTTCGTGCTCTTAATCCCTATACAATAACCTCGACACGTAGGGCAGTATGTATTTCTTTGATTCATCAATGGGTGAGATTTATAAGTATTAAATCAACAAACTCGGTGAGTTGGGAAGTAGTGCTGTATCTATGGTGTGCTGTTGATTGTAGAAGGAATTCATGTCCGTTATAGGTTGATGATGTCCCCTTGAGGAGCTCATAAGGTTTATCATGTAAATCTTGCAAGTGGATTAATTTCCGGCATGATAATAAGGTTGAGTGGTACTACTCTCGGATGAGATATTAATTAATTTGAGTTGTCAGTAACTTAATTAATTAATGGACATTGTTTTTCTTAAACATGGGGAGACAATCGGGCTTATAATAAGAAGGAGCCCAGAACATAATTTTGGGATTGGACGGGTAGTGCAGTAATAATATTTTAGTGGACTATATTATTATTATTGGATTTAATTAAAAGCTTTGGGCTAAGCTTGGTTAATTAAATTCAATTGAGGCCCAGCCCAATTTCTCCTCCTGGTCCCTGCTGTAGCCCAATATATAAGTGAACTCAGCTTCCTGGAACCCTAAGATTATTCCTGCGCCTCTTTTGGGGAGAGAAGGGAAGAGAAGCAGATTGAGAGATCCTGCAGACTGTTGCCCACACAACAGCAGGATCACACTTGGGACATACAGTAGAAGATCAGAGGTAGTTCTCTGCAGTTCATCCTCTACACCAACCCAGAAGTACGGTAAACAAGATTTAATTGCTTCCACTGATTTTGTTTGCCTGTTTATCCTAACGATCACGTTAATCCGCACGATCCAATTGCCAACAGTAAGTTTGTCCAGAAGGTAGGTTCGACCTCGTCGCTCGAGGTTCGACCTATTCCGCAGGTCGAACCCAGTCAGGTACGCGTTTTAAGTTAGATTTTTAGAAGGGTTCGATCATTCTTTTTGTTCACCAAACCTCGAACCCTCCCCGAACCTTAACACCCTTGCACAAATTCGTCAATTACACTTGATTTTGCACTGATTACACAACATTACACTCTTAATTCTTGATTTGGGCATGGATTTGGGCGATTTTTGTCGCGAATTAGGGCTTCAGTCGCGCATTTTGAGTGTTGTGTGCCAATTGTCGATTGTTAACCATGGGCAAGACTAAAGGTACATTTTTTTCAACTCAATTACCCTAGGATTGAAGTTTATTACAAGAAATGTGTTGTGGGTAAGTTGATTAATGTTGATTTTGGTTGAAATTCATAGTGATAATGGGTTGAAATTCATAGTGATAATGGATATTGTTGAGTTGATTCATATGAATTCATGTTTATTGGTTTGAGATTGCTTGATTATGGATAGAACTTGAGTTTTATGTGGATTGATCAAGGATATGATGCATCTAGATGAATGAGCATGTTAGTTAGGTTTGAATTGTTGATAATTGGAGTTGTTCATGAGGTTCAATTGTTGAAATTCTTGTTGAATAGCTTGAATTAGTTGATGCATGCTTGTTGTTTATGATTTGAAGATTAAAGGTAGTGTGATTGAAGATGTTTTGAGCATGTTGATTAAGCAAGTGATGTTGAGATGATAGTTGGGTTGATTAAGCATGGATGCTTGAAGTCTTGAGTAGAGTATATGATATGCTAGTCATATACTTGTGTTCTTGTCTTGTTGGTTGTATTGAAGTAGTTTGATTAGCCATAACTTGTAGTCGGGTTGACCAATTCAAGAATTTATCGAACCACAGGGAGGTCGATACTAGCACTTAAGCGATATCACGTTTATCACGATTTTATAGAGACGAATCATAGATGGATGGTTTGGGTAACAAGTAATTAAATGAAAGTAGACAAACAATAATCCAATGACAAGATAAAAATGATGAATGAGTGGTTTTCCAAATTAAGTAGAAGTGAGATTAACAACACTATTGAAGTGGTAACTTATGGATTCATGCATTAAACTCATATGTATCAAGGGTTAAGACTAAGGGCCAACACTTATACCACCTAAACTTCCTCTCGAAATGAATAGGATGTAGATCATTTGCACAATCTCAAAATAGCTCAAAGGTTGGTTCTAAATTAAACTATTCCAACTAGGTACTAAGTTCAATTATAGAATCCCTTCATATAATCAATTGACTTCTCAATCTAACTAATCACATGTTCCATCAAAGGGTTCTAAATAATAAAGGACTTCTCAATCACTTTACCATTTATAATGCATATGAGGTGTTTGATGAAATGATTCACTTGACTATCCTAAGCACATAATTGATTTCTCAATCTAATCATATAATTAGAACAATCAAACACACAAAACATCATAGATCTCAAGATATATAAGCACCAATGATAGAAAATCAAATATCCCCATCAACATATGAATTTAATTACATAGATCCACAAATTAACTAACAACCTTCATGTTGCTAATCTCACAAGGGAGATTAGCCTACAATCTTCATAAGATCCATAACATAGACATTACAATTCTTACAAATCATGATAAACTAAAGGATTAACACAAAATTGGAATGAAAACTCCCTTGGAAATGGATCCAATTGAATCTCCCTTCTTCCTTTGGTGATCACCCAAGCTTCCTTGCTTCTTCACTTGATTTGGATGGAGGAAATTATGGAGAGATGATGTAGATCTCCAAATGAATGAATGGGATGGAGAATATGGTGTGAAATCAAAGGAATAGTGTGTGAGGTGTGTGGGAACAGTAGAATTTCGGATCTTTTTTAATAAAATCTGAATGGAGGGGTATTTATACCCTTATGGGCCTTCTAGAAGGATTCTGATTTTTTTCTGGTCCAAGACACGACACGAGTCGTGTGGCGCAACACGGCCATGAGGTGCCCGTGTTGCGTGAACTGATGCTCCCACACGGCCATCGCTTACAGGCCCGTGTTGGCTACACGGGTCGTGTGCTGCAACACGAGTCGAGCTCCGCAACACGGCCAAGTGGTGGTCGTGTTGGATGAATAGATGTTGCTACACGACCATTCTGGACAGGCCCGTGTTAGCTACACGAGTCGTGCACTGCGACACGGCTCGTGCCACCGACACGGCCAGTCGTGTTGCTGCTGCCCTGATTCCTTCACTGTTTTGGCTCGTTCTCTCTCGTTTCAACTCCAAATTGAGATCCGCTTTTTCCTACATCTTCCTTATCATGTTTAGCATCAAATAAAAAGTGAAAATAGTAGGTTTAAGCTCATTCACACATATTTCCATGAAAACACAAAACACAACCAAATAACACATAAAATACGGATAAAATAATACGAAAACACATATAAAAAGACACTAAAATCTAGGTGAAAATATCACTCATCATAGTTGTTGTCAGGAAAGGGACAAGGATCAAGTAAAGGGAAAGGTAAGGCGGATGAAGCAAGATCAAAGAAGAGGAATGATAGGCCTTCGAACGTGGACACAGTGACAAGGAAGCTGAGGCTACAAGATCGTTTACCCGAGAACTTCAAAATTCAAATGCAAAACTGGGATGAGATTAAAGAAAAGTGGGAAGAAGTCTTGGACAAGATAGCTCGTACTCGATACCAAGATGATGAGGCGATGAGGATAATGAGAATCGGGAATGACATTTTCTGGATGTTTGATCAAGTGGGTATCCGGAGGTTTATGGAGTTAAAGAGGCCGACATATTTTCATGTTACAGCGGAAGTAGTCTGCTCCTTCGAGATGGTGAAGAACCCGCTTGGGTACCCGTATCAATGTACGTTTCAGCTTAGTGGAGTGAGTAGGAGATGGACGTCTGAGGATTTTAATGAGCTGTTTGAGACGCCTTTGGGGATCTCTCATGTGGAGAATGGTGCGTTCAACGCTAATAGGTTTTGGAGAGAGATTACAGGGAGATTAGAGATTATAAGATTAGGCAGGCTCGAGCTTCCTCAATAAAGAATCCAGTTTTGAGTTACATGGATCGTGTTTTGAGCAACACGTTGTTCGCCCACTCAGAGGGGAGTGTTGTGTCTAGAGGAGAGCTTTATGCTTTGTGGTGTATGCTTAATGGGGTGCAGTTTAATGTTGGAGCTTATTTCATTGCATAGCTACATTGATTCAGGACCATTGAGTTTCAAAAGGTGAATATTGGAGGTTTACTGACGATCGTGGCTGAGCATTATAATTTGGATTTCACCGGCATCACACCAGTTAGAGGAGAGCCCGATTTGGCGATGTTTATATGCGTGAAGGGAGGATTTGCACATTTCAGAAATGGAGATTGGTTCTTCACGAGGGGACTCAAGCCCTTCGAATTCATGTTTCCCTTTGACGTGAGTAACTTGACAACTATTCGGGTGGCAAGGAACAAGTTGATGGATTCTCTTGGACACAAAGACTTATCCGTGGCAGCGAGGTCGGGTGATAATTGGAGGATTATATCGCAGATGTGTGCGGATGGTAGGATGGCGGAGTTACAGCAGATTGTGGATCAAGGAGAGTTCCGTCCACCACAGCAGCCCGAAGAAGAGGAGTATCAAGAGGAGGAGCAGCAGGATGAGGAGATGCCGATGCAGCACGACGTACATCAGCATGAGCCAGCACCGCAGCAGTAGCGGGCTGTCCTGAATGATACACGGGAGTAGCTCCGCCTTATTCATGAGCAGCTGGTCGCGATCGTTACTAGTCAGCAGGAGACAAACCGACAGCTCGCACTCGCCAACGCCAACTATGCTACGTTAAATGAGAGGTATACGGCCTTGAATGAGAAAGTTGGTAGGTTGGGTGATCGAGTTGATTACTTGGATAGACACATCGGTGATCTGCACTGAATTGTGGAGCGGAGGCTTGATGATGAGGATGATGATGATGAGGATGATGATGCTCTGGAGGAGTAGTTTTTCAGGTTTTCTTTGGTTGGGGTGTGATTCATGCGTGAGTGGAATGTATAAGTGATATCTTGTATGATTGATTGGGTATAAGCTTATTGATTTTTGTGCATTCATATGTTCATGTGTTAATTTCTATTGATGAAAAGCATGTATAATTTGATAAGTATATTGAGTTCTTGTGAAATTGATCTTAATTATGTGCTATGAGGAGTACTTAGGATTCTAATTACCTATGTGAGGATTTGAGGCTTGATAATCATGCGTTATCATGATTATTTTATTCTTGAGAGGATCATTCATATGAACGTATTCTAGAACTTGGCTTGGAGTCTTGTGTGAGACTTATGATTGATAAATTGCTAGGACATGATCTTAGGCCATTATTTTGTGCTTAAGTTACTTAGCCAAATTTTGTCTTTACTAATGATCTTATTAACCTTTGGATGCCCCGTTGAGCTGTTAAAGCTTTTTCTTTGGTAGCCAAAGTAAATAACCTTATAAACCTTTACTTGAGCTTTGATTAACCTATTCATTGGTAGAGAGAGTGGAGGTGAGTAAGTGTTGCAAGAAGAAAAAGGGAGATAGAATATGGTTAAATCTTGTTTAGGGGTAGTACCCGAAACTGGTACCCCGATTATTATTATACATGGTGTGTGAAGCTTAGCAGCTGACGTCATATACAGGAGAAGAAGGGTAGTGCCTGAAACCAGTACCCGAATTGTTTAAAAAGATGATGTTGATGCCATGAAAAGAAGGAAAATTCAGGAATTTTACAAGTTCAAGAGACGACATTGGAGGAGAACTTGCTGTAAGAAGAAGAAATCGAGAACCTCCAAGGTAACTCTCTACTAGTGTCTTAAGTCACTTTACCTAAGTTTTCCTACCTTTTTCTAAAGAGCCAACATTACAACCCAAAAACAAGTCCTTTGTGATCCTAGTGAAGAGTTGATTATAAGTTGATTTTTGAGACCTTTGCCAAGCTTATGGTTACGCATGAATATGGATTGATATGAGTGTTTATATGAACCTATATAGTGCCTCACACACTTGAGTGAAAGAGAATAAATACTTATCTTGTGAGCGAAATTACTTAGTACTCCGAATGGTGTGTGATTGGATTGGTTTTGCATGAGTGATATATATGAAGTAATTAATACTTGTTTAATTGAATGAAGTTGCATGTGTGATATGTATTGTAATTGATTTTGGTGAATTATACAAGACTCCTGTGGTTTGATTTGGTTGCCTCGGGATGAGCAACATGTAAGTTTGGGGGTTTGATGAGTGTGTAAATTCACAAGTTTGGCACCATGTTTTGTGCTAGTTTTAGAGAGTTTTGATGTGGAAATAGGTGGAAAACGTATACATATTGTGAATTAGCATGAATCAGGTGTTAGTGGAGCTATTTGAGTTGTTTTCATAGCAAAAATGGAGTGGAAGTGCCAAGAATCGAAGAGACAAAGTCGAGACCACGCGAACCGCCAAGGAAAGAGTAGGGTTCGACCTGATGGAGGAGGGTTCGACCTCTCCTACAGGTCGAACCAGTGTTGCAAAAAGTGCAGAAGGAGGGTTCGACCACGAAACCAGGGGTTCGACCTGTTCAACTGGTCGAACCATGGTCGAACCAGTTCACGAGAAGATGGGTTCAACCACGACGTTGGGATTCTACCTGACAGTTGGTCGAACCAAGAGCGAAAATTATCCAGTGGTGAGGTTCGACATGGGGTTCGACTAAAGAGGGAGTGGTTCGACCTGTACAAGAGGTCGAACCAAGTGCAGAATGTGTCCAGTAGCAGGGTTCGACCTGTGGTTCGACCTGTGGCCAGTGGTTCGACTTGTTTGACGAAGTCGAACCAAAACGCGAAAACTTACCTTATCCGGATTTCCGGGGCCAAAACGCGTGGGATCACTTGAAAGGCCCATTCCAAGCCCTAGAGACGTGATTACATGTATAAAAGGAGGCTCATGCAGTAAAAAAAATGACGACGCGAGGAGCTTAAGATCGTGAATCATAAGAGGACATAAGAGAAGAGATTGGTGATCCATCCAGAGGGCGGTGACAGAGGTGCAGCTAGAGATTCAAGTAAGATTGGTCGAACTAACCATGATTATTCTTAGATCAATCATGGGCTAGAGTCACTTCGATAGTTCTAGGGTTATGAAGGTTTCATGAGTTAATTTGTATTTCGTGTGTATACTCCGTACAATACTACTTGTGGTTTATTTTATATAAGATTGCACGTTTTTAATCCATACTCATAGTTGTTTTGTGCATCAATAATCGTTGTGTAGAGTTTGAATGCATAACATGGTTATTGGTTGAGTGCGTTCACTAATGAGCAGGGTTGATTGTTATAATTCTAAGTGAAGGGATTCCGAGGTTTTATTAGAACTGTCTTATATGAATGTTTGTTAATTGAATTGAATCCGGGTTAACAAGTAGGATTAAGAGTATAACTTTATAGTACCTAAAAAGGGAGATCAAATCGGGTTAGAGTACTAAGTGCATGGGAAATAATTGATTATGATAGTACCTAGAAAGGGAGGTAAAGTATACGTCTTGCTCTGAGGATACTCACACGTGTCAAAAGCTTATCTATTTGTGTCCATAGAATAGATTTGTATGGTCTAGCGATGCGTCCATAAACCACAAGGCAGAGTCGGACATCGACACAGGAAAGTATGAATTAACGAACGAAACTGGATGGCTTGACGAACTACCTATTATCTTATTTGATCAAAACTACTATTTTCTTGTTCTTGTTATTTATTTGCTATTTTTATTATTACTTAGCTTACAAATCTACAAGTCTAATTATCAACATAGTCATAATTGCTAGAAAATAACAAAAGTAATATTTATCCGTCCCGTGAATTCGATATTTAACTTGGTCACCTTCGAAACTACAATTGAGAAAATGCCCATCGGTCCTATACACTCCCTCTAATACAATTAAAATATGGAATCCACACTCCCACTAATACAACTACCAACTACACATTAAATAATAATACTCCTTAATCCACGTGTAAAAAGTAAAATGCACCATTTGGACGGAACGGAGGGAGTAGTAATTATGATTTTTTCAAATTAGAAAATAATTTAGTCTAAATTCTGACCATATATTTCTCAAACAAATCTCATTCACAGATTAAAATAATTAAATATTTGTAATTATGACTTTTTAGAATTAGGAAATAAGATATTATTTATTAAAAATTAAATAATACTCCCTCCGTCCCAAAATTTTAGGCACGTTTACTGTACCACATTTTTTAAGAAAAGTGTTCTTTTTGACCGAATTTGTTGATTTTAGAGGGTATAGTAGTACTTTTGGGTAATAAAATAGTATAAAGTAATGATATGTGTGTGAAAAAGGAGTGATAAATTTGAAATTAAAGTAACTTTTTAGGTTGTTGGATAAAGTGATGTTCGCCATTTTTAGATTGCGAACAAAATTGTGGGATGGACAAATGTAGAAACGTGAACGAAATTGTGGGTCGGAGGGAGTATTAAATATATTAATTATTAAAAATTAAAAAATATTAATTATATTATTTGAATATATTAAAAAATTTAAAACAAATCTCAGCCACTCATTAAAATAATTAAATAATTTTAATTATGACTTTTTCAAATAAGAAAATAATTTAGTTCAAATCCTGACCATCTATTTCTCAAACATATTGCAAACACCTATTAAAACAATTAAATAACTAAAAGGGTTTAGAGTTTAGGGTTTATAACATAATATTTTCAGAGAGTTTAGGGTTTAGGGTGTACAGAGGGTTTAGGATTTAGGGTTTAGGCTTATGACATAATATATGTTTTCAGTCAGCCACCCATTAAATTAAAATTATTAAATAATTATAATTATGACTTTTTTAAATCAGCGAATAATTTAATCCAAATTTTGACAATCTATTTTTTAATCTAACATCAGCCACTAATTAAAATAATTAAATAATTATAAGGGTTTAGGTTTTAGGGTTTATGGTATAATGTTTTCAGAGAGTTTAGGGTTTAGGATCAAATCTTAGTCACCCATTAAAATAATTAAATAACTATAATCATGACTTTTTCAAATCAGGAATAAGATATTATTTATTAAAAATTGAATAATATCTTTGAATATATTCAAAATTTTCAAATAAATCTCTACCACCCATTAAAATAATTAAATAATTGTATACACGAAGCTTTAGATAAGTCTTTTAAATTATTTGCAATGGAAGTTTGGTTGAGTTAGTTAATAGTAAAACATTTCATTATTTGATTGATGTTTATAAATTAGTAATATAGAGTTTGATCTTATAATTTTGAAAAAAGATGCATTTAACCTTATTGCAAAAGATATTATTAAACCTATTCGAATTGATCTACTTAACAGTTTCGTAAAGTTTTAGAAGTGCTTTGCTCATAAGTACATTAGACTTTAATATTTAAACATTAGGTTAGATATAATTATAATAATAATTATTCGGTCAAAAATTATAAAATTAAGTGAAATTGTTGCCCTAAAAATAACACATTTCGTGCAACGCATGGGTTCGGTTACTAGTTCCAATTTAAATAGTAGTAAATTGTTTAGTTTGGGGATGTTAACAGCTAATTTAATAGGAATCGATGTAGCCTAAATGTAAACTCTCACTATTAGATAAGGTGTAGTTTTGAATGGGACAATTTTTTTTAAATTAGTTATCAGTTTTTTATAAAAGATATTATTGCTTTTTATTTTTCCTTAATGTTGTTACTTTTTACTAGTTGTTTATGAAATAATTTATTGTACTATCAATTAAGTATTAATTTTTATCAATTGAATATCAATCTTTACTAAAGTATTTTTTTTTGTTTCACGAACACCATTTTTTATATTATGATGGCTTAAAACAGGAGCTGAATATCATGTTGCTCTTAAATCAAATAAATAAGGGTAAGTCTTTTTGTGAAATCGTCTCACAGATTTTCTTATGTGAGATGAATAATCCATTAGTTCAATTAAATATAGTTTAATTTAAATTAAAAATAAATTAGGAAAAAATAAGGCTCCGTTTGGCTTGCCACTCAAAACACTAACTCAATTAATGCTGTGAAATTATGTCGGTGCCCAATGCCCGTGATTAATTAACCATTTCATTTTTTAAAATTATATTATAATCTTTATTATCATATTAATTGTTTTTAATAAAAATAAATTATTATTATTATTTATATTAATAATTGCTCTATTATCACTCTATCTTAATTAGGTATTACTTGATGGTATCACTTTTTATTTAATTTAAGAATGATACATAAAATAATTTAATTAAATAGTTATCACTTTTTCCTTTATCATGTACTTTCTCGGTTTCAAATTCAACTTCACACTTTCCGTTTTAATCCTTCTCAAATTCAACTTTACACTTTCATAAAAGGAAAAAAAACTAATTAATAACCCTCTAACATTCTTTAATTTCAAATTGTCATCACATTTTTAACACACATAATAATTTATCATTTATTTATTACCCAAAAATACCATACTACTCCCAAAAGTAAGTCAAAAAGTGATTTTTTTTAAATTCTGTATCTACAGTTAAACGTGAGATGAATTTCAAATGAAGGGAGTATCACTTTATTGTTAAAAATTTTAACACTTTTTATTATTATAGTGGATTATTCGAAAAATAATTCATTTGTATGAACATCATTTTATTTATTTATTGTTAGGGATAATTATTATTAAATATTATCACATTTTATTCATTCTATACATTGTTTCGTGAAATGCACTTTTGTAATTAATTATTACTCCACTTTTTATTAAAGATGCTATCACATTTCATTTAAATTATTATCACTTTTTATTTATATACTATAAATTGATCATGAAATACTCCTTCCGTCCCAAGCTAAGAGTTATTTTTTCATTTTGGTTGTCCCACCCAAATAGTCCCCTTTCTTTTTTTACACACATGGGACCCACACTCCCACTAATACAACTACCACTACACATTAAATAATAATACTCTTTAATCTACGTGCAGAAAAAGCAAATGACCCTCTTATGCCAGGACATAGGGAGTAGTTCACAACACTACTATCACTTTTTATCAAGTGTGTATTACTTTTTCTTATAATGCTATCACTTCTTATCCTTTACATAAAAGTTATTTCGTGAGATGTACCATCTTTAACATTAAAAATTATTCATAACATTATTCAAAAAAAAATTATCACATTTTTTTATTAGAAAAATGTACTACTTTTTTAAAATATCATTACGTTTAATAAATTTATAATATTTAAATTAAAAAATAAATTAAACGAATAATAAATAAATTATTACATTTTAAATAAATAAAAAATGTAAATTAAATTAAAAAACGTAAAATATATATATGCGTACTATGCAGAATCATTTAATATTACTCTTATTTTTTATAATTAAATAATCTGTCTCATATAATAATTCAATATTAATTAGGGATATAATTTTTTTATGAGACAACTACTTTCAACAATATAAAAAATTTACAACAAATTATAACTTTTATCTTTTGATAATGTGACATATAATTAAATTTTGTGTAAAGTTAATATATGTACATACTCCCTCCATTCTATCCAAATAGCACCATTTTACTATATTGGGCGTTCCGTCTAAATTGCACCATTTTCCTGTTTTAATAAAAATGGTACACTAATGACTCACCACTACCCATCACATCTCACTAATACAACTACCCACTTTACATAAAAGAATAATACTCCTTAATTTATGTGCAAAAAGTAAATGATGCTATTTGCCCGGGACGGAGGAAGTATATTCTAATTTTTTTAAAGAAGACTTGTATTTTTTTTTAAAAAATATTACCTTATAACGTAATACAATTAAAAACTATTTATTACTCTCTCTATATCTCTAAAAAAATGTGCAATCATATATTGTAAGGCGAAGTCTCCTTTGCGCCCGGGCACACAGATTTAGATTCGAGTGCCCAGATCCAACTTGACCCAAATAAGAAGTTTACCCAAATATATTTTTTTAACCTTATATAATATTTATTGACTTAGTGGGCGCACATATCTAAATCCGTGCGCCTAGTTGGGAGCACAAGAGCCTCATTCTATGAGCAATTTTGTCTCTTTGTTATATATTTATCTAGTTGATAATATTTAATTTTTTTTATTTGTATTTAAATGCAATTAAGATCAAAGTATGTACTTTATAGTAATAACTCCTTAATTTTATTTTTTTAAAAAAATAATATTTCACAATTAAAATTAATTAATTCTTTTAAATTATTTTTAAAAAAAATCTCATTTTTTTCTATATATGATTTGATTTGACACTAATTAATTTATTTATATTGAAAGATTTATTAATAAATTGTAATTAATGATTCTAAAGTAAATACATAAAAAGTGTATAGAAAAAAATACTCCCTCCGTCCCGCACCAAAGGTGCATTTTACTTTTTTACACGTAGATTAAGGAGTATTATTATATAATATGTAGTGGGTAGTTGTATTAGTGGGAGTGTGGACCCCATGTTTTAATTGTATTAGTGGGTAAGTGTGGGACCCATATGTATAAAAAAGGAAAGGGAACCCTTTGGGTGGGACGACCAAAATGAAAAAAAGAGACCGTTGGTACGGGACGGAGGGAGTAGAAAGAAAGAAAGATATCCATTTAGCCTGATTATGTGGGCTTGGGCCTTTCTATTCTTGTAATTTGTTTGTTCAATATTGATTTGACCTAATTCTGCAGTCTTAGACCTCCAATTTGATTAAACTTTAATTGGGCATTGTTTGACTTGAGTCAGATATATTTGTATTGGACTTATTTGACTTGGGCTCGTTATTGATGAGGTACGGCCACGTATAAGGTAAAAAAATATTTTTAATTAATATTTAGATATATATTTTTTATTAAAATTTTGTTCTAATTCATATACATAATTATTTATTTTTATTTGTTAATATATATATATACGATTAAATAAATATATTTTTATTAATATTTTGTTCTTAATTTTTATAATTTTTTTTAAATTTATTACCTAATTAAGATTTATTAATAAAAATAAGAAATATATTATTTCAAAAAGAAATATAAATTAGACAAAGTCTCTTGTGAGACGTACATGATACGGTCTGTGAGATGTGTTATAGTATGTTTATTATTTAGATAAAATATGTTTAATAGTTGTTAAAGTATGTTTTCTAAAATATGTTGAATTATATTAAAGTATGATTTTAGTGTGTTATAACATGATTTATTATTGACATATTTTAACCACAAATAAGCATACTTTATCTATACAATAAGCATACTTTAGTGATGGGTTAACCCGTCTCACAAATAATCCGTCTCACAAGAGAGTATATCTATAAATTAAGAAAATTAATTAAAAGTAAATAAGGAAACTATTAGAAAAAATATTAAAAATTTGAGAAAATTATACGTCACTTTGGAGCTCTTTGAAGACGAAAAGTTTCGTGTACTTAAAGATATATATATATATATATATATATATATATATATATATATATATATATAAAGGTATAATTAGTTCATAATTAATTTTTAATTTTTTTATTTGATATCAACCAAATAAGGCTCTTTAAATTTATTTAGGCCTAATTAATTTTATTTTATACTTAAATTTTTAATTTTTTAATTTTATAACAACCAAACAGGACTCTTTAAAATTATCTAATTGAATTAATGTGTAATCCGTCTCACATAAGGAGATTCGTGACACAGTCTCATCCAAGTTTTTTATGAATAAATATTATAAAAAAATTTAAGCTTAAGCAAAACAGGTATTTATTTAGAAGAGACTCTCTTGTGAGACGTATTTTTTGTGAGACGGTTGTGAACGGGTTGACCCATTATTAAAGTATGCTTATCATATAGGTAAAGTATGTTTATTTGTAATTAAAGTATGTCAATAATGAATCGTATTATAACATCTTAAAATTATACTTTAACTCACCATTCATCATACTTTACAAAACATACTTTAACAACCATTAAACATACTTTATCTATATAATAAATATACTTTAACACGTCTTACAAACGATCTCACATAAGTAACGTCCCACAAGAGACTTTGTCTTTATTTAGAGTGTTCAACGCATAAGAAAAAAATTAAATAATTAAATTAACTTATCGTGATTTAAAATTTAAACAAAGTTAATGATCTTTATTTTCAAGGGGAAGTTTTGAGTGAGAAGGTCTCACAAACCCTTTTATTTTAAATGGATTATCTATGAATAAAATGAATTATATTTTAAATTAAATTAAAAAGGAATTAAGTAAAATAAGAATCTGTTTGATTATTTTAGTTAAATATAAGAGTGAGGCTCATATGTGTCCGGGTACACGGGCTTGACCCGTGCATCCAACCCGACCCACTTGTTAAAAGGATCATATATAAATAAAGAAAACCCCAAATTCATTTGTTTTCTTCACGTGAGTCTTCCCTCTAAGACTCTAATCCTCTGCGCGATCTTCTCTCTCACCATGCGTGAGATTCTTCTCACTCACTCAACTCTCGAATCTTCTCTCCAAGAAATGAAACAAAGATTTTGTACTCTCATCCTTCTAATTTTATACGTTTCTGACAAATTCATAGATTCAATTCCAACTTCATCGTCAAAAATCCAGATATCAGGAGCGAAATTCTGATCATAATCGACACACCAGATTTCGTAACTTCATCCTCGAATGGATCCTTTTTGTTCTGCAAATAGGTAATCTGATTTCCACAATAATGAATTTTGCGTGTAATTATTCTTATGAATGCATTAAGATTTTGCTCGTCTATCTCTTTCTTATGCGTACCCTCATGATAGGAAGCAATATGAGTTGTTTAAAAATGAATGGAATTGTATTTTTCTTAATGAAAGAATGCTTAATCGATTTTCAGTTGTTAATTTATAGATCAAATGATATTCAACTAAACTCCATATCATAAAGGGTATAATGTTAATTGTGAATACTTCTTTAATCAAATTATTGAAATTAATACTTAGAGTAGATCTGTTGTGAAATTGCTTGAAGTAATAATTTATAGCATTGTTGAAATTTGAGGTGATGCTGACTGGACAATGTTCCATGCGAAATCACATTTCTAATGTTCCACTATTTAAAGTGTTTCTATGACACTGTTATTGAATGTTTATCTTTTTAGTATTGAGTGTTATGCCCTTTTAGTATGAAATCATATATCATTTGCATCGTGTCATAATACCTTAATAATATAAATTTGAATATATTGCCAATAACAGGTACTCTAAACTCTATACCTTTTACATGACAATAATATACCCTTTAGTCATCAACTATATACTCGTTACTCATCAACAGTATACCCTTTGCAGCTTCATACATTTGTCAACAATATAGACTTTACATGACAACAATATACTCTCTACTCATCAATTATATACTCATTACTCATCAACAATAAACCCTTTGCAACTCCGCAGCTGCATATTGTTAATGAATCTTAAGAGTAAAGAGATCAATAAATTATGACTAGAATGATATTACTCTATGTTATTACATTATACCCTTTAATAGTATCCGTTATACCTAATAATAGTAATTGATGTATCTGCGCTATACGTTTTTGTTTTTCATTTATTAAATTTGCAGTTAATTATATTTTTTGTTGTACCTACTATTGCGCACTTGGATTAATAAGATGATTGTTCATATGCAGATCATATTCCATTCTCATCATCTCAAGAGGACATTTGTGATTTATCATGCTTGTTTAAAGACAACATTGACACATGCCATGAAGAAATTTTTGAGGAAATGAGAATCTATGAAAAAAAAGTAGTACATCAATGGAAGTTAAACCTAATGTTATTGATTTATCATTTTGTATCTAATGTAATACCCTTATTTTAATTTACAGAAAAAAACAACAACAATGGAATACCCTCCATTTACACTTTGCTAACTTATATTCCAAACATTTATCTGAAAATAATATATTCTCCATTAAGTTCCACTTTACATGTCAACAATATACACTTTACACGACAACAATATATCCTATACTCATCAACTATATACTCATTACTCATCAACAATATACCCTTTTGCAACTCCACACACTTTACATATCAACAATATACACTTTACATGACAATAATATACCCTTTATTCATCGATTATATACTCATTACTCATCAACAATATACCATTTGGAACTCCACACACTTTACATGTCAACAATATACACTTTACATGACAACAATATACCCTTTACTCATCAACTATATACTCATTACTCATCAACAATATAGCCCTTGCAACTCCATACATATGTCAACAATATTCTTTTTACATGACAATAATATTCCCTTTACACCATGTAATAATAATTTAACAACATTCATTTGAAACACTATTAACGCACAGGTGCTCTAAACTCTATACCTTTTAGATGACAATGTTATACATTTACTCATCAACAATATACCCTTTGCAATTCCATACACTCTACATGACCACGATATACCCTTTACATGACAACAATATACCCTTTACCTATCAACAATATACCATTTTCAGCGAACAATCACACTGATTAAATTTATATACAAGTTAGCAAAGTATAAATAAAGGGACAAAGAGTACAATATTTCCTTTACATACAAAACAAAAACTGTCTCACTGTACTAATTCTATATGCTAGTCATATACTAATCTTCAACATAATATCCAAAAACAATAGCAGCCAACAAACACTATTATATATGCCTCGTTTTCGGTTTAACTTTATCCAATTCTTTCCATTTCCCTTTAACAATTATTTTTTCTCTTCAGCAACCTTTAACCTGCAAAAGTTATAATCCATGTTAACCACCATAAAAATAAAAAGAAATATTTCAAAATTTAGCATGCAACAAAGTAGCAAGCACTCGTACTAAAATTAGAGACCAACACATAATTATATTGCCATTTATCTTTTAACAGTGAAAATGATAGCATCATAAAGTTTAGTATGTGGAAGCATTACCACATAAAATAACTAATACGCACAATAGAACAACATAGAAGTTTCGAGATTTCATAAATCATGTTGCATAATTACATAAATAATTTTTTAAAATAAATACTAGTGATATACATTTCAAATATAATGGAAAACTAGATTGTATTATATTATCTGCACTACAATATTTCGACTCTCTATCATATTTTTACAAACTTCAAAAACCAAAAGGTACACCAAGTAGCATAGATCCATATAGAGAAAGGAGAAAGCAAAACGAATCATCATACATAATTTATACAAAAAAAAGGAGAAAAATGCATTCAGATGTAATACATCGTGAAACATAACTAATACATTGAATTACGATGTTAAAAAAGGTGCAACCAATAATCAAACAATCACAAGAAATTTGAAGATGGGAAAACCAATCGGTATTATATACATCCAGACATTTACATAAAATTCTCAAATTATCAAGTGGAAATCGAACAAACAAAGTAACAATTTTAACAAAAAAAATTTAGAACAAACCTTGTAACGATTCTATAGCCGAATCAGACAACGAAAACTACAGAATTAAAAAATCTAAAACATTTAGCGAAAAACCTTGTAACGATTCTATAGCCGACACTTTGCGTCGACGGAGTCACCGGATGCACCATCGCTAATCGGTGGCGAGAAGTAGCGGAAGAATAGAGATGAGGAGGAGACGATACAGGTGAGAGAGAGAGAGAAAGAAAGAGAAAAAGAGAGCAGAGGGATGAACGATGTAGAGATCAGAGAGAGAAATAGTTCAAAGGGGTGAGCGATTGGAATGAATTTGGGTATTTTTATCCCTTATATACTCCGGGTCGGATCATAATTTGGGTAGGGTTGAATCTGGGCGCACGGGTCTAGATCCGTGTGCCCGGGGACACAAGAGCTTTTGTCTAAATATAATTAATAAAAGGCAATTGAAAGCCGGCGCGCCTGGTTGCCAAATGCCAAATTGAATTTTTTATAAATATATTTTTCTAAATATATTTTTTTATTAATTATTAAAAAATTATATCTATCATAAAAAAAAATTACAATTAGATATCACTTTTTAGAATCTAATTGTGGTCCACCATGTGCCAAAATCACCCAACTTTTTATTATAAATGCTATAATCATAAAATAGTTTACATGAAGTCTTTTATGGGATGACAATTATTGGTTAATCTATTATTAAAGTATGATTATTTTATAAGTAAAATATTTTAATTTGTAGTTAAAGTATGTCTTTTTAAAGTATGATAAATAATTAATTAAATTATATTAATTCATTTTTAAAGTGTTATAGTATGATTCACTACAAACATATTTTAACTATCAATAAACATTTTTTTACCTATATAACTACAATATGTTAACAATAGATTGACCCATGTCACAATCCATCTCACGTATGCCTGTCTCATAAGAGAACACCTCAATAGTTTATTTCACTTATTATCACTTTTTATTAACCATATATATATATATATATATATATATATATATATATATATATATATATATATATATATTATAAAAACTAGATATTATCCATCAGTGCGTTGCACGAAAAGAATTATATTACAATTATGTACTTTTATATTTAATTATTTTTTATTTTAACCATAATATATATATATATAATTAATTATTTATTTATTGGGAGGATTACTACTAGGTACACAAAAAACCCTAAATTACTATGAGATACAAACATACAAAAGTATTACTACTAGGTACAAAAATATATAGTGATATTCCAATATTACCCCTATTAATGTGCTGCACATAAATATTGTGTGCAGCAAAAGTTCATGTGCAGCAAAGTGTGTGCAGCAAAAAAAGTGTGTGCAGGAAAAAAAAAGTGTGTGCAGCAAAAAAATGTGGTGGTCCGGCGGCGGCGGTCCGGCAGCTTTTCCGGCGGCGGCAGTTTTTCCGGAGACCAGTTTTTTTTTTCTTTTTTTTTGAACGAACAGTTTTTCCGGCGACCGGCTGCCGGAGCTCCGGCGGCGGCGGCGCGGCAGCTTTCCGGCGACCAGTTTTTTTTTTTTTTTTTTTTTTTTTTTTTTGACGAACAGATTTTCCGGCGACCGGCCGCCGGAGCTCCGCCGGCGGCGGCGGCGGTCCGACAGCGGCAGCGGTGGTCCGGTGGTGGGTGGAGGTTGGGGTTAGTGTTTTAAAGGTATATGGGTTTAGGGGTATATTTGGTATTTTACTTTAATATTTTGTATTAAATAATAATTATTTTAAATCAATGTATCTAGTAGTAATTAGGGGTACAAAGTGTGTACCTATCAGTAATTATTTCTTATTTATTTGAATTTATGTATTTTTATAAAAATTAATAATTATTTATGTATAATATATATAAATGTATTTTTTAACATAACATAATTTTATATTTATCAATTAAATCGCATTGTTTATACGCTTATTTTTTATAACATTAAATTTGATTCGATATTTAAGATAAATAAGTATATATTAACTTTATATTATTAACTATATTAATTTTTTTATTTTAATTGATATATATTTATTTTAAAAAATAGATATAATCTCTCTGTAAAACTCAATTACTATTTTTTAAGAAAGATATAGTACACTATAATTTATATTTTATTTTTTATTGAATAACATATAGATAAAATAAAAAATAAAATATTATTTAATATAAAAAATTATAAATATTAATATAATATTTATGGAGCGATCCTAATAAAAATAAAATTGAAAGAAAATTTAAAATAAATCACAAAATATAGAAAACAAATTTCATACATTATTCCTAAAGATTTAACTAAAAAATATTTATAGAGACGATTCCAATGGAAATATAATTGCTTTATATCTCCAATTCTAAAATTTCTAACATTAATTTTAGAATGTACAAATTAATCACTCCAAACACTAGTAATTTTTTTTTTTTTAATAATTGAAGCTGCAAATAAGATCAAATAAAAAAAGTTTAAAAAATTAAAAAAAAAGATTTTATAAAATATAAAGAAAACAATAAAAACGAAGAAAAATTATAAATCATAAGATAAACGAAAAATAAAAAAATACCTCAAAGGAGAATGATTGAATTTGAAAATAAGATAAAATAAAGGCCATTCACTGAGGGATATATAAAATAATGTATAAATGCTATAAACTGCATGATCTAAAGAACTAATACTCATAACTATACAATTATGATTGTGATACCATAATTACCCCTATGTGTTTGCACAATTTGTTTTGCATAATTTTATTTTTGCACATTTTGCTTTAAATTTTTTTTAATTTTTGTTTGCACATTTTCCTTCTAGTGGCGGCCCAGCAGAGGTCCAGCGACGGCCCGATGGAGGTCCCGCAGCGGCCCAGTGGAGGTCCCGCAGCCGACTGCGGAGGTTCGGCGAAGGCCCGGCAGCCAGTGGAGGTCCGGTGACCGACAGACGGCGGTCCGACAGTGGTCCAGCAATGGGTAGGTGGGTGGGTGAGCGGTTAAGGGTTTGTGGTTTAAAAGTGTGTGGTATTAAAAGATTATATTCGATATTTTACTTTAATATTTTATATGTGAGAGTAATTATTTAAACTCATTGTATCCATAGCAATTCAGGGTAAAAGTGTGTATTTATTAGTTGTTTTCTCATAAAATAAATTAAAGTATAAAATAGAGTTTATAAAATTACAAAGAAAATATTATAATATTAATTATGGATTGTTCAAATTCATCAATCCGGTAACTTTTTTTAATGATTGAAGCTGCAAATAAGATCAAATAAAAATAAAATCAATAAGATTAAAAAAATTATAAAACAAGTTTTGTAAAATATGAAGAATTCACAAAAAACGAATTAAAAAAATAAATCATAAGATAAACGAAAAATAAAAAAAAAAGTGATACCTCAAATCGAATGATTGAACATGAAAATAAGATCAAACATAAGTATAAAAAATAAAATAAATTAAAGTATATAAATAAGTTGTATAGAATTATAAAGAAAATAAAAATATCATATAAAAATAAAAATAAGATAATAAAAACTAAAAAAAAAGAATGATACTTCAAATGAGAATGATTGAACCTGCACATAAGATCAAATATGAGAATGATTGAAAATAAAAATAAGATCAAATAAAAGTATAAAAGATAAAATAAATTAAAGTATATAATAGGGTTTATAAAATTATAAATAAAACAAAAAAAATTGAAGAGAAAAAAAAGATAACAAAAAATAAGAAAAGGAGAATGAAACCTCATAGAATGATTGAACATGCACATAAAATATAAAATAAAAGTGAAATAGAGAAGAAAAAGAAGAACCACTAAAAGAAAAAAATAATAAAATAAGGATTTGATTTGATGATGAAAAGGTTTATATAGAATGATTTAAGATAATGAACGATCGTGATTGGAAGCAGAAAAAAAGGTGGAAAATTATCAAAGATAGCGTTGAAAGATTTGATATTATTAAAATTAGTGTATTAATTGACAATTAGTAGAATAAATGCCATCAATAATTTTCATATTTATCAAATTTATATTGTTAATTAAAAAATAAATAAATAAATTATTATTAGCATAAATAGGATCCATGCTTGAGATCAAAAGTATAAAATGGACGGTTAAGATTAAAATTGAATGAAAACTAAATTTACTAAAATTGAAAAGATGGAGAAAAATTCAAGATAAAAGTAGAAATTAAGTTTGTTTTTATATATGTATATAAATATAAATTAGCCAGATTAAAAATTAGTCAAATATGCAAAAAATATCTATTATATTTTCCAAATTTATATTGTAAAATAAAAAGTAAAATTTAAATAATTAAATCCATTTTTAGTATAATTAAATTTTATGATTGAAATAAAAAGCATGAATTGAATAGTCAAGATTAAAATTGAATTATTTCTAAATAGAGTAAAATTGAAAAAAAATTTGAAAACAATAGTAGAAGTTTATGTTTGCTTTTTATATATACAAATTGTTATCACTTTTTATTCATTTCACGAATGGTTAATAAAATAGTGCAATTGGATGGTTATCACATTTTAATTGTCACATACTAAAGAAATTTAATCAATATAAAATGCCCACACATGAAATGTGTGACTAAATTGTGACACATAATATTTTTATATGTGGGTAATGTAATAAATTTAAAATAATTACACTACAAGAAACAGTGAGATTAGCGACGGAAATTTCCGTCGCTAATGTTAGGAAAATCCGTCGATAATCAGTTTACCGACGGATTACCGACGGAAGTTGAACGGTCGCTATATCGATCGTCGATAATTATTTACCGACGGATTTAAAAATCCGTCGGTAAATACCGACGAAAATTTTCGTCAGTAAATAAAATTATCCGTAGGTAATTATGCAACTGAAATTCGTTGGAAACCAAAAAATTAGCGACGGAATTATCGACGGATTTTATTCGTCCCTAATTACCGACGGAAATATCCGTAGCTAAGCACAAAATATGGTCCAAATAAAACTTAGTTTAGCGACGGAATTAACGACGGAATCTTATACCGACGGAAATATCCGTCGCTAAATACAAAATATGGAATTAAAAAACTCATGTTAGCGACGGAATTACCGACGGAATATTATACCGACGGAAGAATCCGTCGCTAAATACAAAATATGAAATAAAAAAACTCATTTTAGCGACGGAATTACCGACGGATATTTTTACCGACGGAAAAATCCGTCGCAAAATTTAAATGTGCTTTGATATAAAACTTAATTTAGTGACAGATTTGCCGACGGAAATGAAATTAATACCTGATAAATCCACAAAAATTGTAATTAAACCTTCAAAATAAGTACAACCTAATATAAAATCTCCACAATTTCAAATAAAGATCCAAAATCATCAAAAAATATCAAATTCTACTAAATTATAAATAACAAATATCTTAATACGTTTAACATGCTCACGAGTCCTCCAAATCAACTCCATCATCTGTATCAACATCAGTGTCATTATGACCAACACCTGATGTAGAACCACCCCCAAAAGGAGAAGCCAATGAACCGCCACCTCGTAACAATTCCATAACTTGTTGCACTTGGGCTTGAACTGCAGCTTGAATTTGTGCTTGAACTGCTGCTTGAATTGCTGATTGCATCTCAACTTGCATCTCAGTACGCATCTCTGTAATCTTTTCATCTAATTGTCTCTTAAACTCTGCTTCAGTAAACATCGATGAAGTAGGAGCTTGAGTAAAACTAGATTGAGTGCTTGTACTTCCTTCGCCCAAATTTCCAATGCCGAAGATGCGAGCTTTTTTTGATTCTACAGTACGGCGGAAGATATCTCCCATATCAATTGGAGGAGCATCAGGTATTTGACTGAACTCATCTTTCTTCTTTTGTATAGTTTTCTGTGAATTTACATTGTTAGTAACTAATCAGTAATCAAATATTATGAATTTAACATTATACTAAAAACCTAAAATGCTTAACAAACATGAAATATTATACGTACAACCACATTTTCAGCAACTGCATAGGTACACTTTCCTTCTTCATCCGGCTTGTGATACCCAAGAAAGATGTCAT
The DNA here is from genome assembly GCA_023678885.1 of Pogostemon cablin. Classification (NCBI taxonomy): domain Eukaryota; kingdom Viridiplantae; phylum Streptophyta; class Magnoliopsida; order Lamiales; family Lamiaceae; genus Pogostemon; species Pogostemon cablin. Next base: position 23,343,471 of record CM042965.1, read on the forward strand.
ACTCATTGGGTTCTCTATTATTCTCCTTTTCCTAAATAGCCCAGAAAATAAATGAAGCAGCAGTCGTGTACATAATTACTAAATTTATATCAAATAGACCAACGCAATCTACAATAAATTCATCCAATACAAAGAACCTACTTAAGAGAATTCACTTGACAAAACATTTTATTTAATAAAGATGAGCAAATTACACGAAGTTGAGAAATACTTCACATTACCTTAATTTCAAATTTAAAACCTAATTGATGCATGTTGTACATATATCAAAATGACCAATGCAAACTACAACAAATTCATCCAATACCCATTAAACATAGTAAGATCCAAGCGTACGACATCATTATATGAAAACACATTGATATAAATTACTGTTATACCTTAACTTTATATTGCCTCTTACGACTGAAATGCATCAAAAATGTCAAACTAAAACTAACATTTTCAAACCAAAGACTACAAAGATTAATTAACAAACTGATAATTCATAAAAAAAATAAGAGATAGAAACTCACGAATGCTATAGCATAGTCGCAAGCTGCTCTCGAACCTCCTTTATGGCAAGAAACACCAGTACCCTCTCCGGCCGGCTCGCTTAGACGATTTATCTTATTCTGTTCAGCCTTTGCTATCTCATGGGGATCTTCCCAATGAGAAATGAATGCAGCCTAAGTCTCATCACTCATATATTCTGGTTTAGCCTTATTATTTTTCCATAATTTCTTCCACTCATGGACTATGCCACTGTATCGACGAGCTGCTTTGCTTTTGAATTTGCGCCGAACTAATGCATCGATGGATGAGTGCCACACACATTTTTTCTAAATAAATTAAGTGAAGCATTAAGATTATATTTATATTATTTAACTAAGAATATACATATGCACAAATATTCTTATGTTAAATAGAACTCTAAACTTTTCAATGCATACCTCAAACTCCTCAAAATATATGCGTTTGGTCTCCTTAGATATCTTCTTCCAACGAGTTGCTCCTTTCTCAACGCGACCACAAAATATCTCTCTAAGTAGCTCAGAGATGTCATGACCATTACTTAAACTGCAAATCAAGCAAATCATGGTTACATATTGTAGTTTATTGTTAAACATAGTAAAAGAATTATAAGAATTATAAGGAAAATAACTTACCAGTTGTAAGCAATGTTTACTTCTAGCAAGCCATCCTTAGTGTGAGAATTCTCAATGGCAGATGACGTTGATGGTGCAGGAAGTGGAGCTGAGGTAGATGGTGCAGATGGTATAGGTGTGGGAGCTGAAGTTGATGGTGTAGAGGACATTGATGGGGCAGCTGAAAATGATGGTGCAAATGGTGTTACAATAGGCCCAGGAGCTGTTGGGAGTGTAGACGAAGTTGCAATTGGGGGTTCACGTGGTGGTTCAGTAGATGTAGATGGTCTAGAAATTCCACCCTGTTTACCCCGACCCCGCCCCCGACCCCGACCACGTCCACCAATATGTCCATCAGTACTTGTACTAGTGCGTCCACCTACCATCTGCATTATATAAAATATTAGAGAACATGAAAGTAAACAAAAAAATATGAGAGAAGGACTCTAAAAACGTTGCGAACCTATCATATATATACTGTGAAATACATCTTAAAATTCAGTGTCAGAATAATTTGCTGAATGTAAATTATTTAAATTTTCAGAACTATTATCAGATTGCAACTCTTCATTGATGTCATCTTCCTCATCAATGATTTCCATGAATGCACCACTTTCATCGTTTAGGTATGAAGGACCGTCATCTGATTGCACATTGTTGGGCTCATCTATGAATTCCTCTTGAAATGCAGTAGAATCTTCACAACTTGTAGACATTTTCGAAATGTTTAACTTTGACTTTACTTTACAAACTGGCAGCCAATCACTCTTTGTCCTCTTCTCCGTAGGATATGTACTATAATACACTTGGACAGCTTGAATTGCCAACACAAATGGCTCATATTGATTGAACCTCCTTTTCTGGTTAATCTCAACAAGTTTGTATTCTGGATGAATCCTTGTTCCCAAATGTGAGGGGTCAAACCACTCGCACTTGAACAACACAACCTTTTTAATAGGTAAACCAGGGTAATCTAATTCCACTACCTCATCCAACATCCCATAATAGTCGCTCTCATCTGTAAGGTAATTTGTTCCTTTTATGCAAACCCCACTATTTGATGTTGATTTAGAAGCTCCGTATCGAACAGTGTGGAATTTATAGCCATTCACATAATAACCATGATATATTTTAACTCTGCAAGATGGGCCATTTGACAGATCTCTAATCATTTTACTATGAACGTTTGGATTGTTGAGAACCTAATAATACAAGTCGTTTTTAGGAGATTTTTAAATTATGTATTGCAAGAATGTTAAATATGCATAATAATGAATCGACTTAATTTAATCTTACATGATATTTGAACCAAGTTGCAAATTCAGTTGCTATCCTTGAATCAATATCGCCAATTGACATGTTCAGTTGACTCTGCTGCAACTCAGTCGTATAAAGACTTCAAAAACAGTGGTTGCGGTCATTAACAATGAAATATATTAAGATCTAAGTATAATAGTAATGTTATCAATTGCATTAACATGTGTTAAAACTTACTGTATATAAGGCTGGACTTCTTCACAATTCAGTAGTACGTAGGAATGTGCTGCTCGGAACTCCGCATCATCTAGATATCTTTTCTTTGCCTTTCCAAATGAACGCCCCGGCAATTGAAATATAGAAAGACAGTCAACGTTACCCTCAACAAAATCTCCACAACCATCATCATTTCGAGGAATCTTATTATGTCTTGTCATGACATGATCCTCAAAATAATAAGAACAGAATGTTGATGCTTCCTCCACTAAATAAGCATTGCAAATCGAACCTTCCACCTTTGCTTTATTTCTTACATTGTTCTTTAGCTTGCGAAGGTATCTCTCAAAAGGGTACATCCATCTGTACTGAACTGGACCAGCTATCTTTGCCTCATAAGCCAAATGAACTGGTAGATGCTCCATTGAATCAAAAAAACTCGGTGGAAAGATACGTTCAAGCTTACATAATATCACTGGAATGTCCTTATGCAAACGTTCCATGTCTTCTTCCTTGATGGTTGTAGAAGTTAAGTCTTTGAAGAACAAGCTTAATTCAATGATAGCTTTCCAAACATGTGGTGGAAGTAAATCATGAAATGCCATTGGGAGCAATCGTTGCATGAATATGTGGCAATCATGGCTTTTCATACCAAACATTCTCAATTTTTTCTTGTCCACACATCTACTCATGTTTGAGACATAACCATCAGGAAATCTCAACTCTTTGATCCACTCAAACAAAACTTCCTTTTGTTTTTTGTTAAGAGCATAACATGCTTTTGGAAAATTTCCTGTCTCTTCATTCTTCTGTAACTCAGGACGTCGACAATAATCATTTAATTCATCTCTTGATTTACGAGTATCTTTTGTCTTGCCTGGAACATTCACCACAGTATTGAAAATATTGTCGAATACATTTTTTTCAATATGCATTACGTCCAAGTTATGTCGAATCAATAAATCACCCCAATATGGCAAATCCCAAAATATACACTTCCTTCTCCTTTTATTGGGTCAACTCTAAATGTTACTCATTTCATCCTTTTAATAATCATTACTCATTAGTAATACAATTATCCACCATACATTAACAAAAAAAAAACCTTTTATGTACACTAAGAGATAATTTTCAATTAATCTCAATATTAAAATTTGTTGTATGCACATGAATCGGTTTTTAATTTGTTTCCCACCTCCCAAGAGTGCACGAGGGAAAATAATTAAATAAATGTTGTTAGCTACTAATTGTAATTGAGATTAAAAGAAAATATATGTTCCTCCGACTTTCTTGACCATTGTTTGTCGACGACTTGTCATTGATATGCATGCATTATATATGTAGAATAAGGGTCGATCTCGAACCTCGACCCTTAATCATTTCATAAAATGAACTCGATCAAGTTCGTGTCTTCGTACGTGAAGCTCTTCGAACTAACCGATTGAGTGTGTGACAAAATAAAAATTAGTTATGATGAAAGAAAATACAGATTAGGCATCAATAATGGGTGAATTAGGAAGAAAAGCATTTGTCTATCAAAGAAAAGTACTTTGAAATAGGCCCACTTGCAAGCAAACTTTGGCAGACATATTATACTGCAAGCCATGTGAATAAAGTGATGTATATACTGCAAGCCATGTGAATAAAGTCAACACACGCAGCCACCTTTGGGCCAACAAGAAACAGCACACTTGAAGCACATATACACAAGAACCAGAAATGAGTAAGAACAAGAAAAAGCATAGCCACACAAGCACACCAGAACATACAGTAAACAAGAAAATGAGAGGACAATACAGCCACATAAACCACAACAAAAAGCAAATAAATGAACACCCAAACAACAGCGACCATTACAACCTCAGTTCTCAATTGTATTTTTTAAAAATTTTTCCAAATCTGAAAATACAGCCATACACCAGAATCCCAACATCAAAATCAATCCAAAAACAAAACCATGTTAATATAAGTAAGCTTAGAACAATAATTGACGAAAACCCTAAAAAGTTAAATTGTGCTCATCTGCCTCAGCAATGTAGACATATTCAATCAAATCTAGTAGAGCCAGAAGCCTATTTCACAAATCGCCACTTCTAGAGCTATAAAACATTTCACAAAGAACAAAACCCAAATAAACAAGCAAAGCTGATCGATTTAGGGCACCTGACTGCCTATTATTATATGGGTAATCGATTTCGGAAATCCGTAACTGTAACATCAAGGAATTAGTCTACTGTTCTGTTTCCACATGAGAAAGGCAGTCTGTATAATGGCAGCCTCATTTTATCATACGCAATTGAATCAGTTTTTCCCCAAACAAAAAATTAAAGATAAGGAACAACGAATAATAATAAGAACCTAGGTAGACTTACAGCGAGCAAGCGGAAGCACGAGGAAGAAGAATGAAATGAGAGTAAAATAACTGGGAATGAGACCGGAGGGCCGCGGGTGGAACCTGTCACGAGCGGTGGTGGCGTCGCGAGGCAACTGGGAATGGCGTTGCGAACGGAGGCTCGCGACCGGGACCGAGTGACGTTGCGAGCGGCTATCGGAGTGTGGCCGGTGGTGAGAAGTGGCGGCGGGTTTTCGTCGGAGGGAGTTTGTCGATTCACATTGCGGGAATTTGGTACCTAGGGCTTCATCAGCGTGACTTTTGGAAAGAAAATGAGAACATTTTAGTTCCAAGTGAAAATTTTAAGTGGGAAGAATATTTTGGGTTAAAAACAAAAACACGATTTGTATGCAATGGAAACAAAAAACGTGTTTTATGTTTGTAATTTGTTAAATAAAATTAAATATAATTACCGACGGAAATCATCCGTCGGTAAAATTAAAGATTAATATTTATTTTTTTAAATATAATTTGATATATTTACTAACGAATTAAATCCGTCGCTATAATAAAGATTAAATTTATTTTTAAAAAATAAATTTGATATATTTAGCGACGGAATAATCCGTCGGCAAATTAAAGAGTAAAATAAATTTTTAGAAAAATAAAATTTGATATTTTTACTGACGGATTATTTCCGTCGTTAAATTAAATACTAAAAATAATTTTTATAAAAATTAAATTTAGTATATTTACTGACGGATTAGATCTGTCAGTAATTGAAATAATAACATTCATTTCTTTATATAAAATTTTATATATTACCGACGGAATTTTTTGCCGCTAAATTAATAATCAAAAATTTTTATTTTTTTTAAAAATATTTGTATACTTACCGACGGATAAATCCGTCTGTAAATAAAAGAATGAAAATTTATCTATTTATCGACGGAAATATTTCGTCGGTAAATTTCTGCGATGTAATCCCTCCAAAATAACGACGAATTTATCGACAGAAAATTATCCGTCGCTATTTCCGTCGGTAATCCGTCGCTAAAACCGTCAAAAATTTTAATTATTGATTTTTTAAAAATAAATCATATTAAATGAATAATCCGTCGGTAATTCGTCAGTAATTCGTCGGTATATACCGACGAAAAAATTCCGTCAGTAAATCCGTCGTTAATCGAGCAGTTTCTTGTAGTGTTAATTGTGACATTTAAAATGTGTCACTAAAAATCAATAATAATATTTTAATTTTACTTATTATTTTTTATATTAAGAATTCCCACAAGAGTATAGATGTTATAATTGTGTGACTAATAATATATTATTTAGTTACACATAAAATTTATGTGTGCCTAAAAAAACACATGTGATGATATGATAGTTTGTTTGACAAAAATAATTAATTAATAGAAAATACAAATTAAAAACTATATTACTAATAATGTATTATTAAAATATAATAATATTTAAATAAAATAGCTTATTTTGGAAGCATATCCTATCTATACATATAAATACTTATCAAAGAATTAAATGAAATACCTATATAGCCTAATGGCTAAAACTTTCTTTCACCCGTTCACAGGTACGGATTCGAATCTTGCAAGAAATAATAAATAAATAAAATAAATATGTAAATATATATGTAAAATAAATGAAATGACCAACCATACGAAAAATTGATCACATCAAAATTGTAGATTGGAAATTGCAACATCTAGTTTTACGATTTGATCGACTAAAAAGGTTATTAAATGAATTGTAATTATAATTGAAACGATCGAAAAAGAAATATGAGTTAATATATGCTCCAAGGTTGAAAATATCATAAAAAATGAATTCTTTAGTTATAAAATCGAAATATTATGTTGATCCTTATGGGTCTCTTGAATCCTCTTTTTAAATATGAGTTAATATATGCTCTAGGTTGAAAATATCATAAAAAATGAATTCCTTAATTATAAAATCGAAATAGTCAATTGAATTCAACTTCTTAATTTCCGATTCAATCTTCTCTAAATGTACGAAAGAAGAAAAAATCCGCAAGCTCTTCTTTGTTTTGTGGTGATAATAACAAAATATCAAATTGGCTCAATCGTCTTTATGTTGATCCTTACGGGCCTCTTGAATCCTCTTTTTACATATTTATAAAATAAATATTTCCCTTCACATACATGTGTGGATAAAAGTTAAAGATGCACATAATTTAATATGTGCAAGTAAAAACTTTTAACAATATAATTATAGTAACACAATGTTACACTTATTTTATGTATGAGTAAAATGCAATGCCCACACAAAAATAGATTTTACCCACACATATGAGGAGTGGGTAAAACCCAAATTTCTTGTAGTGATATCACTTTCTGTTAAAAATATTATCACTTTATATATGTTATATTAATTATTCATGAAATCATTCGTTATCACGTTTATTCAATTGGTCAATTATCACTTTTATTAAAACTATAAATTGTTCATGAAATTTACTTTCGTAATTATTTATCATCTTTTATTAAAAATATTTTTACTTTTTTTAATATTATCATTTAGTATTTATAGTATAAATTATTCATGAAATAATTCACATCACTGTTATAACTTTTCATCAATTGGATATCACTTTTATCACGTTTTATCCTTCTTAGGAATGTCTCTTTAACATTATGAATTATTCATAACATAATTCAAATGAAAATTTATTTTTTTTATTTGATCAGTATTTTTTATATTAAAAATATTACTAATTTTTACCTAAAGCATTGCATGTGAAATTTTTTTCATAAATGGGTGGTGATTAGATTCGAACCCTGCACCTTTGGTAGGCCATGATTCTGATACCAAATTATTGATATTCACAATCTTTTTTTCTACAATTGAGCATGTTAACACTAATATTGTTTTGCAAACTGAAGTCACTGCTTAGAAAACAATTATCAACCTCAGGAGTTAGGGTGCTCAAAATTGCGTATGTCAACACCAATAATTTTTTTCTAACTAAAGTTAGAACCTAGCAAACAAAACAAGATAAGTGCTATTAATATCTAAGGAAAATGCCTAGTCATCAAACTCATAAGTTGAATAATCAGATCGAGCCTTCCAATAATCGGATCGCGTATGTTCTCAGAGAGAATGAGTGGGGAAGGGGGTGGGACAACATAATCAGGCGTGGAGGGGGTGGCACAACATCATCAAATGGGGGTGGATAACAACATCATCCAAACTGTCAAAATTTAGGGTGGATAACAACATCATCCAAACTGTCAAAATTTGCAAAAATTGGAAAATCTTTCAAACTGTCAAATTTTGGAAAACTGGAAAATAGTCCAAATTTGCTAATTTGGAAAATCTTCCAAACTGTCAAATTTGCGAAATCCTCCAAATTTGCGAATTTTGCGAAAACTCTAAAAATTTTCAAACTGTCAAGTTTGCGAACTGGAAAATCCTCCAACAACTTGTATAACAATTTAATCCATCATCTTATGCCCTTTTTCAACGTTCACACATATTCTAGATTGAAATAAATTCAAAATTACATCAAAGGATCCTACTATCCTATGCAGGGATTTACATGTGATCTTCAGACCATAATAGTTGGAATCATATAATCAAAACCTGCAAGACAATGTTAACATATAAAAATCCAAATATCCTTAGAACTATCCGAATAGTTTATCATATAGAGCACATAAACCCTAACTAAATGCTTTACGTAAAACCAAGAAATTATCGCTCTAATACTAATTGATGGTGATTGGATCTTATGGTCTACGTAATCCATTCGGGTACCATGCACATCTAACGCAGCGAAATTATAGAAAGTAATACCTTTCACCAAAAACTGAATGAGAAGTCTGAATCAGCTGTAGAAACGACTTCTTGATCTTCTTTTGTATTCCTATGCTTCGTCTAGACATTGCCCAATCCGCAGCCTCCCCTAAATTTGTCACGAATTTCTCACGTTCTCTCTTATTTGATGAGAAATATGATTTCTCATCATTTTCTGAAAAGTGGCGTTAATTCAAGTGAGGGACCAGGAGGAGAAATTAGGAGTAGGCCTTTCACTGGACTTAAGCATACGAGTTTGCTCAAAACTTATTATGCTTAAGCCTAATAAAAATAAGTGGCGTTAATTCAAGTGAGGGACCAGGAGGAGAAATTAGGAGTAGGCCTTTCACTGGACTTAAGCATCCGAGTTTGCTCAAAACTTATTATGCTTAAGCCTAATAAAAATAATTCAATCTCACTAAAGAATTATTATTGCACTGCCACCCTAATCCCAAATTATGTTATGAGCTCCTTCTTATTATGAACCCCTTTAACTCTCCGTGTTTAAGATATACAATATCTATTAATTAAATGAGTTATTGACAACTTAATTAATTAATCTCTTATCCAGGAGTAGTGTCACTCAACCTTATTATCATGCCGGAGCAAATCCATCTGCAGGGTTTACATGATAATCCTTATGAGCTCCTCAAGGGGACATCATCAATCGAATTTATTAGGATACAGATTCCTTCTACAATCTACATCACACCATTGAAATAGTACCATCTCCCAACTCACCAAGTATATTGATTTGCAATTAAATATCACCCATTGATGAATCAAAAAAATAAATACTGAATTATGTGTCGAGGTTATTGTATAGTGATTAAGAGTATGAACATCCATAATAACTGAGGTCTAGTTCTCTTATATAGTCAACATAAATCAAACAACCTCACGCGGTCCTACTCAATACACACAAAATGTACTAGTGTAATTGTATAGCCAAGATAAACTAATACCAAATCACACTACAACCATCTCGATAGATTGTCCTCATCTATATTGGTTGTGAGCATCTGTTTATACTTTATAAGGAGCTGATAATATGATCTTCTGTGTGACGCCACACACCATATTATCTACAATATAAAGTAAGTAGAATATTGCAGCAACATATAAATAAATTATAAGATGAAATCATTTGATCAATGATTCTCATTTCAAATATTGTTAAAACATTGTTCATACTAAAGTTAGGCTTTTAGTATACAATTTAACACATCATCATGCAGAATGGATGTGGGAGAGGATGGCATATGTTGGGTAGATTTGAATTTCGATATAATATGTTGACTAAAAAATTGTGATAAAAAATTATAGAATAGAATTTGAGTCAAGTCAAGAGTCATACTTTTTCTCCTTAAGACGAAATTGGCTCGCTCTGATGCTTACGGTACGATGACAATCATGTCCAAGATACAATGACTCACATCTTATGATAGTAGCACTAAAAATCATAAGATATGGCGAACCAATTGGTATTATGAGCTCACCTTAAGAGTAGAACGTTATTGGAATACACTATGAATTAGTTTGAACAACTAGATTTCACTAGACTTTATTGGATTTTCACGACATGTGTGTGAGAGTGTGTATTCGGAATCATTTTCAAGTTACATTCCAGTGACGAATTATGGAAATGAAGGGCCTATTTATAGATTTTAAGGCGTCTTTACGTGAATTGATGCGACTATTGGATTTGATTTTGAATTCAAATTTAAATATCCTTCTTGAAAAGACAATTATTCAACAATCACAACATTTGATCACACCTCTTCATAGACACACTTTAATCTAATAGATACCATTTTAAGGTGACTTTTCCATTCACCTAAAATTTTCCAACAGGATAACATCATCATTAGGCAGAATGGGTGTTGGAGGGGGTTAGACAACATCATCAGACAGAATGGGCGGGGGAGCGAATGAGACAACAACATTATTAGGCAAAATGGATGGGGGAGGAGGTAACACAACAACATCATCAAGAAGAATGGATGGGGGAGGGGGTGGGACAACATCCTTAGACAGGATGGGTAGTGGAGGGGGCGGGACAACATCATCATTAGACAGAATGAGTGTTGAAAGGGGTTGGACAACATTATCCGGCATAATAGGTAGGGGAGAAGGTGGGACAACAATATTATAAGGCAGAATGGGTAGGAAAGGAGGTGTGACAACAACATCATTAGGCAAAATAGGTGGAGAGGGTGTGAGACTATAACATCATCAGGTAGAATGGGTGGGAGAGGGGTGAGACAACATCATCATATGAGAGGAGGTGGGATAACAACAACATTAGGCAGAATGGGTGAGGAAAGGGGTGGAACAACATCATTAGACAGAATGGATGGGGGAGGGGGCGGGACAACATCATCAGGAAGAATGGGTATTGGAGGAGATGATACAATATCATCATTAGATAGAATGGGTGGGAGAGGGGGTGGGATAAAATCATCAGGTGCAGTAGGGGGTGGGACAACAACATCATCCGAAGAATAGATGGGAAAGGGTGTGAGACAACATCATTATGTGGGGGAGGGGGTGGGACAACAACATTATCAGTCAGAATGGGTGGGAGGGGGGGTGGGACAACATTATCAAGCAAAATGGGTGGGGAAGGGGGTTTGACAACAACATCATTAGGTAGAATGGGTGGGGGTAGGGATGGGACAATATTAGGCAAAATGGGTGGGGTTGGGACTACTTTCTCAACTACTACTCGAAATATGAAATGTTCTCGGTCAATAAGAGTGAAGAAGAGAGTGTATCTTACCTTGATTCCCCCCATCTCCACAAATTCCCTCCATCCAGTACCAAAATTCTTTTCCCGGCGATGGTATGTGATTAGCCATAATATAGTGGGCATGACCAATTAAAGAAATTATCGAACCACAGGGAGGAAGGTACTAGAGTTTAAGCGATCTCAAGTTTATCGTGATTTTATAAGGACGACGGAAGAGAGGATAGGAGCAAATGAATGCAATTATGCTAAAGCAAGAAATAAAGATAAAATGAATGCAAAGATAAGATGGTTCCAAATGATGCAAGGATGAGATTAACAACAATCATGGCATAGATAATTAAGTAATTATGCAATTAATTCTAATCTCTCATGGACAAGGTATAGAAGCGATCACTAATTCCACCTAAACTCTCTCTCGAGATGGATAGGATGTAGGCCCTCAACAAGGCTCCCAAATGCACATAGGATCGAGACAATAGCAAACACCTCCCACTAGGTACTAATTACTCTATGAGTTCCCTAATTAGGTACTAAATCATAAGCAATATTCCCTTTTAAGGTACTATGAATTCACTAATTGTTTGGGTCTCCTCATTTAATCAACCAACCTCTCGATTAAGCTAATCAAATGTTCTATCAAAGGGTTCTAAATCTAGAAGGATATCTCTATCTCATTCTAAATTAATGCACATGAAGTGTATGATGAAATGATTCAATGAACTATCTTAAACACATAATTGATTTCTCAATCTAATCACATGCCCATGACAATTAATCACACAAATCATCATATACATCAAGCAATCAACAATCAATGATAGAAATAACACAAAGCCCATTCAAGATTAAAATCAATTTGCATAAAAACTAAATTATCCAACACCAATCATGGAGCTAATTTCACAAAGGAGATTAGCCTCTCATATCCATAAGAAAATTAACATAGACATTAAGATCCTTACAAAACATGATCAATCTATAAAGAAATGCACAAAAATTAGAATTAGATTCCCCCTTTGAAGTGCTTCAATGGAGATCTCCTTCTTCTTCTTGTGATCTCACTCTCCCTTGCTTCCTTGATCACTTGGATGGTGGATTTGATGGAGGGGATCAAGTGTAGATGGGTGGATGAAGAATGGATGAAGATGATGGTGGAAAATGGAAGAAATGGTGTGTGAGGTGTGTGTGGAAGGGGTGGAAATCGGATTTTTTTTATAAAATCTGAATGGAGGGGTATTTATACTCCTTGGGAGGCTTCTAGAAGGATTCTGATTTTTTTCTGATCCCTGACACGACACGAGTCGTGTGGCGCAACACGGCCATAAGGTGCCCGTGTTGCGTGAACTGATGCTCCCGCACGGCCATCGCTTACAGGCCCGTGTTGGCTACACGGGTCGTGTGCTGCAACACGAGTCGAGCTCCGCAACACGGCCAAGTGGTGGTCGTGTTGGATGAATAGATGTTGCCGCACGACCATTCTGGACAGGCCCGTGTTAGCTACACGAGTCGTGTACTGCGACACGGCTCGTGCCACCGACACGGCCAGTCGTGTTGCTGCTGCCCTGATTCCTTCACTGTTTTGGCTCGTTCTCCCTCGTTTCAACTCCACCTCATTCACACACATTTCCATGAAAACACAAAACACAACCAAATAACACATAAAATACGGATAAAAATATACGAAAACACATATAAAAAGGCACTAAAATCTAGGTGAAAATATCACTCATCAGTATGTCAATTCATAGTCTCGTTGATTATCAAAACGAAGCACCATCTGTTTATCAACATCAGCATCATTGGGGAGGCGGTGGTGATTGGATTTAAGACTATCTCCTTCAATACTTGACAGGACCACCCTTTTTCTGAAAAAAATAGTCCATTGATATTTCGCAAATTAGAATAAGAGAGAGAGAGCCGTAGATTGGATTAAGAGAGAGAGAGAGAGTCGCAGATTGAAAACTCCACAAATTAAAATACGAGAGAGAGCCACAGCTCGGAATAAGAGAGAGACCCATAGATCAGAATGAGAGAGAAAGAGAGCCACATATCGATTTGGATATTCCTTAAGAAGGCATTGCAATAAAGAAAATAGTTGAAGTTGACATGTTTTTATCAATTAGCATGTAATTGATTGGTCGTAGATAGTCGGGATGACCAATTAAAGAATTTATCGAACTACAGGGAGGAAGGTACTAGAGTTTAAGCGATCTCAAGTTTATCGTGATTTTATAAGGACGGCGGAATGGGATAGAAGATAAGCGTGCAAATGAACGCACTTAAACTAATGCAAGAAATAAGATAAAAGCAAAGATAAATGATGGGTTCCAAATGATGCATGGATGAGATTAACAATAATCATGGCATAGATAATAAAGTAATCATGCAATTAATTCTAATCTCTCATGGACAAGGCATATGAGCGATCACTAATTCCACCTAAACTCTCTCTCGAGATGGATAGGATGTAGGCCCTCAATAAGGCTCCCAAAAGCACATAGGATCGTGACCAAAGCAAACACCTCCCACTAAGTACTACTTACTCTACGAGGTCCCTAATTAGGTACTAAATCATAGGCAATATTTCCTTTTAAGGTACTATGAATTCACTAATGGCTTGGTTCCCCTCATCTAATCAACCAATCTCTCGATCAAGCTAATCAAATGTTCTATCAAAGGGTTCTAAATCTAGAAGGATATCTCTATCTCATTCTAAATTAATGCACATTAAGTGTATGATGAAATGATTCAATGAACTATCCTAAACATATAATTGATTTCTCAATCTAATCACATGCCCATGACAATTAATCACACACATCATCATATACATCAAACAATTAACATTCAATGATAGAAATACACAAAGCCCATTTAAGATTAAAATCAAATTGTATAAAAACTTAATTATCCAACACCAATAATAGAGCTAATCTCACAAAGGAGATTAGCCTCTCATAGTCACAAGGAATTCAACATAGACATTATAATCCTTACAAACCATGATCAATCTATAAATAAATGCACAAAAATTAGAATTAGATACCCCCTTTGAAGTGCTTCAATGGAGATCTCCTTCTTCTTGTGATCTCACTCTCCCTTGCTTCCTTGATCACTTGGATGGTGGATTTGATGGAGGGGATCAAGTGTGGATGGATGGATGAAGAATGGATGAAGATGATGGTGTAAAATGGAGGAAATGGTGTGTGATCTAGGTGCAGGAGTGAAATCCTTCGAAAATTCTGATCAAATATTGAAGTATTGGGTATTTATATCCCTTGGGAAGTTTCTAAAAGAGTTCTGATATGTTTCTGATCCTGCAGCAACACGGCTCGTATGCTGCAACACGCCTCGAGTCGTGTCAGGGTTTCTGGATCAATGTGAACTTACGATGGCACACGAGTTGTGTGCCGCAACACGGCCAAGGGATGCTCGTGCTGTGCGTTCTAATGTCGTCGCACGACTATCTCTTATAGGCCCATTTGCAGTACACAGCTCGTGTAGCACGACACAGCTCGTGTACTTGAAACGGCTGGCCGTGTTCTTGCTGCCCTATTTTTTTCTTCCTTCTTCTGTCTCCCTTCTTCATTTTCGCTCCAATTTCACCTGTTTTACATACGATTAAGTTCATTCACGAAAACACACATAAAAAGATACTAAAATTTAGGTGAAAATATCACTCATCACACCCCCAAACTTAAAGTGTTGTGCGTCCCCGCACAACGAAAATGATAAACCAAAGGGTGAGATTTTCACCTAGGAAAAGACTAAACGAACATAAGTAATAACACATCAATAACAATAAGAATCACAATTTATGCTAAGTCATCCTACAACATTAAACTCATGACATAAGGAATTAACAAGTTCAATCACAAGAGAATAAAGTGTAATATAGTCCTTTTTGGTCCAAGCCTCACATAGGTTATCAATTTCACTTAACACTCTTTCAAGTAAGGTAACAACACTCATCAATCGATTGGCTTGACTCGCTATAAGCTTGCTCGTGGACTACATTCACAAACCACCAAAATTTCAATTAATGATCAAAAAGGTCTTTAATTAGGATGTAATGATAAGCTCTTTGGTAGGGTAGGAAGAGTATGCATATTAGTGACTAATCAAGTGTAAGTAATCGAAGAGGTAGTTACTTTCTTCCATTCCTTAACATTTTCTTTCTTCCTTTCTTTTCTTAATTGATCACAAGCACTATCAATCAACTTTTCTTGAATTGAGTTTCTTTCAATGCATGCTTCCTTCTTCGAACTTTTAAATTCTTGACCATATTGTTGTTGCTTTGCTCATTTTCTTGTTTTTTGGTTGCATGTTCATTCTTTTTTTTTCTTTTCATCATTTTTCTTACTTTTTTACCATTTTCTTTTTCTTCTTTTCTTTCTCATCAAACCTTTATAGCTACCATCTCCTCAATCACTCACACCAACGGGTAAATATATAAGGCTCACGTGGGTAATTAAGGCTTGTAATGTGCTTATATCACAATAAATATGCTTGAAGGCTCAAAATGGTTGACTAGGGATGATGTTCATGGTAGGAAAATATATGGGAATGACTATAATAATAAGGATAGCCTTAGATCATTTCACTAATCTCCACTAATCGGGCTCATTCTTTTAGTCCTTGAGCAAGTTCTAGCTTATCAAACACAATCAATCCACTCATGAAAAAATACCATGTATGTACGATTGAGACCCAAATTCTCACAAGCTTATGCATTGGACCTTAAGGAACTTATTGCACCACATTCATCTTGAAATTGAACAAGTTAAATAAAACATGTCACAATTCGAAAGTATAGAGATTCTTAATCATAACTTGTCATTACTTACTATCACAACATGCCATCACTCATATTCAAAAATAACTCACAACATCCCAAAACGAACCACCAAATCAACCAAGAAAAAAATAAAATACCCACAAAACATAAAATAAGGACTCAACAAACAAGAAACAAAATAAAAGCACATAACATGCAAAAATAACAAAACCATCCATCAAACAATGAAACACACATTCTACATCATCCATTATCAAGTAAGCTCAAAATCATCCCAACCTTTGATTGAAAAGTAAACCTCCCAAAAATATAACACATGAAGTAGCATGCTAATCACAACAATTCAAATCACTCTCAAGTCATGCTAAACACATAGAAGTGGTAGAGTATAGAGTGAACTCCCTTATTATGAATTTGGTAGTAGAAGTTGTTAGCTCCGAGCTCAATTCTTGCTTCCAATACCCTTCATACATGCTCAACAAAAACATTAGCTCAACAATATCATTAAAAATATGGATTATCATGTACTTCAACACAACCAAACTTACCAAAATCAAACCAAAACTCATGAGAAAAATTTTAAAATTAGTCCAAAAACACGAAAAGTATATGCCTTCAAGAAAAAGTATGTTATACAACACCATATCTCCCCAAACTTAAATTGAAACAAGAGTTTCGAGTTAAGTTTACAAAAAGTGGTATGACGTACCTACACACTTCAAATCAAGAACCCTTCGTATCTTCAACACGCATCTTCCTCAAGAGCAAAATCCGCCTACAAGGCCAAAAATGCAAAACAATATCAAATCCACAATCCTTTGAAAGCACTAAATAAAGCAATAAAGATAATGATAGGTTGCCTCCCATCTAGAGCTAAATTTAACGTCTTCAAGACGGATGATAGTATTTAGCTCATGGTGGTCTAGAATAGTCCTTAGGCACTGTCATAGGTTTCTTCTTGAAGTAGTGCCTTGTGCTCTCTCGTTCAACTACAAGAACGTGTCCTTTCTTATTGAATAATTCAAGCAATTGTTCTCCGAAGGCGTTTTTCACAAGGAATGGCCCTTTTCACTTGTTTTACTTTTTTCATGGGGCTTTATATGTATTTTGAACTTCAACCACATCCCCTGGTAAGAATTTGGGCATTGACAAGTGTTGGTGCCCTCTTGCAACCTTTTTCCTATAATCACCAAACAAATTTTTATCAATAAAATCATTGAAGTTCTTAAGAGAATTTGAAATTTCAATAGAATGAGTAGGTTTTGGCTTGTGGGGAGTAGAGTTTGTGATCTTATTTTCCGGAGACTTCTTTCATAAGGGCATGAATCTCTTCTTGATTTCGAATATTGACTTTCTCTACCATCTTTTCAAGACACTCGATAAATCTATCGAATTCCCCCTTCAACTCTTCTTTCAACTCTTTTGCTTTCACCCACTTAGGTATCCTTTCTCTCTTTTCCTTCATAGCCTCATCAACCCCCAAACTATCCTCTTTTCTAGCTTTAAGATCATGCATTCGCTCTTTGTTCCGGAGGTAGAATACTTGTTGTTCTCTTCTTGAAGTCTCTCCATAGTGGACACGATTTGACTTACTTGGTGCTCCAATGAATTCAACTTAGCATTGAATGCTACCATTGTATTCATCATCATTTCACACAAGTTTTTGATTCTATCAATCCACGCTTGATTAGAATTCCTCCCCTCTTCTAAGCGATCCATAACCATTTCAAATAACTTTTCTCCAAGCATCGCTATGTGGTTATGTTAGGTGGAATAAGAGGTGTTGGAATCTTGAAAATTTTCCCATAGTTGTGGTTGATTTCCTTCTTGATTTCTAGAAAAATTTCCTTGAAAAATATCTTCCACACCTTGAGGGTATACCTATTGGTGCATTTGATGAGGAACTCCAAAATTCTTATAACCTTGTTGTTGGAATTGCATATCTTGTACTCCGTAATCCGGTTGCAAATTAGGCTCACAATTTAGCATTTGAAATCCTTGAAAATTTTCTTGTGTTTTCATAGCGGAATGAACACTTCTATTCACCAAATCACGAAGAATATCCATGGAGCTCATTTTTTTTTTGCTTGTTCTCCTTCTTCTTCCTTCTCAAGGTATGCGCCTACAAGAGAAAGAAAAATTAGGACAAAATTTTTCAAAGCAAATATAAGATGCAAAAATAAAAATAAATGTCCTTATTAAGACCACTCTAAACAATCCTTTATCAAACTACTAGCGACCATTATCTCCCCAGCAACGACACCATTTGATTGGTTGTAGATAGTCGGGATGACCAATTAAAGAATTTATCGAACCACAGGGAGGAAGGTACTAGAGTTTAAGCGATCTCAAGTTTATCGTGATTTTATAAGGACGACGGAATGAGATGGAAGATAAGCGTGCAAATGAACGCACTTAAACTAATGCAAGAAATAAGATAATAGCAAAGATAAATGATGGGTTCCAAATGATGCAAGAATGAGATTAACAACAATCATGACATAGATAACAAAGTAATCATGCAATTAATTCTAATCTCTTATGGACAAGGCATAGGAGCGATCACTAATTCCACCTAAACTCTCTCTCGAGATGGATAGGATGTAGGCCCTCAATAAGGCTCCCAAAAGCACATAGGATCGTGACCAAAGCATACACCTCCCACTAGGTACTAATTACTCTACGAGTTCCCAATTAGGTATTAAATCATAGGCAATATTCCCTTTTAAGGTACTATAAATTCACTAATGGCTTGGTTCCCCTCATCTAATCAACCAATCTCTCGATCAAGCTAATCAAATGTTCTATCAAAGGGTTCTAAATCTAGAAGGATATCTCTATCTCATTCTAAATTAATGCACATGAAGTGTATGATGAAATGATTCAATGAACTATCCTAAACATATAATTAATTTCTAAATCTAATCACATGCCCATGATAATTAATCACACACATCATCATATACATCAAGCAATCAACATTTAATGATAGAAATACACAAAGCCCATTTAAGATTAAAATCAAATTGCATAAAAATTAAATTATCCAACACCAATCATGGAGCTAATCTCACAAAGTAGATTAGCCTCTCATAGTCACAAGGAATTCAACATAGACATTATAATCCTTACAAACCATGATCAATCTATAAAGAAATGCACAAAAATTAAAATTAGATTTCCCTTTGAAGTGCTTCAATGGAGATCTCATTCTTCTTCTTGTGATCTCACTCTCCCTTGCTTCCTTGATCACTTGGATGGTGGATTTGATGGAGGGGATCAAGTGTGGATGGATGGATGAAGAATGGATGAAGATGAGGTATAAAATGGAGGAAATGGTGTGTGATTTAGGTGTAAGAGTGAAACCGTTCAAAAATTATGATCAAATATTGAAGTATTGAGTATTTATATCCCTTGGAAAGTTTCTAGAAGGGTTCTGATATGTTTCTGATCCTACAGCAACACGACTCGTGTGCTGCAACATGCCTCGAGTCGTGTCATGGTTTTTGGGTCAATGCGAACTTACAACGGTACACGAGTTGTGTGCCGCAACACGACCAAGGGATGGTCGTGTTGTGCGTTCTGATGTCATCGCACGGCCATCTCTTACAGGTCCGTTTGTTGTACATGGCTCGTGTACTTAAAACAGTTGGCCATGTTCTTGCTGCCCTATTTTCTTCTTCCTTCTTCTGTCTCCCTTCTTCATTTTCACTCCGATTTCATTTGTTTTACGTACGATTAAGTTCATTCACACTCAATTCCATAAAAACACATAACTCCACCAAATAACACATAAATACGGATAAAAATATACGAAAACACACATAAAAAGATACTAAAATCTAGATGAAAATATCACTCATCAGTAATTAGCATAATTAGTGATTCTTTTATTTTATTCTATATTTGTCTTCCAAAAATCATGGGAAGAGATTTGTATACACGTGTATTAATAAAAGTTTTCCCAATCACCAATTCATCGGTGATCACCATATCAATTGTTTACATGGTATCGGCCTTCTCGATGTCTTAAATTTTGCTCTTCCGCACATAATTCTTTTTGCCAAAACTCCTATTCTTTCTCATCCGATTCCTTCATCACCATGGCAGCACAAATTCCTGATCCTTGATCTACCTGTTAATACTATGATTAATATGATGCTGGTAAAATTTGACTCATTCACTTATCTCATTTGGCAGTGTAAGATACTACATATGGCCGAGTGTTTCGATCTACAGGGTTTTCTCGATGGTATGGCCGTTGCTCCTTCATCCACCGTGACATCCGATTCTGGTGAATCTTCTCTCAACCCCACTTATCTCTTATGGTGGATGAAAGATCATAACTTGTTGTCTGTTTATGGACCTCCCTCTCTGTAGATGCCATGACTGAGGTCATTGAATGCTCGTCGGCGCACTCTGCTTGGACAATATTACAGGTTGCCTTCTCTGACTCCTCAGCCTCTCGCACACATCAATTGCATGAGGAGCTTCTCTCCCATAGGTGTGGTGATCAATCCATCGAAGAATATGGCAGGAAATTCAAAGAGTTGTGCAATCAATTATCTGCGATTAATCATCTGGTCGATAATTTCGACAAATGCCACTGGTTCTTGCATGGAATAGAAAGTTAGTTTACCTCTTTTGCAGACACACGGCGCACTCTTACTCCTCTGCTTGCGTTTTGCGATCTCTTGCATCAGTCGAAATAATTCAAGTTCATGCTTCATGCTATGGACGACATGCTTGTTTCATCCCCTACTTTCTCAGCAGAATGAGGTCGGTCAGAAAATGGGCAGCACTCTGGTGGTCGTCATGATTCAAGTTTGGGTGGTAACCGATCTGCCGGACACCATTCTAGTTATGGTCATGGTTTTTTTAATGGCAAGGGGCGTGGTGGACAATCTAGCCATCCTTCAAATTTAGGTCGTGGTCGTGGTAATTTTAATGGAAAGAATCACACTTACACACATCGTTGTCAAATATGCCATGGGGATCACTATGCAGACAAGTGTCCCCAATTTCTCACTGCCAGTAGTTGTATTCTTGCTACTCATTTGGCTCAGGCATTTAAACCATCCTGTAATATGACTCATCCGGCCCTAATGGGTATCTCGATTCCAGTGCCTATGCTCATATGACGAATCTGCATTCAGCCCACGATTCCTACGAGCCTTACTCTGGTAATGGATCTGTTATTGTTGGTAATGATAATTCTTTATCTAGAAGTGTGATGTGGAAAGTTTTCACTCATGTGGTCAGTTTTAGCTCGTATCGATGAGCCTTGAATTCAATTTGTATCAGATAGTTTAGGCTCGTACCAAGGAGCATGACTTGAATTTGCTGACAATTATACTCATGTCAAAGAGTCTTGAACTTGACTTGTAGACAGGTTATACTCTTTTCAAGGAGTCTTGAACATGTACAAAGTTTCGTCTCTTCTCAAAAAGATTTGATTTGATTAAAACAGTTTAAACTCGTATCAAGGAGCATTGTGTGGACAGTTTTCGCTCATGTCGAGGAGCATAATGTATAGATATTTTGGATAAATTTAGCTCATATCAAGGAGCATAATACTGTAGATAGTTTATCTCGTGTTGAAGAGCATAACTTGTAAGGATTTTAGATAAGTTTAACTCATATCAAGGAGCATAATGTGGACAGTTTACGTTCGTGTCGATGAGCTTTGTATGGATAGTTTTTGCTCGTGCCGATGAGCATGACTTGAGAGTTTTTAGATGTAGTGGTCATTTAACATGGTATGAGAGTCAAGGCCTAACAAAGGTCCAGTGTTCAAACCTCACCACCGTCTAAGTATTAAACGACTCTCCTCTCTATCATTTTAAGGTTTCAGATGAGGTGGTCATTTAATAAAACATATTATGACATTTTATAAATTTATAATATTTAAATTAAAAAATAAATTTATATATATAATAAATTTAATTTATTACATTTTTTTAAAATATAAAAAATATATATTAAATAAGAAAAATATAGAAAAATTATATACTTGTAAGCCTCAATTAATTTCCCTTCCATATTTAACTAATTTTTTTAATTTGATATTAATCAAGGCCATTTAATTTTATTATATAATTAATTTTTTAATTTTCTAATTTTATAATAATCAAACAGAGCCCTTTAAATTTATTTAATTGAGTTAATGAATAATCCATCTTAAATAAGATGTTTCGTGAGACGATCTCACCCAAGTCTTTCTTTATTTGTAGTTGTATATAAATTATGACAAACATCTTGTAGTCAAGAAAAACTAATACCAAATCACACTACAACCATCTTGATATATTATCCCCATCTATCTCGATTGTGAGCATCCATTTATAATTTATAAAGAGCTGATAATATGATCTTCCATGCGATGCCATACACCATATTATCTATAATATAAAATAAATGGACTATTGCATCGAAATATAAAAATATGATAAGATGAAATCATTTGATCAATGATTCTCATTTCAAATATTGTTAAAAAATTATTCATACTAAAGATAAACTTTTAGTATACAACCTAATACACACAAAAATATAAAGCAAACTTTAATTTCTATTTTTATCTTCAATTTTCTCCATCTTTTCAATTTTACTATATTTAGAAATCATTCAAATTTAATCTTGACTATCTATTTAATACTTCAATAATAAATTTTTTTAATTTTTTTAATTAACAATATAAGTTTGGTAAATATTTGAGATATTTTTGACTAAACAAATAAGGACTAAAATTAAAAATTACAATAGTTAAAGGACCAAATGAAGATTTTGTGATAATTTGACAAAAGATTTAAAGGACAAAATGTGATAATTTGACTGAAAAAATTTATAATTTCTCACAATATCATAAAAAGGTGTTTAAAGATATTATATTTAAAGTAATATTTTTTGAAATTGGGTCGGATTGGCCGGTTACACCATAAATGGCAGTCGGAACCAGCCCGGAATATAAAAAATTTAGGTCGAATCGGGTTGGACCAGAAAAATCGATTGAATCGATTTTGGGCTGGTTCCGACTCCGATTTTCAATCGAACTAACCGGTTTGATCCGATTTTGAAAACATTGTCTTAAATATAATACTCCCTCCGTCCGCTTCTAAGGTATTCATTTTACTATTTTTGGCGTTCACTTCAAAGGTATTCATTTTCCCTATTTAGTAAAAAAGTATAGAATATGGCTCATCACTTCCCTCTAATACAACTACCTACTTTACATATAATAATAATACTCCTTAATCCACGTGCAAAAAATAAATAGATACCTAATTACCGACGGAGGGAGTATCTTTAATCACATTTTTTATGATATGGTGAGAATTTTAATATAATGTGATAAATTAAAATTTTTTCCAGTCAAAAATACAAGGAATTCAAATAATTACTCTCACATACAAAATATTAAAGTAAAATACTAAATATAACCTTATAATCCCATACACTTTTAAACCACCAACCCTACCCCTCACTCACCCACCGCGTTGATCGTCGTTGACCGGTGTTGACCAGCCATTGACCAGTGTTGACCGGCATTGACCAGTTGTTGACCACCGGCTGAACAGCCGTTGATCGCCACTGACCGCCACCGCCTGCTGCCAGAATTTAAAAAATGTAAATAAAATATGCAAAAATAAAATTGTGCAAAGCAAATTGTGCAGAACCAAATTGTGCAAAACCAAATTGTGCAAACAAATTGTGCAAATACATTGGGGTATTTATGGTATCACAATCGTAATTGTGTAGTTATGAGTAATAGTACTTTGAGTCATGTAGTTTACAACAATTATGCATTATTTTATGTATCCAATAGTAAGTGACCCATAAATATATTAATTTTTAATCAATCTATAAATTAATATGTAATAGAGTCAATTCAATTTACTTTAATTTAATTTACATAAGATTTATATTTTGATAATTTATTTTTTCTTAATATTCAACTAATCTATTTAAGTTATTTATTTATAATTTTAATTTAGAGATCATATTTATTATTGAATTTATTTTATTTTTGATATATATTTTTAATTTAATATTTACTCTAAAATACCTATAATTTAATTTAATTAATCTATTTTACGATGAAATATCGTCTTCATTTAATTGACCAAATTTCAGTATATTTTTTAATTAATTATTAATTTTAACCCATGAATATAAGTAAACGTATTTATAATGTATTTTAATAAAATTTTTGAATGTGATGGATACGAGTAACAAAAAAAATGATATGAGAAAAATATATTTTATACAAAAGTTTATGCAAAGGTACATGTTTGATCATTAGAAAATACAAGATATAGTTATACATGTTAAAATACTTACAAATAATAAGTGTTGGAGAACATATTTGTTATAAGTACGGATGACAAAGAGACGGGTGTACGTTTTTGGTACTCTAGGAATGAGTGATATTTTTATAAATAAAGTGTAAGTGAGAGGTTAGTTGTCGTAATCTTTTTACTATTTTATAAATGTGAAATGTGAAGACTTGAATGGAAAAAATAAAAAATATGAAGATAAATTTGGGATGGAGATAGTAGTATATTTTTTATTATAATATTTATTTAAGCATTTAAAAATATAGATATATAAAAAAAATATTAAATGGATAAAGTGTTATGGAGTTAAAGTATCTTTTATTTTCCTATATCATCATCTGTACCACACACGTTTAGAATTTAAGCTTTTCTTCTGGTATGGAAGGAATACCACTTTTTAGGTCGACCACTACATAGGAGCGATAGCGAAGGCAAGCCGTATAAAGGCGAGATATTTTTCTTTCTAACCAAATAATTACTAGTACACCTAGTGTGATTCCTAATACAAGAATGAAAATAGGGACAAGCATCCATATGCTTCTTTTAAGGACCCCAATCTGAAAAAAGAATTGATAGCTTCTATTTTTGTTGTATCAATTATCATTTCAATGATCAACTTCTCCCATAATGATAGATGTAGTTTCTCTATCACTTATGTATTATCTATTCAATAATATGACACAAATATATGTACCATAATATTTAATTTGCAACTGTCGATCATGATGACATGATCCAATAATCTCGGAACCAATTAAACAATATGTACATATACTCCAAACTAGTTATTATTTCTTAAATTATTCAAAGGCGGCACAACATCATAATCATACTTGGAACTAGTGATTTCTATTCAAGGCCTACATCAGTATAACAAACAAACACATAATAAATCAATACATCACATCTCAGTATATTAAATACATCAAATAATAATCAAGAAAACATCGACACATAAAACAACGTTGGATGTGTTGAATATTAAATTTAATTTTGTAACAGATAATTCTAGAATACTACATATAACTTAATTAGGAAGGAATAGACTAGTAAAAAATTGAGTCCAATACGCAACCTTAGGCAGAAAAGTAATTTGGTAGAATGATCTAGCCTGCAATTTTCCACTGCCTCCTGTCACCTATAAATATGTGTAAAGTTGTGATAATTGTAATAGCAATAAAAAACATAAAAAACCATCTATTCACTTGCTATTCACTCTACGTTCACCTGCTCCCACTTTAAATCATTTCACACTTTATTTCTTCAAAATCAATTACTCCCAACATCAACGTCCCCACGCCACTCATTATCAACTACACCCTTCATCCATCTTTTATTTTTAAAATACCAACAGTGGTACCAGAGCCATAAGATCCTTCCGTGAATGATGGCTAATAACCTTCAATCTTTTCAAGTCATGTTGCTCAACAAGAGCAACTTTGATAATTGGTTCGTTGACTTCCAAATTTGGGAGATTGTAGAAAAAGGGTACGAACAACCGGAAGACGTGGCGACACTATCTCAACTACTAAAGGACAAGTTGAGAGATTCAAGAAAGAGGGACAAGAAGACTCTCTTCCTCATCTACCAAGCATTGGGAGATGATAACTTCGAGAAAATCTCGAGTGCAACTACCGCCAAGGAAGCATGGGGCAAGCTCCAAGTGTCATGCAAAGGAGCCGATCAAGTTAAAAAGGTACGCCTTCAAACTTTAAGAGGAGAATTTGAGTCTCTACATATGAAGGAGTCCGAATCTATTTCGGATTATTTTACAAGATTTTTGGTGGTCTCAAATCAAATGAAAAGAAATGGTGAAAAATTGGAGGATGTTAGAATAATGAAAAAAATACTACGTTTGTTGACTCCCAAATTTGAGCAAAATGTGGTAACTATTGAGGAGACTAAAAATTTGGAGGAGATGATAATTGATCTCTTGATGGGGTCGTTCCAAGCTTATGAAGAGAAATAAAATAGAAAACAAGATATGGTAGAGCAATTATTAAAATTACAAGTGAGTGCAAAGGAGAAAGACGAAGGTCCAAGTAGAGGTCAAAGTCGTGGCCAAGGACAAGGTTGAGGTCGTGGACGTAGATGAGGGGGCTATGGAAATCATAGACAGAAAAAAGAATTTGGTCGATGAAGGATCAACCCAAAATCGAGTTATGATAAATCTTATATAAAATGTTATAATTGTGATAGATTTGGGCATTATGCTTTCAAGTGTTGGAAAGAAAAACAAAAGGTTCAAGAGAAGGCCAACTTCGTTGAGAGCAAAGAGGAAGAAAATATAAGTGTGCTCTTTGCGTACAAATGAGAAAATGAAAGACAAGATGATACTTGTACCTCGATACGGGAGCGAGCAACCACATGTGTGGCAAAAGGAGTATGTTCGTGGAGTTGGATGAATCGGTAAGTGGTAATGTCTCCTTTGGTGATGAATCTAAAATTCCGGTGAAAGAAAAAGGGAAAATTTTGATTCGCTTAAAAAATAGTGGTCATGATTTTATCTCGAATGTTTATTATGTGCCCAATATGAAAAATAATATTTTGAGTTTGGGACAACCCTTAGAGAAAGGTTATGACATTCACATGAAGGATTATAACCTTTCAATAAGGGATAAGAAAAATAATTTAATAGCGAAGGTGCCAATGTCGAAAAATAGAATGTTTCTATTAAATATCCGGAATGATGTGCCAAAATTCCTTAAAGCTTGCTTTATGGATAAGTCTTGGTTATGGCACCTACGGTTTAGGCACTTAAATTTTGGAGGATTGGAGTTGTTATCAAAGAAGGAAATGGTAAGAGGATTACCATCCATCAAGCATCCCGACTAACTATGCGAAGGATGTATACTCGGGAAGCAAGCTAGAAGGTCATTTCCAAAGGAGTCAACCTCGCGAGCAAAGAAGCCGTTGGAGTTGATCCATGCCGATGTGTGTGGGCCAATCAAACCAAGCTCTCTTGGTAACAACAATTATTTCTTGCTCTTCATTGATGATTTTTCTAGAAAAACGTGGGTGTATTTCTTGAAGCAAAAATCAGAAGTATTTGAAGACTTCAAGAAATTTAAAGTTGCCATTGAAAAAGAGAGCGGGCTAGAAATCAAATCCATGAGAACCGATCGAGGCGGTGGATTCACATCCAAGGAGTTCATGGAGTATTGCGAAGCAAATGGGATCCGAAGGCCTCTTACTATTCCAAGATTTCCTCAACAAATTGGTGTAGCAGAGAGAAAGAATAGAACTATAGTGGAGATGGCGCACAACATGTTGAAGAAGAAGAATCTTCCAAAAGAATTTTGGGCAGAAGCAATGGCGTTTTCGGTATACCTGTCCAATCGATCTCCAACTCAGAGTATATGGAGAAAGACTCCACAAGAAGCATGGAGTGGGAGAAAGCCCGAAATCGCTCATTTAAGAGTATTCGGGAGCAAATCATATTCTCACGTGGCAGACGAGACAAGAAGAAAGCTCGACAACAAGAGTGAGCCATACATAATCATCGGGTATGACTCTAACTCTAAAGGTTACAAGTTATATAATCCCCTCACAAAGAAAAGTGTGATAAGTCGAGATGTGGAGTTCGATAAAGAAGGTGCTTGGGATTTCAATTCCAATATCAATGATCACAACTTTATAACTCCACAATTTGATGATGAAGAAGAAATCGAGCAAGCAGCTGAAGGTGAAGAGGCCAGACTCCACCCGCTTCACCAGCAAGAGAAGTTGGAGACTCGCCATCATCTTTCTTAAATGAAAGAAGCACATCAAGAGTGAGAAGCTTGGATGAGATCTATGACGAAACTGAAAGGTTAGAAGATCTCACATTACTTTGCTTATGTGCTAATTGTGAGCTAGTAGCTTTTGAGGAGGCTACACAAAGCAAGAGATGGAGAGATGCAATAGACGAAGAAATTAAGGCCATTGTAAACAATGATACATGGGAGCATGCAACATTGCCAAAGGATCACAAGGCCATTGGAGTTAAGTGGGTCTATAAAGTAAAGAAGAACTCTAAAGATGAAGTAGAGAGATACGAAACAAGGCTTGTCGCCAAAGGATATAGTCAAAGAGCTGGAATTGATTATGATAAGGTATTCGCTCCTGTCGCCCTATTAGAAACTATCAGACTAATCATTTTTCTTGCAGCCCAAAATAGATGGAAAATTTATCAGATGGAAGTTAAGTCAGCCTTCTTGAATGGTGTTCTTGATAAAGAAGTCTACATCAAGCAACCACCAGGCTATAATTAAGAGAAAATTATAGGTGACACGAGGTGAAAGGGCAAGAAGAAAAGGTGTTGAAGTTAAAGAAGGCCCTATATGGATTAAAACAAGCACCAAGGGCGTGGAATAGCAGGATCGATAAGTACTTGGAAGAAAATGGTTTCACCAAGTGCCCACATGAGCATGCCCTTTACGTCAAAATTAAAGGAGATGATGTCTTAATTGTGTGCTTGTATGTGGATGATCTTATATTCACAGGAAACAACACAAAGATGTTCGAAGAGTTCAAGAAGGCTATGACTAAAGAGTTTGAGATGACGGATATTGGGCTCATGGCATATTATCTTGGAGTTGAAGTCAAGCAGCTTGAGGAAGGAAATTTCATCACATAAGAAGGTTATACGAAGGAGATCCTCAAGAACTTCAAAATGGAAGACTGCAAGGCAATAAACACTCCAGTGGAGTGTGAAAGTAAATTATCCAAGCATGAAGATGGAGAAAAAGTAGATCCGACGCTCTTTAAAAGTTTGGTTGGAAGCCTAAGATACTTAACTTGCACAGGGCCATATATACTCTACGCAACAGGGCTTGTGAGTAGATTTATGGAGAATCCAACCACAACGCACTTGAAGGCGGCAAAGAGAATTCTTCGATATCTTAAAGTTACGCTAAACTATGGCCTACTTTATTCAAATACTAATAACTATGAGCTTGCTGGCTATAGTGATAGTAATTGGGCTGGAGATAACGATGATCGAAAGAGTACAAGTGGATTTGTGTTCTTCATGGGAGACACCGCTTTCACTTGGATGTCGAAGAAGCAACCGATAGTCACACTATCTATATGTGAAGCCGAGTACGTAGCCGCCACATCCAGTGTTTGCCATGCTATATGGCTTAGAAATCTATTACGAGAGCTCGGATGGACACAAGAGAATCCTACGAGGATTTGTGCGATTGCAGTGGCAAAGAATTCAGTATTCCATAATCGGAGCAAACACATAGATACTCGCTTCCACTACATCAGAGAATGTATTGCAAAGAGAGAAGTTCAAGGGGAGTACGTGAAATCACAAGACCAAGTAGCTGATATTTTCATAAAGCCGCTCAAGTACGAAGAGTTTGCAAGACTCTGAAGTTTGCTTGGAATGCAAAATAAAGTTTAAGAGGGGTATTGAAATATTAAACTTAATTTTGTAACAGATAATTCTAGAATACTACATATAACTTAATTAGGAAGGAATAGACTAGTAAAAAATTGAGTCCAATATGCAACCTCAGGCAGAAAAATAATTTGGTAGAATTATCTAGCCTGCAATTTTCCACCGCCTCCTGTCACCTATAAATATGTGTAAAGTTGTGATAATTGTAATAGCAATAAAAAACAAAAAAAATCATCTATTCACTTGCTATTCACTCCACGTTCACCTGCTCCCACTTTAAATCATTTCACACTTCATTTCCTCAAAATCAATCACTCCAAACATCAACGTCCCCACGCCACTCATTATCAACTACACCCTTCATCCATCTTTTATTTTTAAAATACCAACAAGATGTCCTGTTACATCTTGGTGTTACATCTCCTGTTGCACGTGTTAGATGAGTGACACGTGTGCGGAGAGAAAAATCTCAACCTTTCCCCTTAGGGTTAATTGTTAGGGTATAGATTAGTTTATCCTACGTGTCAATCATCCAACGGTTTGTAACAGAAGATCCGAACAGCATAAAAACAACACTGAATCTCACGTGCCCATGGTAAATATATATTATTAATCCCTATTTCTTTGATCATTTCTATTACAATGGTGGAATGGTTTGTTCCTGCCTAAAGAACACGAACAAGCCTGTCGAAATTACTCTTCAAATACTTGTTCCCTCAAATGCTTGCCTGCTCGTAGCTCGTCTTCCCTCGGTCGTAGTTCACTCCAATGTCGAGATCTTTGTAGTTCATGTACGCTTCCCTAGGAGAGTTGGACACATAAGGAGTCAAGTAATCGTTCACCCTCCTTGCCCAACTTATGTACCTGTCCGAATTTTGTGCCTTGTCTTCTTCCTAAGACAAAACATTAGCCAGCATGTACAAGTTTCCAGCCCTGTGAGGAAACGGAATGGAACATTCTGGAATCTCACTCATTATTCCACCATATGGGATCATCAGCACCTGCAAAACCTCACATTCCGGCTACGAGTAAAGTCAAGTGTGATATTAAATTTCTCTACCTTTTTATGGGAAGTGTCCTGCTTAGCACAAGCTCAATGATAAAGAAGAGATTGGATCCAGCTCATCTCCACGCAGTCTGTTGTTACCAACCCTAGGTCAGGAAACCTTTCTTGCATCAATGGCAACACCCCGCCAAGGAACAGAGAGTAGAAGCGAGCTGTATTGTGACGTTTCCTGTCACAGATACTGCTATGCATAATTCCCGGTCGAGTTGTGGGGCGATTAGCTGCCGGCGGTGGATGAGCTGAGTAGCGTCGTGTTCCAAAGTTCTTTGAATGGAGAAAACAGTGATTATTTCCGTAACGTCGAACCTTCCAGGCAGAGATGACGCCGAAGCTGGAGCCTCGGGTCCTCACCCATTTGATTTGATGTCGAGGGTTCTGTCAATTATTCTTGCATCGATTACAGTATCTGCAGCCACCCTGCCGTAGCCATCTCCACTGAGGTGGCCACCAACTCCTACAGAAGGGCAAAGACCAGCTGGAAACCCTAGAGTAGGGCTTGTTTTGGCAGCGTTGTAGTATATTCTTCAACTTTTTGACTTTATTAGAAAGGTCTTAAAATACGAATCAAGGGTACAATTTTTGTTCAACTTAAAATTTCATCCCAAATTTAAAATATAAAATAATTTCACAAATGAGATCACATATTCTATAATCATATTTCATCTTATATTCCACGTATTAAATACTTATCACGTGTATCATGATAATTTGTCACATTGTCGTGATCAATATCTAAATTATCAGTTCGAATCCCCTATTTCACATCATATTTTACTCTCTATTTCATAATTTATTTTTCTATAAAAAAAAACTATACCCTTTTAAGTTACCATTAAACCTTTGCAATTTAGGGAATGATTGTAACACGTGACATGTAATTAGTAAATAGATTCCTTTATTTAAAAGAAGAAGAATTTGATATCATTACAAATATTTTTAATCACAGAACCAAATTGACGTTTAACAAAAGTTATGAGATAAAATTGCATAATCCCAATTTTATAATAGTGTTTTACTCGATGTTTTATAACTTATTTTCTATTAAAATATTATTATATCCTAATTAATACTCCCTCCGTTCATCTTTATTGTATCTATTTAATTTTTCACGTGGATTAATAAGTATTACTATTTTATGTGTGGTAGGTAGTTGTATTAGTGGAGCGCGTGGGTCTCATATTTTCTTTTGTATTAGTGGAGGGTGTGGGTTCCATAGTCCAAAAAAAAATGGATAGATTAAGGATGGACGACCCAAAATTGTCAAATGGATAGATTGACAGTGAACGGATGAAGTAATTAATAAATCTTTGTATTAATACAGATAGTTTAGTAATTGAGATCACCTATTCCATTTTACTATTACATTTAAATTTTTAATTCGTGTGAATTTAAAGGCTAGATCGGAAACCACACCGTATCTTCTCGAAGGAATTAAACTATTTAAAACTATTTTCAATAAAATAAATTTATAATACAACTATTTATGCTAGCTTTGTATTCAGTATTATTCTAGTATCCACGTATTTTTATGACGAGAAATTATTACAATTAGTTCATTAAGTATTACTAAATCCACAAATAGTACTATATCTTTTAAAATTTTCAAATAAAGTCTAAAATTGAAAATTGCAATATTAAAGGACCAAATGCGGATTTTGTGGTAATTTGACAAAAGACTTAAATGACCAAATGTGATAATTTGACTGGAAAAAATTTTAATTTATCACATTATATTAAAATTCTCACCATATCATAAAAAATGTGATTAAAGATACTCCCTCCGTCGGTAATTAGGTATCTATTTATTTTTTGCACGTGGATTAAGGAGTATTATTATTATATGTAAAGTAGGTAGTTGTATTAGAGGGAAGTGATGAGCCATATTCTATACTTTTTTACTAAATAGGGAAAATGAATACCTTTGAAGTGAACGCCAAAAATAGTAAAATGAATACCTTAGAAGCGGATGGAGGGAGTATTATATTTAAGACAATGTTTTCAAAATCGGATCAAACCGGTTAGTTCGATTGAAAATCGGAGTCGGAACCAGCCCAAAATCGATTCAATCGATTTTTCTGGTCCAACCCGATTCGACCTAAATTTTTTATATTCCGGGCTGGTTCCGACTGCCATTTATGGTGTAACCGGCCAATCCGACCCAATTTCAAAAAATATTACTTTAAATATTATATCTTTAAACACCTTTTTATGATATTGTGAGAAATTATAAATTTTTTCAGTCAAATTATCACATTTTGTCCTTTAAATCTTTTGTCAAATTATCACAAAATCTTCATTTGGTCCTTTAACTATTGTAATTTTTAATTTTAGTCCCTCGGACCAAAATTGGATAGAAATAACTAAAATTGGACATAAAAACTAAAATTGAGATTTTCAAAAGATACAAGACTATTTGTGGATTTAATAATACTTAGTGAACCATTTGTGATAAAAAAAATTAATAACATTAACGGTGAGGATTAAAATTGAATAAAAAAAGATTGAAATTTTCAAAAGTTACAGTATATTTGTGGATTTAATAATACTTAAAATTTAAGGGGAGGATTGATTTTCTTAAAATCTAATATATTAGATCTTACCGGTACACCAAGCACCGAGTGCACTCTAATAAGTCTCTGCTTTTATATGATAAATTAACCTAGAGATGAATAACACTCATTATACTATTAAAAATATTCTCTATCTCACATTTATCTTCACACTTTTCATTTTTGTCCGTCTCACACACTTATATTCACTACTCATTAAAGGAAACCTCACATCAACAAACAACATCAAATATTATCTTAATTTAAAGAATATCATATTAACAAACAACCTCAATGCTTCTAAATCTTCTATGAAAAAAAGATATTTCTCTCTCTAGAAAATTTCCTCTCCCTTCTCTCTAAAATTTCTTTTTGATCATCCCATTCACATGTTTTTCAGCATGGAGGAGCCTTCGCCCGACGAAGGCATCTCTCGGCCTCCTCCTTCGTCTGATCAGACTCATGACCAGGCTGACGTCTTGACAAATCCATGGTTCGTGGAGTTATTACATCGAAATCGTGTCTACATCGGACAACAGATGGCGCCTAGCGACGGCTCCAACCGAATCACCTTAGGCTTGAGCGCCAATACAACCCTGACTTCTGAACGTGATATTTCAGGGTTTCAGCCTTCAAACCCTAAATTGCATGGTAAGTCTGCTTCAAACCCTAATCTGCAGTGGTTTTTCGTTAAACCCTAATTCTGTCAGGCACAAACCCGCTGATCAACCTCATGGCGGGACTGCAGCTGATCGTACTTCACCGGTCAGAAACCGTACTGACCCTAGGTCAGACACAGAGAAGGTAGGCTGTGATGCTGATCCTATTTCGCTGATTAAATCGGCCATATGCAAGGGTCATTTTTTCGATCCTGTGGCGAGGCCAATTCACAAAACAAGTGATATCCCTACTTTAACTATTTCTAGCAATTTCTATGAGAGCCTAAAAGCTTTTCTCGCAATTCATTATTGTTGGGATTCTCAATGCCAAGGGTTCAAAGCCACTTTTCTAGATGGAAGTTGAAGCTCTATTTCGTCGAAATTTCTTGTTAAAGGAAATTTTAGCAATTCATATTGGAAGGAGATTCTATATGGTCTTTGTCCCTATTGATAATATCAGGGTTGGTATTCTGAAAAAGTGATTATTTGAAGATGGTAATGTTCAATTGCGTGTTCAACAGTGGATCCTGACATTTAATCCCTGTAAGATTAAATCGTCTTTGGTTTCAATTTAGGTCCGTATATATGAGCTCCCCTTGGAATTGTGGCATGAAGAGGTGATTAAAAAGGTTGCAACAGCCGTAGGGGTTCCAATTCGGGTTGATGAGAGATCATTAAATGGTTCCACATGCCATTTTGCTCGAGTTCTTGTAGAGGCGGATATTTTGGAAATGCTTATGGAGGCTATGAACATAGATACATCAGAAGCTGTCATTGGAATATCCTTTGGCTATGAAAGTATACCAGAGTATTGTAAGTTTTTCCATATTCTTGGTCATAATGTTGATGCATGTTCTAAGAAGAATGATAAAAGGAAAAATCGAAAGAGGAAGCAGAAAACCCAAAAAGTTTCAGGTACAGGCTCGGATGGTTTTACTATCCCAAAGAAATTATGGACTAGAAAGGATCCCACCCCCGCTCCGATAAAAGTTTCAAACTCTTTTCAAGAGCTTGAAGAGGATGAAGAAGATGTTAATCAGAATCAGATCAGGTCACACACTGATGATGATAGAGCCTATACAATATTGGTTTCTGATGATGAGAGGATTGATGATATAAAGGAGACGGACGACAATGATGACAACAGGAGTCTTAGTGATGATGAAGGCTCTACACAGGAGGTTTCTGATGGCAGTGATCTGGAGGAAGTGAATGATGATAAGGTAGAAGAGTTGGCACTTGTTATCAGAGAGGAGGAGCCAATCCCCATTGCGATGGCTAGTCCTGCAAAACCTGATGACATGACCCTATCGACTGTGGTTGAACCCCATATCAGTAATTGGTACTATGAATAGTACCGCACATTATGACAGACTGGATGTGCCAACTACGAGGTCCCGCATGCCGGGGGTGAAGCATATGGAAACGAAAACCAGGGAGCAAAAAATATTGCTACAACTGTCTCAAAAGGTTGGAAAGATTTGAAAGATCCTCCGAAGCAAGGAAAGGTGAATCGTAAGAAATGAAGGTCCTCTTTTGGAATATTAGGGGGATTGGAAATAAGCAATCACAATCAGTTCTTAAAGAGCTCTACTTACGCCATAGTCCATTATGGCTGGGCATTGCGGAACCAAAAAGTTAACTATCTTCTATTCCAATCTATTATTGGCATAGCCTGCGCCTGTCTTTGGTTAGAATTAATGAACGAGAGGGTCTTAGGCCAAACCTATGGATTTTTTGTAATCCCGTGTTCATCACTAATACTCGTAGGGTTTTTAGTTCCTCACAGATTATTATATATGATTTTACTTATGATTTCAGAAATTTTAGATGTGGTTTTGTGCACGCTAGCAATGATTATATTCAGCGAAGGGAGTTATGGTTTGATATAGCTCGGTTTTTGGGGCATGCTATGTTCATTATTTGAGATTTCAACACTACGTGGGGAGCTCATGAGAGGCTGAACACAGCTGCACACGATAATCTCAGCTCGCTTGAGTTTAGGGAGTTTTTGGAAGTTAGAGGACTTCATGATATTAAGATACATGGTTCTAAGTATAAATGGGTGAGTAGATCTATCTCGCGGGATATGAGGGCATTAAGGATCGATAGAGTCCTGCTCACTGATGGTTTCTTTGATGGATGGGATTTGGTTAATGTTACTGCCCTTGCAAGGCATGACTTCGACCATAATCCTATCGTTTTAAACTGCACAAATAATGTTTCTTCCCCGAAACCTTTTAGATTTTAGTCCATGTGGCTGAATGATATAGGGTTTTATGTTATGGCGGCTACCTCGTGGTGCAGATTAATTTGCTCCAATAATCCAATTTCCAAATTTGCAGCTATACTTCAGAGATTAAAGCTTGATATCAAAAATTGGAATTCTAAAGAATTTGGAAATATTTTTGATGGTATTGAGATGGCCCTAAATCAACTTCAGGAGGTCCAACAACATATAGATGTTGAGGGAGATAATCACAAACTCTTTCAGGTAGAGATTAATGCTCACCTTTCTCTTAATGATAGGTTGCTGGAGCAGCATCGTTTCTATGCTCAAAAGCATAGAACAACTTGGTTAAATGAAGGGGATTGGAACATGGATTTCTTTCACAGATGTCAGCGTTCTATCAAAATGAGAGCTATCATCAAAACCATGCTGGTTGAGGGTGTCAGGTCGGAGGATATTGGAGTGATAAGTGAACATGTTGTTGATTATTACACGAATATATTCTGCATACCTGATGACAGCCCGAATTTTGGGGTGCTGGATTTTGTTCATAATCTGATTAATGACTCAGATAATGCTTCCCTTACTCGGACTCCTTTTGTAGATGAAATCAAGAATGCAGTTATGGATTTGTCAGCTGATAGTGCCTAGGTCCTGATGGATTCGGTGGTTGTTTTTATCACAAGTGTTGGCACATTATTGGTGAGGATCTTTGCAATGTGGTTCAACACTTTTTTGCCAATGCAAATATTCCTTCGGGGATAAATTGTAACTTTGTAGTGCTCATCCCGAAGACTGAGGCGGCCGCAAGGGTTGAATATTTCAGACCTATAAACCTTTGTAACTTCTTGTTCAAAATTTTCACAAAGATTATCATCAGCAAATTAGGTCCTATTCTCCACAAGCGATTGGGCCATTGTCAGTTTGGTTTTGTGCCAGGTCATAGTATACATCATTATACTGTGCTGGCATCAGAAAGTTTCAATTGTCTTGATAACGCTAGGGTTGGTAGCGTGGCGCTCAAAATTGATATCAGAAAGGCATTTGATACTATTAGATGGGATTTCATGTTCGAAGTTCTAGATCGGATGAGTTTTTGGACACAATTTGTGAACATGATAAAAGCAATCTTTTCATCAGAAAAAGTCTCTATATTGATCAATGGTAGCCCTAAAAGGTTTTTTTGGTTGTGGAAGGGGTGTTCGCCAGGGTGATCCTTTATCTCCAATTTTATTTTATATTGCTAAAGAAATTTTAGGCCTCTGGATCTTAAAGCTCTCTAATAAGGGTGTTATTTCTAAGGCTAAGGGGAGCTGAACATGTTTTCTTCCCTCTTACATGTTTTATGCTGATGACATTATGCTGTTTTGTAAGGCAGATGGGACTTCTATTTTTAGATTGAAGCAGGCACTAACTGGTTATGCAACAATTTCTGGACAGTTCTTTAGTCCGACGAAGTCTCGAGTTTACTTTGGGAAGTATGTTATGGATGTGATCAGACGACGAATCAAGGATAAGCTCGCTATACCGGAAGGTACCTTACCTTTCAAATATCTTGGTGTTCCAATCTTCCATTGTGCTCCGAAGAGTTTATATTTCAAGGATGCAACAGATGCTATACTTCTTAAGTTTCAGAGATGAAAGGGAAACACACTTTCAATGGCAGGGCGTATTTTTTGGTTAATTCGGTGGTTATTTCATCGTCAGTGCATGTTATGATGATATACAGATGACGCAAATATCAAATCAGACGTATTGAAAAGGCATGAAGGAACTTTATTTGGACGGGTGATATTACAAAGCAACATCATTTCACTTGTGCATGAAGTCGAATATGTTGTCCAACTTCGGAGGGAGGTTTGGGCATTCGTTCTATTAAAGCTGCTAATGATGCTTACCTCATGAAGCTCCCATGGGTTATTCTTGGAGATGAGGCACCCCTGGACCTAATCAGAAACCGATGGTTTGAAGAAAGTAAGCTCAAGAATATCTATCTTCATTCTTCCATCAAAACGGCATGTAGTGACATATCCGACGTCTCATGGAGGAGGAGGTGTGGATAGTAGGATATGACTCTAATTTATTATTTTGGTTGGATAATTGGAATGGCAAGCCAATTACAGATTTGATTGGCATCCCACCGGAATACCGACACCATTATGATCAGAAAATAGGAGACTATTTATACGATGGAGATTGGCACTTTAATCAGGAGTTCACTGATGCCTTTCCATACATTGTTGACTCCATTCTTGCTACACGCATGTCTCCGAATTTTAATAATCACAGGGCATGAATAAAATCTCTTTATGGGAAGGTTACTTCTAAGTTGGCGTTTCTTCATACACGACCTGCTTTTCCCATAACGAATTGGGGGCAATGGATTTGGGCAAGCTACATTCCCGCACGTCGATCCATTACCCTGTGGAAGGTTATTAGAGGTATTATCACTACATGGGATATTTTAATGAATAGAGGGTTTCATGGGCCTTCTCGATGCTATCTCTGTAAGGAGGAATCAGAGACGATAGATCACTTATTTGTTCATTGTTAGGTTTCTCAAGAAATTCTGTGTTTATATTAACAGTTTTAGTTTTGAGGGTGTTATTCCCTTAGATCAAAGTTTTGTTGGAGTTGTCTTGCAGGCCATCAATATGTCTGAAAGCACACAGGTGATTAGTCTTTGGAAGGTGGCTGTGGTGTCTTATTTCTGGTTTATATGGTGTACTAGAAATGAGATGATGAACTCGGAGCTGGACTCGGAAGTGAAGGACAAATCATTGAGGGTATCAGGTGTTATTGCAGTGCTTGCTGCTCTCATTACGGAATCTGGGAAGCTTCCTCTCTGTACAATGAATAATAATATGGAAGACCTTATAACTCTAAGGTATTTTGGAGTTAATGGAATACCCAAGAAAGCTCCGAACATTATTGCTCTACGCTGGCAACCCCCTCCTCCAGGATGGATCAAGGTATATACAGATGGACATGCAGCTGGAGCACCAAGATTGATTTCAGGAGCTGGTGTCTTTAGAAATTGTCGGGGTTTCACTCGTAGAAGTTTTACCTGTAGATATGGCAGCGGCTATGCATTTGAGGCTGAACTCTTAGCAGCATTCACGGCGGTCGATATTGTACATGGCAAAGGTTGATCCTCATTATGGCTTGAATCAAATTGCATGTATGTTATCTATGCTTTTAAAGATCCAAGCCCGAAGATTCCTTGGAAGTTACTAGATAAACGGAGAAGGGCTAAGGAAATAGTAGAGAGTATAGATTTCTGGGTCTCACACATTTACCGGGAAGGAAATACTGTGGCTAATGCTTTATCTGATATTGGAGGGGACTTTGATTGGCATGATTCTGCTCCGAACTTTATATAAAATCATTTATTTAATGACATGAACTTTGAATACTTTCGCTTTAAATATCTCTTGGCCCTGCGTGGCTTAGTCGGCTGTGGCATTTATCATCATCTTTGTAGTTGTTGACTCTGTTTTAGTGATGGATCGACCCGTCTCATAAATAACTCATCTCAAAATAGAGTTTCTCTATTATATATATATATATATATATATATATATATATTATATATATATATTATATATATACACTAAAAGGAAAATATAGACAAGATCATGATCTCATCAAAAGTTGATCATTAGATTGGTTCAAGAATATATAACATGTAAAATGAACACTTTCCTTCATAAAAATTATCAATTTCTGGCAGTCTCACGTAAACTCTTATGTAAGACTGTCTCACACAAGTCTTTGCCATATATATATATATATATATATATATAAGACAACGTTGTAGAAAATTTTACTTTTTTTAAAAAAATAAATTATTATTTTTATTTAATTATATTTTATATTAAAAATATTATCACATTTATTCATTCTGCAAACTGTTTATAAAAATAAATTTCTTGTCACTATTTTAATTTGGAGCAGGTTTGTAAGAGACAGTCTCACAGCGAAATTATTTTATACTTTTATAATTAATTATCACTTTTTATTAAATATATTATAAATTTTTCTTAAAAATTGTTATTACTTCTCGGATTAATTACTAATAGGTACACACTTTGTACCTCTAAATACTACTAGATATATTGATTTAAAATAATTATTATTTAATACAAAATATTAAAGTAAAATACCAATTATAACCCTAAACTCATACACTTTTAAACCACAAACCCTAACCCCCCACCCACCGCCGGACCGTTGACGGCCGGTCGTCGAAAAACTGCTGTGGCCAAAAATTCTGTATGGTTGCTGAAAAATTCCGTACCGCCGACGGTCAGTCGCTGGAAAATTCCGTACCGCCGGCGGCCGATTGCTGGAAAATTTCGTACCGCGAGCGGCCGATAGCCGAAAAATTCCATACCGTCGCCAGACCGCCACCGGAGCTTCGCCGGACCACCACACTTTTTTGCTGCACACACTTTTTTTTACTGCACACACTTTTGATACTGCACACACTTTTAATACTGCACACACTTTTGTTACTGCACACACTTTGCTGCACACGAACTCTTGCTGCACACAATATTTATGTGCAGCACATTGTAGGGGTAATATTACAATATTACTATATATTTTTGTAGTTAGTAGTAATAATTTTGTATGTTTGTATCTCATAGTAATTAAGGATTTTTTTGTATACCTAGTAGTAATCCTCCCTTACTTCTCCTTTAAACTATAAATTATTAATGAAATAATTTATAGATCGCCTTTATTATAAAAATTATCGCTTTGTTTCCGCTTTTAATTTTAATTCACGCAAATTCAACTAATAATTTGCAAAGTCAATAAACTTTGGGTGAGACACAACAATATCTCACCTATATATAATTATGTTTTGTACAATCACAGCTCATGTATTCCCATCAATTGAGTTTGTTGATTACAAAGTACGACTTATTTTGTTTAAACGGTAGTTATATTAACCCACCCATCTAGCTATGCTATCTATATCATAATTATATACTCCGTTTCTGTATATCATATACTCGGTCGATCCCACCCATTTTATTATATAAAAACACTCTTATAAATCCGATTTATCTAGTTTATAATGTACACTTTGATTTTTTTTTTTCCCACTCTAAGCTCTCTCTCTTCAAACTCTAATATTATACCCTATGTATTACTAGGGGTTTAAATTAAAGGGTAAAACAACATTTATAAAGGTTTGTGATACCCGATTTACAAGATACTAACTCTTTATTATATGGAGTCTCATTGAGAGATTCTCTATTTTTTTATTTTAGTAAAATGACCTACATATAATCCACCACTCATTATTAATATAAGTCAAAGACTTGTGTGAGACCATCTCACATAAGGACTTACGTGAGACGGCCATAAAGTGATAAATTTTATATAGGAAAGTGATAATAAATTAATGAAAAATGATAATATTATTTCATGAACAATTTATAATATAAATAAAAATTGATACCATTTTTAACGAAAGTAATAATAATTTATAGCGAAAGTAATAACTATTTTAAAAGTAAAAAATAGTCTCGCGTGACATGGTTTATCTAACCTTAAAATAATTACTCATTACAAATAAAATATAATACTTTAATTCACGTGAAAAAAATAAATTGAGACTTATGAATGGGACGGGAGAAGTATTATTTTTGTACCAGCACAGCTCAATATCTATCCTAATTGTAAACTTTTTAATAAGATGAAGGGAGTTAATTTATAGGTAGGTTTTGAGTGAGACCGTCTCACATGAAACTATTTTTCACTTTTTAAAATAGCTATCACTTTCGCTATAAATTGTTATCACTTTTTATTTATACTGTAAATTGTTTATGAAATAGCATCATCATTTTTCATTAATTTATTATCACTTTCCTTTATAAAAGTTATCACTTTCTGACCGTCTCACGTAAGCCCTTACGTAAGACGGTCTCATACAAGTCTTTGCCTTAATTTAAACGCTAAAATATAGATACCTGCAAAATAAATTAGTAATATTTGGTTTGAGTGTCCATAAATATTGATAGCCAAATTTGGTTAGAGTGCGGATATCATAAATTACTAGAATTTAAACCCGTGCGTTGCACGAGAATAAGTATATAAGAAAATATCTTTAAATTATTATGTTTGGTAATAAATGATTATTTGTGATTGGATTAAAAGAAAAAGTAGTATTCTAATTACAGGAAATAAAAAGAAAAAAAGTTAATTTATTTAGACATTTCGAAATCTCTCACTAAAAACGTAGTTTTTGCAAATTGTTGCCTTGTCATCCTCTTTTTTTTT
This sequence comes from Pogostemon cablin, assembly GCA_023678885.1. Lineage (NCBI taxonomy): Eukaryota > Viridiplantae > Streptophyta > Magnoliopsida > Lamiales > Lamiaceae > Pogostemon > Pogostemon cablin. The sequence continues at coordinate 23,386,313 of CM042965.1, forward strand.
CTAAAAGAACTCGAAGTCCAGACTTGCTTGTTGATCTCGAAACAGCCATATACAATTGACCGTGGCTAAACACCAGTCTCTTCAAATATAGCCCAACTTTTCCTAACTATTGGCTCTGACTCTTGTTATTTGTCATTGCATAAGAAATAATGACGGGGAATTGTCTTCGTTGGAATTTGAAAGGCAATCTAACAGATCGACCATAGTGTGGAACTATACAATGTCACATTCTTCTGATCGTTTAGCATTCAACTCCCTTATAATAACTTGACATCCTTGCTCCCACAGAGTGACCCTCAAATTTCTTTCCCTGATCAATAAATGCAGAGAAACGTAATATATGAATTTATCCATCATATTTTCAAAATTCAGAATTAGAAACATCAAGTGATTACTCATAGTCCTCTAGATTGAACTCCAACATCTTGGTGAGTACATCGTTGACCTGAACTATCTGGTTTCTTTCTATCTGACCAACCTCACCCACGACATCTTCCCAAACAAAAAATAATTACTTAAATTCATAATCGATCGAATATGAGTGGGTAACACACAATTGTAATAGTGTAAAAATTACCAATGAGTGCATTGTAATTAGTGATTTTATCAGATAGAATATCCTGAATTGGAACTAAATTATAGATCATGCATGGAAATGATTCATCAAAGAACTCGGTTACTGTTGAAGATAGCATTAGATATATTTTTTGAGTACATGAATTTGGCTTATATTCTTCCTTGTTGTCATAAGCACAAAATGTACGAATCACTTAGAGGGAATCCTCTTTTATCTTTTATGCATACTTCCGAGCAAGGTTGCTAATGATCGTAATTTGAATCGATCACCCTGGGGAGATTTAGAGAAAGAATTTGATTAAGTTTTGAACTACTTTGACTAAAAAAACAAAAAAAAAGTATAAAGACCTCAATATCTAAGTACCTTCATGTCATTGAAAATTCCTTGCGTCTCCTTATCACATGCGTTTTCAGAAACGGGAGTCTCGTACAATCGAGTATAATGTAGCTTCATTACAAAGTCGATTATGTTCTTACTTAAACTCTTGATAAGCGTGTATTGGGAAGCCATGTTGATCATTGAATGAGTAGCCATGCTGATAATTGAATGAATTATATAGAATATTATACCTTAACTGAGATTACAACTAACACTGATGAACATCTATTTATTTATGAAGTATGCATTTATTTATGTATAGATCAATTTATTATTGATTATTATTGTTAATTTAGTCACTAAAATTACGGAACAAAAAAATAACGATGTTATGTTTTAATATAAAGTCACACGCGTTAAAATAAATATTCTACGTACTATCAAAATAGCCTAAAGAAATCAATAAATATTTTACATCATCATAAACACAAATATTAATAATCAGATATATATGAACATGAATTAATATTAACAAAAAATTAGGTCGGATGTTATGTTTCGATATAAAGTCAAATGTTTTGGATATGTTAATATTAACGAAAAATTAGGCAGAATTTTATGGGTTATATTTTTGTTAATATTAATTAATATTCATGATTGAAATCTTAATATTCCCGATTCTCTAATTATATATGATTAAAATCTTCTTATTTGAAGTATATATTTTTATATAATTTTTATATATTTTATGCACGATAAGTTTATTCTTAGGTCACAAGATGAAATAACTTCAATCAAACTGAAATTCAAAATAAAATTATATTGAATACATCTTTATGATTATCGTAAAATATTAATTGAATATTAAAAGAATATTATTTTAATTTATCTTTATGGTGATCGTAAAATATTTATTGATTTATTTAGGGTTGTTGAAAAAAATAAAAACCCTCCACGTTTACTTCAATTATTACAACTTAATCTCAACTTTTGAAAATTTGAATTTTGAACTTAATATTAAATTATATATCCCTAAAGAAAATGTAAATTTCGTGCAAAATTAGGAATACTAATTATTAACATTAAAGTCTTCTTATTATTAATATTCTAGCGAAATATAATATGTTAAAAGGTATGTGAGATGATGAAAAGAATTTGAGAGGAGATGAGATATTGTAAAGAGATTTTGACCTAAATAATTTGAGCGGGAAACTACTTTGACCATAGGTGCTTTTATATTATTGTTATAGATTATTACCGATTATAGATTTTTTAAACAGATTTGACACAAATACAGATAGTAAAATTATAAATAGGGGCACCCTATTATTTCACTTTTGTAATTAATGAGAGTATATTGGGTGCACCCGGGAGCAAGGGTGAACCCACATGTGTATAATTTTTTATTCTATTTTGTATACATATTATTCTATTTTGTATACGTGTTTCGTAATAATTGTATAGTTTTTTCACACTAAGTTTTTTATTGAAAAAACTAGCATTATATGTGTATAACTTTTTATTCAATAGTGTATACTCCCTCCGTCCCGTCCTTATGGTTACGTTTACTTTTTGCACGTGAATTAATGAATATAGTATTTTAATGTCTATTGAGGTGAGATAAATAATATTTTAATATAAAGTAGGTAGGTGTATTAGTGTAAATTGTGAACCTATGGACAGAGAAGTAATTAATTTGTTTGGGTCCTATATACTAAAAAAGAAATGTAACCATTAGGATGGGACGCCCAAAAAGAATGTAACAATTAGGATGAAATAGAGGGAGTACATGTTTTTTAATAATTATATATTTTTTTACACTCAATTTTTTATTAAAAAACTAACAATTAAATTGTATACATTTTTGCTCTTAATTATATATGTTTATGTTTATATTTGTATATATGAGTGCTCCCTATCTTAGGGTGTACCCGGGTGCACACTATAATTAGCCATAATTAATTATCATTTTTTATTAAAACTAGATATTACCCATCTGTGCGTTACACAGAAAGAATTATATAACGGTTATGTACTTTTATATATATTTTATTTTAGCTATAATATATATATATATATAATTATTTATTTATATATTAGAATTTATGTATTTTATATAAATTGCTAATTATTTATATATAATATATAAACATAAATTTTTTGTATAAAGTAATTTTATATTTATCAATTAAATCGTATTGTTTATGAACTAATTTTATAGTGTGCACCTGGGTGCACCCTATCTTAGGATGCACACATATACAAATATAAACAAAAATATATATAATTGTGATAAAAAAATGTATACAATTTAATTGTTAGTTTTTTTAATAAAAAAATTAATTGTAAAAAATATACAATTATTAAAAAACATGTATACACTATTGAATAAAAAGTTATATGATAGGCATTTTCTCAACACACAATTAATCCTCAAGTATGAAGGATATAAATTGTAGCTTAGAAACGTGACCAAGTTATATATCGAACCCAAGGGACGGATAATTATCAATTTAATTATATTCTAGTATATTAAAACTATGTTGGGAAATATAATGGTTGTGATTTTGAGATTAAGTAACAACTATTAACTAAAATAACAAGTAAAAATAACAAGTGAATTGTGATCAAGTAAGATAGTAGGTAGTTTTTCAGGTAATCCGGTTCCACTTATTAATTCATCTTCCGTGTGACGGTGTCCGACTCTGTCTTGTGGTTTATGAACGCATCACTAAACCATGCAAATTCACTCTATAGACACAAGTAATTATGCGTATGACACGTGTGAATATCCTCGGAGTAAGAGATATAATTCACCCCCTTTCTAGGTACTATCAGTACCAATTATTTCCCGTGCACTTAGTACTCTAACCCGATGTGATCTTCCTTTATAGGTACTATGAAATTATACTCTTTATCCTACTTATTAACCTGAATATGATTCAATTAACAAGTATTCATATAAGATAGTTCTAATAAGACTTCGGAATCGCTTCACTTAGAATTATAACATAAAATCCTACTCAGCAGTTAATGCACTCAACCAATAACCAAGTTATATATTTAGAGTCTACACAATAATTATTGATGCACAAAACGACCGTGAGTATGGATTAAAAACATCTTATATAAAATAAACCGCAAGTAGTGTTGTACTGAGTATACACATGGAAGACAAATTAACTCATGAAACCTTCATAACCCTAGAACTACCGAAGTGGCTCTACCCTATGATTGATCTAAGAACAATCATGGTTAGTTGGACCGATCTTACTTGAATCTCCAGCGGAACCTCTCTTGCAGCCTCTCCGGATGATGGATGATCGCTCTCCTCTTCACACTTTACGTCTCGTCCTCTTGATCGCGTGATATTATATCCTGTTGTATAAGCCTTCTTTTATACTTATAATCGCACCTCCCGGGCCTGGAATAAGCTTTTTAAGTGATCACACGCATTGAGGGTGTAAAAATACGGATATGGTAAGTTTCCGAGGCTCAATTCGACCTCACCAACAGGTCGAATTCACCACTCCAGGTCAAATTGGAGGTCGAATTGGCCTACTGTAAGTCCCAGGTGTTTGATTCGACCAGATGTCCTGGTCGAATTAAAGTGACGAGGTCGAATTGGCATCTCTGCCAATCAATTCGACCTCAATTTGAGCTGATGCCCAGGTCGAATCCCCTCTCATGGTCGAATCCACCTTCTGCTCGTGTTATGCTGCCAATTCGACCAAAAGGGCTGGTCGAATTGATCTCCTTTTGGTTGAATTGCACTCTTGCTTCGCCCAAACGGATGGCTTCGACTTCCTTTCTTCAAATTTTAACACTTCCATTCCGATTTCTTTCAAAAAACCACTCAAATGGCTTCAACGACACCTAATCTGTGCCTTTTCACAATATATATCTGTTAATAACTGATTACAACCTTCAAACACTTCATAATAACACAAATCTAGGCGCAAGATTCGTGAATTTACACACTCATCATTATACACATATGGATATTAGTTTTTTTTAATGAAAAACTTAGTATGAAAAAAGTATACAATTATGACAAAACACGCATACAAAATAGAATAACATGTATATAAAATAGAATAAAAAGTCATACATATATGGTGCGCCCTTGCACCCGGGTGCACCCAATATACACTCTTGTTTATTATATGCTTATTTTTACATAGCATTAAATTTGATTTGGTATTTAAAATAAATATTAAGTTTCTATTATTGATTACGTTAAAATTATTTTATTTTAATTTATGTCTATTTATTTTTAAAAATAGATATAATCTCTCAGTAAAACTCAATTATTTTTTTAAAGAAAAATATTGTATACTATAATTTATATTAATTTGTGTGGGTCTGATTGACGCTATTTTCACCTAGATTTTAGTGTCTTTTTATATGTGTTTTCGTATTATTTTATCCGTATTTGTATGTTATTTGGTTGTATTTTGTATTTTTATAGAAATTTGTGTGAATGAGTTTAAACCTATAATTTTCACTTTTTATTGGATGCTAGATATGATAAAGAAGGCATAGGAAAAAGCGGATCTAAATTCGGAGTTGAAACGAGGGAGAACGGGCAAAAACGGAAGCTGCACATCACGGGCCGTGTGCAGCGCACGACCCTGTCAGAATGGCCGTGCGCTGACACCCGAAACACCAACTCGGCCATGCCTGTGGCCGAGTGCAGAACACGACCCGTGCCCAGTACAAACACACGGCCCGTGCACCGCGCACGGGCTTGTCCAGAAAGCCGTGCGACAACGTCAGAAAACACAACACGGCCACCCCTGTGACCGAGTGCGGAACACGACTCGTGTGCTGTGTTAGAACACGGGGCGAGCGGCGGAGCTCGAGCCGTGTTGGTGCAAAAATGCAGAAAATTGCTGGAATCTTCTAGAAGGCCCACATGGGGTATAAATAGACCTCATTTCAACATTTTGATAGATAAGATCGAATTTTCCATCCTTTACACACACATCACACACCTTTCCTTAAATCTCACACCATAATCTCCATCCACCTTCATCCATCTTGATCCATCTTCATCATCTCCATTAATTCTCCATCAAAACTTCATCCCTTCCATTGGGTGTGAGAGATCTCGAGAAATCAATAGCTAGAGAAGAAGATCCATGAGTATTGAAGATCTCCTACAAGAAATTGTTGGGAAAGATTTACATCTCCTTTGATTTTCTTTTGGATTTAGACTATGGATATTTGTAATGAATCATTTATGTGTTTTGTTACCTTTATCATGTTAGGCTAATCCCTCTAGTGGGATTAGGAACATGAAGAGCATGTTAGATTTGTATTATCATGTGGATTAAATTAGTTTTTGATTTAATTGATGTTGATTTCTATTCATGGAGTTTAATTGCCTTGATGTTGTGATGGCATGGTTTGTTATTCATAATTGATTATTGGTTTAATGGATTGTTGATCAATGAATTGATTTATGGTGATTAAATGCTATCATAATGTTCATGTATGTATTGCTTGGAGTGAGATGGAAACGACACTCTATAGTATTAGGAAGGCATGAATAGACATTGAGTTTGGGTTTGACCGAAAGGATATTTAAATTCAATGAGGGGAACCAATCCATTCGTTGGCCTTAGTACACAAAAAGGGAGAGTTTAATCTAACTAGTACCTAGATGGAAGGGGTTAATGTTGGGCTTTGATCTTAAGTGCTTTTGGGAGTCTAAAATGGATCAACAACCTTTGTAACCCGAAAGGGAGCTTAGGATACAATCGTGATCACCCTTAATCTACATCAATTGAGTTGAATTCCTTTTGCATGATAATATGAATCAAGTGTGCTTGGATGTTTCTAATCCCATGTTTTTCCATACTTGAACTTTAGCACCCATTTTCTTTACTTGTTATTCATCTTTACTTGTTATTTCTCCTATTCGCTCTCTTATTTACTTGCTACTTACTTTAGTTGTTAATCATCTCAAAACCCCCTATCATCTTTACAAAAACGACATGAACATGAGCTCACGTATTTTGCTAGTCCGAACATAACTCCTTTGTGGATTGATAATTTTTCTTGGGATATACTACTACAACGATCGAGTATTCTTGCTCGTGAGTGCTACAAAAATAGGCAAACAAGAAAATGGCGCCATTGCCAAAGGGGAGTTTGACGGATTAGTCGAGTACTGTGTTATTGTTTTAGTTGTTCTTGATAAGGATTTATTTTATTTTATTTTATTTTCTATTTTTGTTTGTGGTCTCACTCTTTGCCTTTTCGTAGGTGTTTTATGATCACAAGATCAAAGGGAAATCAATCGATCATTCCTTTGAATTTGGAGATAGAAAAGACCGTACGACAAAGGAAGCGAGAGAGACGGAGAGCTAGAAAAGGAACAAATATGGAGAATCAACGTGGAGAGAATGCTAATTATAACCCACCCCAAGATCCATTACAAGATCAAAGGGGGGTACAAGAAGGAGTGCAAGAGAATCAAGCGGAGATGTTTAGGAATTTCATTGCTCAAAATCAAGAATATATGCAATTGCTTGCCAATCAAGAAGCTCAAAGGATACTCCAACAACAAGAGGCACAATCACATGTTCGTAGAAATGTCCAAGAGATGGTTAATATGTTCAATAACCAAGCTATGCAAGGAAATGTGCAAATACCTCAAGAGAGGCCAAGGCCTAGAGCAATTCGGGATTACTTTCAACCGAGAGCAGTGCACAATATGGTTCCCCCGGTTCAAGCCAATGATTATGAAATTAAGACCGGATTGATCAACATGGTCAAAGCAAATCAGTTTGGGGGAGGTCCTCTTGAAGACCCGAACACTCATCTATCTACTTTCTTGGAGGTTGCAAATACCGTCAAGATGAAGGGAGTGTCGGAAGATGCTATTCGAATGAGGTTGTTCTCTTTTTCTTTAAGAGACAAGACTAAAGCATGGTATAATACAATTCCTTTGGGAAGTTGTAATACATGGGAAGATCTTGAGCAAAGGTTCCTAAGTAAGTACTTTCCTCCTTCGAAGACTCTCCAATTGAAAAGCCTTATCACTCAATTTAGGCAACTTCCGGATGAAAGTTTTTATGAAGCATGGGAACGCTACAAGGAGATGCTACGAAAGTGTCCTCAACATGATTTTCATGAGAATCAACAAGTGGCGTTCTTCTATCAAGGGTTGAGCCAACAACATCGGATGCATGTAGATGCCTCATCCGGAGGGTCTATATTTGGAGTGGATGCTATGAAAGCCATGAATATTTTTGAAGATATTGCAATTAATGCTTATCAATGGCCGTCCGAGAGAGTAATGGGAGGTTATGCATTTGGAAAAGTAGCTCAAGTGGAAAGTGTGAACAAAGTGAAGAGTGATGTGTTCCAAAGTGAAGGAATGAAAGAATTCAATGAGAGTATCCAAGCTTTAACAAAGCAATTAAATTTGATCACTCAAGGAGTAAGTCAAGGGGGAAGCACAAGTTCTATGGTGAATGATGAGAGCAATGTTATGCAAAGTGTAGAGGATGTTGCCTATTTAGATAGGAGAAATTACCAAGGGAATTTCCATCATCAAGGGAATTTCCAAGGTAATTATCCTTCTAATCAAGGTAATTTTCAAGGAGGATATCAAGGACAAGCTCTGGGAAGCAATTTCAATCAATCAAGTGGAAATTATCAAGCTCCGAGGAAGCATGAAAATCTTTCCTACTCTAATCCTCAAGCCGCAGTTGCATTTCCTTCGGGATTCGATCCAAGTGCCAAGCCATTGAATGGAGAAGGTAAGTCATCATTGGAAGAGACATTGCTAGCATTCATGAAAGATACAAGGGCTCAAATGGAAAAGAGAGATGCTAAGCTTGAATCTCAAGTGGAAAAGAGGGAAGCAAGGCTTGAGGCTAGAATGGAGGAAAATGAGAAGAAATCCGACAATAGGATGAGATCTTTTGAGTATCAAATGGGGCAAATTGCTTCTTCCGTGGGATCACAACACCAACAAGGAAAATTCCCATCTACCACGGAAATAAATCCAAAAGAGCATTGCATGTGTATAAAGGTGAAAGAGGATAGCTTGGTTGAAGAAGGATTGGTGGATTGCACGGTGGATGAAGAAAAAGAAGAAGCAAAGATAATAAAAATTGAGTTAGAAGAAAAGAGGAAGAAATGGAAAGAAGAGCACGTACCTAAGTGGAAAAAGGCTAAGGAGAAAAGGGAAAAAGAAGAGGAATATGAACATGATTATTGGGGAATTCCTATTACTCCTTATCCAATACCGTATCCTCAAAGATTTGTTAAAAAAGAAAAGATTGAGGAATTTCAAAAGTTTGTTGAAACTTTGAAGAAGAAATATGAGGAGAGAAAGAAAGCGAAGCTAGTTGAAACAAATGAACCATTGCATGAGGAGCCTTCTATGAAAGTTGGTGATCCGGGGAAGTTTGTTATCCCTTGTGAAGTTGAAGGAAAGAAGATGGTGAATGCATTGTGTGACTTGGGAGCTAGTGTGAATGTTATGCCTCATTCTCTCTTTGAAGAATTGGATATTGGAGAGCTCAAGCCTTTCACTACATGCCTTCAAGTGGCGGATGGATCAACTATTAAGCCCTTGGGGGTGGTGGAGGATGTAGTGGTTGAAGTGAAGAAGTTGACTTTTTCGGTGGATTTTGTTGTCTTGGAGATGAAGGTTGATCTTCAAACACCTATGATCTTGGGAAGACCATTCTTAGCCACGGGAAAAGCTCATATTGATGTGGAAAGAGGAGAACTTTCTTTGAGTTCAAATACGGAGAGTGTTACATTTTCATGTAACAAGGCAAGAAAGAAGAATGATTCTTACCTCAAGCCTCCAATCCTACCTCCGGATGATCTTCATGGATTTGAAAATTCTTACTCTTTTAAATCTTCTAATTCTCTTTTCCATGATTATATTGACGATTTTAATCTTAACTTGTCTTTGCTTGATATTTATAGGAACGAGGACTCGGACATCGAATGGAAGGTTGATAAGGGAGAAATTCAACTGCCTTATGGAGACGAAGCATTGCTATCCAAAATTCTTCCGGTTGATTTGATAATTATAAGCAGGAATGGAGAAATCATGTTGATGGAAAAGAAAAGAGCCAAGAAATTTCTCAAAGTGAAGATGAGATCCGATGGGGTCTTGGATTTCTCCGATTGTTAAGAGCTTAAACTCGTCTAGCTTGAAGACGTTAAACTTAGTGCTCGATGGGAGGCACCCCATCACTATCTTTATTGCTTTATTTTAGTGCTTTCAATAATGGTTATTTTGGCCTTGTAGGTTGATTGTGCTCATGGAGAAAAATGCACATTGAAGAAAAGAGAAATGCTTCATGGATTCAAGTTGACATGTTCCACAACTTGTTGCAAACTTAATTCGTGAATCTTGTCTCGAGTTAAGTTTGGGGGTGCTAGTGCGTGGTGGGCATAGCTTGAGTCGTGTGGATGCGGTTACTTCTCAATAAGAAGATCATCAATGGAAACTACAAGGGTAAGTCTCACCACTTTTTGCAAACTTAAGTCTCAACTCTTGTTTCGATTTAAGTTTGGGGGGAGAGTGTGTGGTATGACTCACCACTTGAGTATGATTCTTGTAAAATTGGGTCAATTTTAAAATTTTTCTCATGAGTTTGGGTTTGATTTTGGTATGATTGGTGGTGTTGAAGTGCATGATAGTCCATATTCATAATGAAATTGTTGAACTAATGGTGTTTGTTGAGTGTTTGAGCATGAATGAGAGGTATTGGAAGCATGATGGAGCTTGGAGCTAACGCTTTCCTTACCAAATGCCTATCGAGGGAGTACTCTACACCTTATCATTTTACTACTTGAAATGAATTGAGTTTGATTTGGATTGTTGTGACTAGCATGATACTTCATTTGTTATGTTTGTGGGAGGTTTACTTTCGTAACTTAGGATTTCCTTTTCAATAAAGGTTGGGATGAATGTGTGCTTAATTTTCTTATGATGGTGATTGTTGTTTTTGCATGTCATGTGTTTTTGTTTTGTTTCTTGTTTGTTGAGTCTTTATTTTATGTTTTGTGTGTTTTCTTATTTTTGTCTTGGTATGTTTGGTGGTTTGTTTTGGGATGTTGTGAGTCATTTTTGAACATGAGTGGTGATAGGTTGTGGTGATAAGTGATGACAAATTATGATTAAGAATCTCTACACTTTCAAATTGTGACATGTTTTACTTAACTTGTTCAATTTTGAGATGAATGTGGTGTAATAAGTTCATTAAGGTCCGAGCACAAGCTTGTGAGCATTTGAGCCTCAACCATGCACACATGGTATTTCTTCATGAGTGGATCGGTTGTGTTTGATAAGCTAGAACTTGCTCAAGGACTATAGGAAAGAGCCCGATTAGTGGAGATTAGTGAAATGATCTAAGGCCATCCTTGTTATTATAGTCATTGCCATATATGTTCCCTACCATGAACATCATCCTTAGTTAACCATTTTGAGCCTTTAAGCCTATTTTTTGTGAATTTAGCTTATTACAAGCCTTAATTATCCATTCAAGCTTATATATACCTTTGTGTGGGTGATTGAGGAGATGGTAGCTAGAAAGGATTGATTGATTAGCAAAAGAAGAAAAGGGAATGGTAAACAAGCAAGAAAAAGGATGAAAAGAGCAAAAGTAAGAAATGGACATGCAACCTCAAAGCAAGAGAAAGAGTAAAGCAACATCAAAATGCTCAAGTAAACAAAATTCAAAGAAAGGAAGCATGCAACAAAAGAAACTCAATCCTAGGGAAGTTAATGAATAGTGCTTGAGATTTGTAAAGATAAGCAAGGAAGAAAAGAAAGTGAAGAAGTTGAGGAAATTGGCCATCTCTTTGATTACTTACACATGATTAGTCACTCTTATCCATATACTTCCTACCATACCAAAGAGCCTATCATTATATCCTAATTAAAGACCTTTTTGATCATTAATTGAAACTTTGGTGGTTTGTGAATATAGTCCGCGAGCAAGCCTATAGCGAGTCGAGCCAATCGATTAATGAGTGTGATTTATCCTATTTCAAAAGAGTGTTGAGAGACATCGATATACATTGTGAGGCTTGGACTAAAAGGGACTATATTACACTATTACTCTCTTTATATTGAACTTATTAATTTCTCATGTCATGATTTTAATATTGTAGGATGACTTAGCATAGTTTGTAGTTATTATTGCTAACGATATGTTATTGCTTATGTTCGTTTAGTCTTTTTCTAGGTGAAAATTTCTCCTTTTGATTTTTCATTTTCGTTGCTCGGGGACGAACAACACCTTAAGTTTGGGGGGTTTGATTGGCGCTATTTTCACCTAGATTTTAGTGTCTTTTTATATGTGTTTTCATATTATTTTATCCGTATTTGTATGTTATTTGGTTGTGTTTTGTGTTTTTATGGAAATATGTTTGTATTTGCTAGATATGATAAGGAAGGCATAGGAAAAAGCGGATCTAAATTCGGAGTTGAAACGAGGGAGAACGGACAAAAACAGAAGCTGCACAACACGGGCCGTGTGCAGCGCACGACCCTGTCAGAATGGCCGTGCGCTGACACCCGAAACACCAACTCGGCCACGCCTGTGGTCGAGTGCAGAACACGACCCGTGCCCAGTACAAACACACGGCCCGTGCACCGCGCACGGGCTTGTCCAGAAAGCCGTGCGACAACGTCAGAAAACACAACACGGCCACCCCTGTGACCGAGTGCGGAACACAACTCGTGCGCTGTGTTAGAACACGGGGCGTGCGGGGGAGCTCGAGCCGTGTTGGTGCAAAAATGCAGAAAATTGCTGGAATCTTCTAGAAGGCCCACATGGGGTATAAATAGACCCCATTTCAATATTTTGATAGATAAGATCGGATTTTCCATCCTTTACACACACATCACACACCTTTCCTTCAATTTCACACCATAATCTCCATCCACCTTCATCCATCTTGATCCATCTTCATCATCTCCATTAATTCTCCATCAAAACTTCATCCCTTCCATTGGGTGTGAGAGATCTCAAGAAATCAATAGCTAGAGAAGAAGATCCATGAGTATTGAAGATCTCCTACAAGATATTGTTGGGGAAGATTTACATCTCCTTTGATTTTCTTTTGGATTTAGACTATGGATATTTGTAATGAATCATTTATGTGTTTTGTTACCTTTATCATGTTAGGCTAATCACTCTAGTGGGATTAGGAACATGAAGAGCATGTTAGATTTGTATTATCATGTGGATTAAATTGATTTTTGATTTAATTGATGTTGATTTCTATTCATGGAGTTTAATTGCCTTGATGTTGTGATGGCATGGTTTGTTATTCATAATTGATTATTGGTTTAATGGATTGTTGATCAATGAATTGATTTATGGTGATTAAATGCTATCATAATGTTCATGTATGTATTGCTTGGAGTGAGACGGAAACGACCCTCTATAGTATTAGGAAGTCATGAATAGACATTGAGTTTGGGTTTGACCGAAAGGATATTTGAATTCAATGAGGGGAACCAATCCATTCGTTGGCCTTAGTACACAAAAAGGGAGAGTTTAATCTAACTAGTACTTAGATGGAAGGGGTTAATGTTGGGCTTTGATCTTAAGTGCTTTTGGGAGTCTAAAATGGATCAACAACCTTTGTAACCCGAAAGGGAGCTTAGGATACAATCGTGATCACCCTTAATCTACATCAATTGAGTTGAATTCCTTTTGCATGATAATATGAATCAAGTGTGCTTGGATGTTTCTAATCCCATATTTTTCCATACTTGAACTTTAGCATCCATTTTCTTTACTTGTTATTCATCTTTACTTGTCATTTCTCCTATTCGCTCTCTTATTTACTTGCTACTTGCTTTAGTTGTTAATCATCTCAAAACCCCCTATCATCTTTACAAAAATGACATGAACATGAGCTCACGTATTTTGTTAGTCCGAACATAACTCCTTTGTGGATTGATAATTTTTCTTGGGATATACTACTACAACGATCGAGTATTCTTGCTCGTGAGTGCTACAAAAATAGGCAAACAGGGTCTCATATGCTAAAGAGGGAAATGTAACCATTAGAATGAGACGCCAAAAATGGAAATGTATAACCATTAGGATGGGATGGAGAGAGTATGTAATATAATAATTTATAAATATTAAAAGAATATTTATGGAGACGATGCTAATGAAAATAAAATTGACATAAAAAGTAAAATAAATTACAAAAAATTTAAAATAGGTGTCATATATTAATTCTAAAGATTAAATTAAAGAGTTGATCTATTGTACAATTAGTGCACACTAATAATACAACCCAAATTAGAAAATGGGTCCAATATACTCCCTCCGTCTTGTTCTAAGGCATCCATTTATTTTTTGCACGTGGATTAAGAAGTATTATTATATATAAAATGGGTAGTTGTATTAGAGGGAAGTGGTGGGCCATATTGTGTACTTTTTTACTAAATACGGGAAATGGATATCTTTGAAGCGGACGCCAAAAATAATAAAATGGATATCTTAGAAGTGGACGGAGGGAGTACAAGAGATAACCCGAATGACATCACAATTCTTCATCTCCATCCTCGCATCAGGCTCTCCTTCTCTCTCCTCTTTTCTCAAAATTCATCTTCCTGTCATCGAAATTCCTCTTCTCATACACACGGGAATATACATTAAAATCCATTTGAATAGCAGATTCATCGATCGTGAATACATCCATCAGCAAATCCTAGAGGAATCGCGAGTAGATACATTGATTTTCCACAGATTTGTTTCACTGCATCAGATTTGAGTGTAAGTCGATCGAATAATTTGAAGCAATTTGAAGAAATTCTCAGCATATATTATGAAATTTTCCTCCTGCACGACAACATCTCCTCCATCACGACGACGTCTTCCTCTCTCCATCACAGCGACGTCTTCCTCCATCACGGTAAGATTGTCCTCCAAAACGAGAATACAAAAAATAAAGTGTCGTCTCCTCGAAGATGCTAAAATATTCCTCTTCTCGTGAATCTATTACGATTCATTCGTCTCTTCTAAAAACTAACAATCTGTTACAATTGATTGTGTACTTGTTAATAAGATGGTGTGAATCGGATGATATAAATTTAGTAACGATTTATTCTTCTTCTCTAAAAATTATTTCCATAAATTTGATTTTGATTTATTTATCTCTTCTCGTTACAATTTACAAATCATGATGTATGTTTTTGTTCTTACTAGGAACTTTGAAATTATTTTTTTTATCTAATTCATTTTAATTAAAATTATATGGAACATATCTCGATGATGTTGCCTTGGTGAATGGTTAACAGCAGAAATTCTTTCTAGAACAAAGTAATGAAAGTTTAGTTTTATACGAGAATTATGTATATTTCGTTGTGGCTTAAGTATAAAGTCCTAAGCAATTGTTATTAATGTATTAATTTAATAAAGTTAGCTTAAATTTGTTTTAATATTCATTATCTTTTAAATGCAAGTTTATTTTGAAAGTAAGATGAAGATCACGCTGATGATTTTAATAGAATGAGCCAGGAAAAATGAAGTTTAAGGAGTGTATGTCAAATAATAAATTGTATAAGTTTTAGTAATCAAGTGTATAAGTTTTATACTCATAGTGTACTTTTTATTTTTATTTTTTTATGTACTCATCTAAATGTTTTATTTTTAGATATCTTCATGTTCTCTTTCCATCACGACTTCAAATTTATGCGTTAATCTTCTCACGACATTTTTCTTCAACAAAACTCATCAGCAACTCATATTGTATTGATTTTAATTTATTAATGTATGTATTTGTATTTACAAATGTATTGTGTAATTTTGTCAATAATAGGAACTCTGCAATTCATATTAATGGAAATTGGAACCTGTTCTTTCATTTTTCTAGAAATCATATGAAATTCATTATCTCTCTTTGCTCTTGAATTGTTTCAATAAAAATTACTAAGTTTTCAAAAGCATACATTATAAATAAAATTTTATACATTTGTACATTAAGATTGATACACTTGCACAATAAAAAAAACACACTTCACCTTTTAAAATGTATAAAGTTTTCAACAAAAAATTACACACTTATCAATAAAATTATACATCTCGTTTTTCAAACTTATACATCTATTCAATGAAACTTATACTTTTTATTTTTTAAAAATATATGTAAATAAGAATAAATACATATTACATTGCCAAAAATATATACTAAGCCAGACCAATATTTTCATCAACACCATTCTCAATATGAGAATTGTTAAACTTTTGAACACCAAAAAACTTTATACACTTACTCAATAAATTAATACTTCATCCAACAAAATTCTCATTACGAGAATAGTAATATTGTTCATCAATTGCAATTAAAACTATTATTCGAACCCCCATCTGTTTATTAATAAAATATATACACTTCTTCAATAAATCATATACACTTCTTTAAAAAAAGTATACTCCCTCCATCCCGTCCTTATAGTTACGTTTACTTTTTGCACGGGGATTAATGAATATAGTATTTTAATGTGTATTGAGGTGAGAGAAATAATAATTTAATGAAAAGTGGGTAGGTGTATTAGTGGAATGTGTGGACCCATGGAGAGAGAAGTAATAAATTTGTGTGGGTCCCATATGCTAAAAAGGAAAATATAACCATTAGGATGGGACGCCCAAAATGGAATTGTGTAACCATTAGGATAGGACGAAGGGAGTACATAAGTTTAGTAACAGATTCCTCCTCTTCGAACACCCCGCACACTTCTTCAAAGTAACATATACACTTCTTCATCGCAACGTATACACTTCTTCGATGCAATGTATACACTTCTTCATTGCAACATATATATTTTTCGATGCAACACATACACTTCTTCAATGTATACATAAGTATAGTAACATATTCCTCCCCCAACAACACTTATTTCCTCGACCATAATTCTCACGATGAGGTAAAGTGTAAATTAAAGCTGTTCATCAATTGAAGCCAAACAACTCTTCAAGCACACTGTTTTGTTCTCATACTTATATTCAAAAATTAACTGAAATAAAAGAAATATATTAGAATGTAAATAATAAAATATAAAACACAAGATTCAACAAACATAAAATAAAAGAAAACATAACAGAAGAACAATAAACATAACACAATGTCCAACCTCTTTTACAAAGTATGCTCACTAAACAATAACAACAATCTAAACTAAAACAAGAACATTCTTGCAACTACTGGAGTATCCTACTATTGACATATCCTAAACCCAGAACACATTTCAAACTACTGGAGCATCCATTTATGAGTAATCTTAAAACATAGAAACGATGCACATAGAAGTGAATAATCATTAGGCAGCTTAATCGCTTTACTATCTACCAGCAAATTAATGTTAACAAATATAAGAACTAATAAAGCAAATTAAACATAGGGAACTGCTTCCTAAATTTACTATGATTCTTGTAACTTAAAGAAATCTTTAACAAGGGTATATCAAACAGGGTGATTTAAACAGAAATTAGACAACAAACACCAAAAAGAAAAAGAAAAAACATAAACTAACTTTTATGAAACCAAGCAATGTGCTAACATAGGCATGTATAATCTTCAATATCTTCAAAATATTAGTGTGCACTGTATTTTTACGAATCACCTTGTAAGCATCATTGTTTCTTTTAGAAAATAATTTTTTGAATGCTCTGAAGAATTTCTATTTCCTTGTTTAACCTGATTTGGTGGGACGTGGTAACAAATTATCATGCTATATCACATAAAAAACGTAGTTATGAATGACACAAATTAAAAGTAAAAATAAATTCAACCTGAAATAAAAGAAAGAATGGCACTGCATTTCTGTTTATAATATGCAGACAGATTTATGCAATAAAAAAGTGATTTATGCGATGAAATTATGAGATGATGGAAGGCGTAACATTTACAATTCAAACGGTTGAAGTATACAGAATAAATAAATTTCAGAAAAATCTTAAAAATCAAACAGAAATAGTAAACCAATATACACAAAATATACCCAAAACAGCAAATAATCATAACTAAGATAACGAAAATGCAATAAAATCACATAGGGTAGAAATCGAAATAGAAATTTCACAGTGATCCAACAAGACCGCAAACGAGAGATAGCCAAAACTCATTGAATTAAGAAGGCGAACATGAGAGGAAGCACATCGTCTAATGCGCGGCAAGAGGAAGAAAGGAAAATTGTCGAAGAGGCAGAAATAGCGAGAGAGCGCGGAGAGAGAGAAAGAGAAATTTACAGAGTGGAATTGATGAAAACGGCGCAGTGAAACCTTAGCCCAAATGACCCGTGAGATAAAATAACTATAAGTATGTGGGTCACCGGGTTAAATTCGACACAATTGCACCTTAAAAACTTAGTGCACAATACTTATTGCCTAAATTAAAAGAATATTAATAGAAACGATCGTAATGAAAATAAAATTGAATGAAAAATAACAATAATTATAAAACTTCAAATAAGAATAAAATACAAAACTTTAAAAATAGATTCTATATATTAATCCTAAAGATTAAATAAAAATATATTTCACCAGTACTTTGAATTGGAGTCTCCAATTCTAAAATTTCTTAAATTAATTTTAGATTGTCGAAATTTATCACTTCAAACCCTGGTAACTCTTTTTAAATGATTGAAGCTACAAATAAAATTAAATAAAAATAATAACAATAAGGTTAAAAAAATTATAAAAATAGGGTTTATGGAATATAAAGAAAATACAAAAAACAAAGAAAAAAACATAAATAATAAAATAAACTGAAAAAAAAAAGAATGATACCTCAAATGTGATTGATTGAACCTGAAAATAAGATCAAATAAAATTATAAAAGATAAAATTAATCATAAGGTTTAATGTGTATAGGGTTTATAAAATTATAAAGAAAACATCCTAATTAAAATTAATTTTGAATTTTACAAACTTATCACTCCAAACTTTGATGACTCTTTTTTAATGATTGAAGCTACAAATAAGATCATATTAAAATAAGAAATTAAGATTAAAAATACTATAAAAATACGGTTTATAGAATATAAAAAACACAAAAATGAATAAAAAACATAAATCATAAGATAAACGAAAAATAAGAAAGAAGAATGCTGTGTCAAATAAGAATAATTGAACCTAAGAATAATATCGAATAAAAATATAAAAGATACAATAAATTAAATTATAAAAATAAGATTTATAAAATTATAAAGACAACACGCAAAATCGAAGAGAAAAAAAGTAACAAAAACTAAAAAAGAAGAATGATACTTCAAATAAGAATAATTGAACCTAAGAATAAGATCAAATAAAAACATAAAAGATAAAATAAATTAAAGTATAAAAATGTGGTTTATAAAATTATAAAGAAAATACATGTAAAATTGAAGAGAAAAAAAAGATAACAAAAACCAAAAAAGAAGAATAATACTTCAAATAAGAATGATTAAACATGCACATAAAGATTAAATATGAAAATAATTTAACTTAAAAGTAAAATCAAATAAAAGTATAGAAGATAAAATTTATGATAAAAATAGGGTTTATAAAATTATAAAAATACCACAAAAATCGAAGAGAAAAAAAAAGATTTTACAAAAATAAAAAGATGAATAATACCTAGAATGAGAATGATTGAACCTGCAAATGAGATCAAATAAAAGTAGATTAGAAGATTAAAAATAGTATAAAAGTATATTCCATAAAATAGAAGAAAAAGAAAAGACACCACACATGAGATCAAACAAAAGTAGATTAGAAGATTAAAAATAGTATAAAAGTATAATCTATAAAATAGAAGAAAAAGAAAAGACACCAAAAAAAGAAGAAAAAGAAAAATAAAATAAAAATTTGATTAGTTAATGAAAACGTTTATAGAATGATTTGAATGAATGAACCAAAGTGATTGAAAGCAACCAACGGTGTAGGAAAAAAGTTGGAATAATTACCAAAAATAGTGCTGAAAGATTTGATATATATATATATATATATATATATATATATTGATAGGCGTTTTCTCAACACACAATTAATCCTCAAGTATGAAGAATATCAATTGTAGTTTTGAAGGTGACCAAGTTATATATCGAACCCAAGGGACGGATAAATATCAATTTAATTATATTCTAGTAAATTATGACTATGTTGGAAAATATAATGGTTGTAATATTAAGTAACAATTAATAATTAAAATAACAAGTAAAAATAACAAGAAGAAGAGATAGTAGGTTGTGATCAAGTAAGATGATAGGTAGTTCGTCAGGTCATCCAATTCCACTTATTAATTCATACTTTCGTGTGACGGTGTCCGACTTTGCCTTGTGGTTTATGGACGCATCACTAAATCACGCAAATTCACTCTATAGATACAAGTAAATATGTGTATGACACGTGTGAATATCCTCGGAGTAAGAGATATAATTCACCCCCTTTCTAGGTATTATCATAATCAATTATTTCCCGTGCACTTAGTTCTCTAACCTGATTTGATCTCCCTTTACAGGTACTATAAAGTTATACTCTTTATTCTACTTATTAACCTGAATATGATTCAATTAACAAGTATTCATATAAGATAGTTCTAATAAGACTTCGGAATCCCTTCACTTAAAATTATAATAATAAACCATAATCAGCAGTGAGCGCACTCAACCAATAACCACGTTATGTATTCACACTCTACACAATAATTATTGATGCACAAAACGACTGTGAGTATGGATTAAAAACGCACAATCTTATATAAAATAAACCACAAGTAGTGTTGTACATAGTTTATACACGAAAGATAAATTAACTCATGAAACCTTCATAACCCCAGAACTACCGAAGCGGCTCTAGCCCATGATTGATCTAAGAACAATCATGGTTAGTTGGACCGATCTTACTTGAATCTCCAGCGGAACTCTGTCACAGCCCCTCCAGATGATGGTAGATCGCTCTCCCTCTCAACTCCACGTCTTGACTCTTCAATGAATGAATCTAGATCCTTGAATGTCTTTTTGATGCTGCATAAGCCTTCTTTTATACTTGTAATCACGTCTACTAGGCTTGGCATGAGCTTTTTAAGTGATCACACGCATTGACGGTCTAAAAATACGGATATAATAAGTTCCCGAGCATCGATTCGACCTTAACAACAGGTTGAATTGACCATGACAAGTCTAATCGGAAGTCGAATCAGCCTACTGTAAGTCCCAGGCGTTCGATTCGACCAACTGACCAGGTAGAATCGATGCGACGAGGTCGAATCGGCATCCCAACCAATCGATTTGACCTCGATTCGACCTGATGCCCAGATTGAATCCCCTGTCGTGGTCGAATCCGCCTTCTGTACAAGTTGTGTCACCAATTCGACCTGAAGGAAAGATCGACTTGACCTCCTTCAAATCGAATTAAACTCTTGCTTCGCCTAAACGGATGGCTTCGACTTCCTTTCTTCCGTATTCAACACTTCCACTTCGATTTTCTTCGAAAAACCACTCAAATAGCTCCATCAACACCTGATTTATGCCTTTTCACAATATTTATCAGTTTACAACCGATTTCAACCTTTAAACACTCCATAATAGCACAACTCCAAGCGCAAGATTCGTGAATTAACACACTCATATATATATATATATATATATATATATATATATATATATATATATGAGTGTGTTAATTCACGAATCTTGCGCTTGGAGTTGTGCTATTATGGAGTGTTTAAAGGTTGAAATCGGTTGTAATATATATATATATATATATATATATATATATATATATATATATATATATATATATATATATATATATATATATATATAAATTAAAATATATTAATTGATATATTAATTTAAGATTAGTATTTTGATTCACAATTAGTTGAATATGCCAAAAATATTTTTTATATTTACCAAATTTATATTGTTAATTAAAAAATAAAAAATTTATTATTATTGGCATAATAACATCCATTATTGGTATAATTATATTTTATGATTGAAATCAAAAGCGTTATTGAAAGGTCAAGATTAAAATTTAATTATTTCTAAATAGAGTAAAATAAAAAAATATTGAAAACAAAAGTAGAAATATATGTTTGCCTTTATATATATGTATAGATATATATAGATAGATGTCGTTACTTTTATTTATAGCATAAATTATTTATAAAATAATTTATAATACTATTATTATTTTTTATTAATTTAATATCATCTGGTGCACATGATATCAACTCAACTTATTATTCTATCATGAAAATAATTCCATCATATGGTTTCACAAAATTCTTTCCATATAAAAAAATGCGGATACCTGATCTCTTAAATAATACTCTACTTAAGAATTCCTTTTCTTCGTAATAACAATGTGGCATATTATATTTGTTTAACTTGTTAAAAAAAAGAAAAACTGAAAACTTAGAAGCAAATTAGCGTTTAATTTATACTCTAGTCTCTATGCGATAAAGAGGAACAAAGAAACAAGGTTGAGTGAGGTTCCTGTGCATCCGGGCGCACGGAGCATATTCCGTGTGCCTTTACAATTTCCATACCCCTTTGCAATTTAGGCCCCTAGCAATACATAGATTTAAATAGGATTGAATGAGGAAGGATTGTGTTCACATGGGACACAGAGCATGACCTTTTGCCAACAACGTTTCCAGTATTTCAGCACAGAGCCCATCCGTTTAAGCCCTTGATTTTCAAGGTCCGGCCCATTTCACATTGAACCAACCTCCCAGCCCACCTAACCATAGGCCCGTTCTAATTTCGTAGAATAAGATATTTGTGGGAAATGAGAATTTTATTACTATTATTATAAATTGAAGACAAAAAAAAAGTCTTGTGTGAGATGATGTCAGTGTAATTAGATGATTTGTGAGACGTGTTAAAGTATAATTGTTATATAAATAAAGTATGCTTATTGATTGTTAAATTATGTTTTTCTAAATTTTGATGAATGATGTAATAAAATACAATTGTAGGGTGTTATAATACTCTGTCCATCCCATAAAAAAAAAGGAGGGAGTATGGGTGCTTGTTAAATTAATAACTAATTTTATTAAAAACTAATTTTGTCCAATTAAAAAAAAACTCTCTTCGTCCCACCTAAAGTTTACATTTGTTTCATTCAAATGTTTCCAATACCCCTTAAATAATACTTATTAATTTAAGTGCAAAAAGAAAATGAGACTTATAAATGAGACGGAAAGAGTATAATTTACTACAAATACACTTTGACTATCAATAAAAATATTTTATCTATATAATAAATATATTATAATAATTATAAGCAATCCATCTCCACTTTATCTATCTTATGACACTAAAGCAGAGGTAATGCAATGACTAATTATTGAAAAGACAATGTAAGTAAAATTAAACAAAACATGCACCTCTCGAGAATGAACACGGATATCCGTTCATTCTTGTAAAAGTAATGTCTTGTGTTAAACGTTTATATATATATATATATATAAAGCTCATTAACAATGTGGAAAAATTTATATACTTATCCTTCATAAATAAAAATGACTTGAGTATTATTAGCATTATGTACAAGCAGAACCACATGATAAACAAGTACGAAAAATTAAAGAAAATTAATTTCATAAAATATAATGTTATAAGTTCCATTGACATTCCTCTACTTAATTCTGAGCATATTTTTAGGAATATATATCTGCAAGAATCTGCATTTCGTGGGCAACATTTATTCAAACATTTGTGATCAATATGTTGGATAAGACCACTTGGAAAAGGGTCAACCCAAAAGAAAAGGACAGTTTTGAGCAAAACTATGGCTATAAATAGGGACTAATTGGCAGCAAGCAAGAAAACATAATCAGTATAAGGACATGCAATTATATGAGGAAGAGAGGGCTTACATGAAGAGAGGAGCCATTGTTTATCAGCCAAGAATGACTTGCCTCGTATCTTTTACGAATGAGAATCTCTCTCGATCGATCGACACGAGGAAGTCATCTTGGCTTGGATGACAGCCTCCCTCTTTCATGTTAATCCTCTTCTTCCCCTTTCACCACCAACAAATGCTTAAACATGCATGCATTAATTTTATATATATATATATATATATATATATATATATATATATATATATATATATATATATATATATATATATATATATATTAATTTGTAGTTTATTACATATTCTTCTATATGTACGTATATGGGGGAATCATAAATATATTATGGAGGAAAAAAAAAACTGGCTAGCTATATCATTTTTGGAGCTAGCTATACTATAAGTTGATAAATTTAGTTATAAAATACAAACTTCCAATTCATTTTTATCTTTACATTTGGTTTTTCATTTGGTGATTAAAAATTATAATATTTTAACCTGCGGAGGGTAGATGTATATTAATTACTTCATCCGTCATAATTTCAATTTTACACTTTTTGTTATGATCCAGCGTTCTAATTTTAACTTCATATTTCCATAAAAGAAAAATACAACTAACTAATCACACTTTAATTTCAAAATTATCATCACCTTTTTAAAACACATAACATACTATATCATTTATTTATTATAAAAAAATATCAAACTATCCTCAAAAATATATCATTTATTTATTACAAAAAAATATCAAACTATATCCCAAAAGTGACTTATTAATAACCGTGAATAATTTGAGATGAAAAGAGTATTTTTATCATTAATTTGAATTTGAATTAATGTGAAATTGTGTAATTATCAACAAAGGTTGGTAAAGTAGTTGATGAGATGAAATAATGAGTTAATTGAAGGATGAGTAATTACAATTAAAATGCAGTATTTTATGTGCTTCTAAAAATATATAATCTAATCTTCTATTTAATACATAATAAATTGACCAAATCTTTAAGTAAGTGGGTAGTTGAATAATATCATTTGCTATCATCCCCTCAAGTGAGATGTGGGGTGAGACGAAATAGGATGCCCGATTATATTTTTATCTTTTATGTTTCACATATTAAGTGAGTGACATGTATGTGGGAGGAATATACCATGTGTCGTTCATCCAACGGTGTGCAACGTGAGATAATGTAACATCAAAAATGTAGGCAAACGCTTGTGTAAATCGAATTCACGGTGTAAACCCAGTGGTCCCCCTCCAATTCTGTTGTATTGCTAGGATTTAAATTAAAGGGGAGGCATAGGGTTTACACTGTAAATCCGATTCACATGAGACTAATTGCAAAATGTAATAGAAGATCCAGACTGAGTGAGACTTCACTCAAAAATTGCTTCTGAAGAACTCGAATAGTGGTCGAGGGACACTCTTTGTCATAATAAGGTTCGAATATCCTATTATATTTTAGTGTTACATCTCATGTTGCAAATTGTTGGATGATTGACACTTATGAAAATATCAACCGTAGGGGAAATGATTGTGATTTCCTCCATGCATACATGCCATTTATCTAACGCGTATAATATGAGATGTAACACCAAAATGTGATAGAACATCCGAGATAGTCATAATTTTGAAAATTGGATCATGGAAGACATAAATTGAATGACATTTCCTAAATGATCCCAATTCATGAATAAAATGATAACCACTATCAATGTGCTTAGGTGGTTAATGTGTAATTGGATTTTGATAAAAAAAATAATAATAAAGCTATTGTCGTCGCATAACAAATAAGAAAATCCGAAGAGGATAATGGAAGCTTTTTGAGTAGATGAGCAATAGAAATCATTTTTGGGACATCATCTCCAAAAATACTATATTCAAACTCATAATTAAAACAAGAGACAACAGGTTGCTTTTGAGCACTTTAAGATCGGATTGAATTCCCTGTTTCACATTTGGTGTTTTACAATATAAAAAAAATTTACCCTACAAATGATTATTAACTACCATTGATGTATGTATTGAATTTTAGGCATTGATTATGATATATGGTAGGAACTTAATGAATAGAATAGGGAATGAAATAAAATTTTTTTAAGATACAAGAATTTCAATAAAATTGATGAAGTAACTATAAATAGACGTTCGATTCTAGACCTCTAGTTCAATTAATATTAACATATCCCACAAAGAAGTGGTTAAGTCAAAATATTAATTAATTCATGCAAAGACAGTCTTTTAAGGACGAATGGTATACTATTAAAGTTATATACTCCCATCATTTCATTATTTATTTATTTCATTACATTATTAACACCCAAAAATTTTTTACTTTATCATTATTTTAATACTGAAAAAAAGAGTACTACTCCCCAAAATAAAAAAAAATGATAAAAAAATTGTTTTTTAAACTCAACGTGAAGATTGTTTGGGGCATATATAGCTAATCCTGTGTCTCTGATGACTTAATTGTTAATTAGGCTGCGTTTTTCATATATAAATAAGAAATTAAGTTAATTTGTTAACTAGGTTTACATAGATAATTAAAGAAGGCAGAGGCAGAGGAAGCACACAAAACTAATGCTTTCAAAGTGTTAGGTACATGCGCTCGTCATCGTCGTCAGAACTTCGCCGGAGGCAGTGGCTGAATGGGAGGTGCTCAAATTCCCGTCTGCTATTCACATAGAATAGTTCTCCGCTCGCAACACGTTAGGGCTCACGAATTTGGGGATCATAAAGGATTGAGGTGTAAGGCTATGGGCCAAGCCCAATACTATGATAACTGAAGACCATCAATTTGGGCCAATAGGTCCAACGGGCCCAACAAATCTCCACCTTGGCCTAAATCATCCACCATCGTGTTCATCTATGTAGGAATTCATCATCGCACCTGAACTTAGTCGCATTTTTTAGTTAAATGTCAAGAGCAAGTGTACTCAATTGTTGTTGTATACGCGTGACCAAGTACAAAATTTATAAAATTGTCGTCCCAAGGGAAAGCAAACATTGGCTAGTATCCGAATTGTTCATCGATTTATGCTTTGTAAAGATAATATGTTTGAAGGTTTGGTATTAAAACTAATGCTTAAGATTCTACTCAAATAACTAGAATGTAAACTAGCTAAGTAAATGATCAAATAACGAGCAAATGACTAATGGAATGGATGTAGAATATACTTGAGAAGAGAGAAAGGCTAATCATACTTATAGTTGAGACTTGAGCTAGATTTGTAAAGCCATTCATAGTAATTCTCATTAACTTGTGGATTAAAAGCAATCACAAATTTACCCCTAGTCCCTATGGCCAAGGCAATTAGGTTCTCGACTCTTTTACAAGCCTAAGTTCCTAAGATTGGTCTTAATCTCAATTCTCTTAAGGTACTATGATCATAAGTTGGTTCTTTTTACTCAATTACTTAAGTGTCCCTCTAT
The DNA here is from genome assembly GCA_023678885.1 of Pogostemon cablin. NCBI lineage: Eukaryota > Viridiplantae > Streptophyta > Magnoliopsida > Lamiales > Lamiaceae > Pogostemon > Pogostemon cablin. The sequence continues at coordinate 23,413,506 of CM042965.1, forward strand.
GAATGTTCTAAACCTAAGGAGGGTATGACTTACCTCCCCTTATACTAACATGCATGCACAACTCAATATATGATTCAATTAAAACTTCACTCACAATATTGGAATGACCATCCTAATATAATGAATAGAGAATTTAATCACACATACATTGAAATCAAACATGATTGATATATCATAGAAGAAAATTCACAAATCAATTCAAATCACTACTCAAGTTTTACATATCTAACTCTTCACTTCAACCACTCATATGACTAGCCCTAATATAAAAATAGCCACTAAACATGATTATTAATTCAATACAAGTCAAGCTTTGCTCCATTTGAGCCATAATAAGAAGAAAATTAACAATTGGAAAGTAGATTTGCTTCCCTTGCATAAGAAAAGCCTTCCTTCTCTTCAATTGATCACCTTCTTCAACAATTGATGCTCCAATCTTCTCAAATGGTGGTAGGATAGATGGAATGAAGGTTTTATGGATTGAAAATGTAGATCAAATGGTGTTTTGATGGATTTAGATGGTAGAAATGGATTGTGGATCTACTATGAGAGGAAATGTGGTGTTTTAGTGAAAAGCCGTGTGCTGCTGCACGGGCCGTGTAGGTGCAAAATCCTGTTTAATTTTTAGAATATTCCGGAAGCTTCTAGAAGGTCCATAAGTGATATAATTATGACTTGTGCGAAATTTAAAGGGGGAATTCATTAGAGATCAGATTAGAGCAGTTACACACACTAAAACACCACATTTCCTCACATAGTAGATCCATCTTCCATCTCTACCATCTAGATCCATCAAATCACCATTTGATCTACATTTTCAATCCATAAAACCTTCATTCCATCCATCCTACCACCATTTGAGAAGATTGGAGCATCAATTGTTGAAGAAGTTGATCAATTGAAGAGGAGGAAGGCTTTTCTTATGCAAGGGAAGCAAATCTACTTTCCAATTGTTAATTTTCTTCTTATTATGGCTCAAATGGAGCAAAGCTTGATTTGTATTGAATTAATTACCATGTTTAGTGGCTAGTTTTATAGTAGGGCTAGTCATATGAGTGGTTGAGGTGAAGAGTTAGATATGTAAAACTTGAGTAGTGATTTGAATTGATTTGTGGATTTTCTTCTATAATATATCAGTCATGTTTCATTTCAATGTATGTGTGATTAAATTCTCTATTCATTATATTATGATGGTCATTCCAATGTTGTGAGTGAAGTTTTAATTGAATCATATATTGAGTTGTGCATGCATGTTAGTATAAGGGGAGGTAAGCCATACCCTCCTTAGGCTTAGAACATTCATAGAGGGACACTTAAGTAATTGAGTGAAAAGAACCAACTTATGATCATAGTACCTTAAGGTAATTGAGATTAAGACCAATCTTAGGAGACTTGGGCTTGTAAAAGAGTCGAAAACCTAGTTGCCTTGGCCATAGGGACTAGGGGTAAATTTTTGATTGCTTTTAATCCACAAGTTAATGAGAATTACTATGAATGGCTTTGCATATCTAGCTCAAGTCTCAACTATAAGTATGATTAGCCTTGCTCTCTTTTCAAGTGTATTCTATATCCATTCCATTAGTCATTTGCTCGTTACTTGATCATTTACTTAGCTAGTTTACATTCTAGTTATTTTAGTAGAATCTTAAGCATTAGTTTTAATACCAAATCTTCAAGCATGTCACCTCATCATCCATACAAATAAGCTCAACAAGCATCCCATCCTTAATTGAAAATGAAATCCTAGATTAAGAAAGTAAACCTCCCAACCAAAGTGGCTAGCCCACTTGGCCACCGGGCTCCTCACATAAGTGAGTGACCCGGGTTCGATTCCCATTGGGAACGAATAGGAGGGGAGTTATAAGGAGGCATGGAGAATAAGGGTGTATGGAGACTTGGTGAAACTAACTACTAATAATACTAACAACTGACTTTTCCCGATAAAAAAAAAGTAAACCTTCCACAAACATAACACATGAAGTAGCATGCTAATCAAATACCATCCAAATCAATATCAATTCATGTCAAGCAATTTAGAAGTGATAAAATGTAGCGTGAACTCCCTTAAAAAGACATGGTTGGCACGAACTTTCGGATTGCATCCACAATGAATCTCATCTTGATCTCTGGGCTCAATTCGTATCTCCACTACACTTCATTTATACTCAACAACTTATCAAAAACTATTAGCTCAACAATTGCAATAATAATGAGGACTATCATGCACTTTAACACAACCAAACGAACCAAAATTATAACCAAACTCATGAGAAAAATTTAAAATTGACCCAATTTTACACAAAGTAGTAATCCCTTAATCAATCATTAATCATGATTTATAACACGCTCAAGTTGTGAGTCACACCACACACTCTTCCCCTAAACTTAAATCGAAACAAGAGTTGAGAATTAAGTTTGCAAAAAGTGGTGGGACTTACCCTTGTAGTTTCCAATGATCTTCATGAAGTTACCTTGTGATGACATATGTGCATTTCCAATATTCAAGTAAGTATGGCCACCACACACTCCCCCCAAACTTAAATTAACACAAGTGTTAAATTAAATTTGAACAAAGTGGTGTGACATACATCTCCATTCCTTATCAAGCACACCTCGTCTTCTTCATGCATATCTTTCGTCATGAGTACAATCCACCTACATACCAAACTACAAGAAAATAAAACTAAATAAGAAAACTTACTAAAATGGGTTGCCTTCCATCAAGCGCTCGATTTAACGTCATCGAGCTAGACGCATTTAAACTCTTAACAATTGGAGAAATCCAAGACCCCATCGGGTTTCATCTTCACTTTAAACATCTCTTTAACAACCCTTTTATTAACACTCCATGCTCCTTCAACACTTGAACTCAATTCATTGCCTCTTTTCCTCACATTTTTAAATCCCGAAGGCCCTTTATCAATCTTCCAATCAACTTGTGGATCTCCCCCAAGCTTGTTCCTCCTTGAAGAAAAATTTCCTGCAAATTCAAGTAAAAAAGTTAGTTAAATCTTCATCTTTTAGAATTTCACTTACCACTCGATCTCGATCATCTGGAGGCTTAATGGTGGCTTCAAATGAAGATCTCCCCCTTTTAAATTCTTGCTTGATAAGGCCAATTCTCTCTCATTTGTACGGAGTGTGAGTTCCTTCTTATCCATGTCAAATTTTGCTCTTCCGGTTGCCAAAAATGGTCTTTCAAAAATCAATAGGATCAAAGAATCTGCTTGCTTCTCAACTACCATAAAATCCACCGGAAATACAAATTCCTCTATTTTCACAAGCATATCCTCCACAACTCCATGGGCTTTATCATTGAACCATCCATTATTCCGATTTCCACCTCCGTTTCCTTTAACCTCCCAATGCCAAGTTTTTCAAAAATTTCCAAAGGCGTTTCATTAATGCTTGAACCAAGATCACATATAGCATTAAAATATTCTCCATTTCCAATTTTACAAGTAAGAACGAATTTACCGGGGTCTTTCACCTTTAATGAAGCATCAACTTCAACAATGTCAAGATCTTGTTTCAACATTATCTCTTCATCACACTTACTTTCATCATCCAACAAAGATAAAAATTCACCAATTATCTTCTCATCATCCAAAAACAAATCTTCATCAATGATAATTTCCTCCTCCATGTTTGACACAACTTCATCACAAACTACTTCTTCAACCTTGGAAACAATGTTTGGTGTTTCCACCAACCCTTTCTCCACCTTACTTTCCATATCACACACTGTAACATACAAACATTGCTCCTTAGGAATAGTAATGGTAGTGGAGGAAAACTTACCCTTACGATGCATTTCACCTTGCTCGATTGCCATTTGACTCATTTGTGTCTCCAAAGCCTTGAATCGATTATCATTCAACTCCTTCTCTTATTTCATGAAATCAAATCTTTTATCATTCACTTCTTTTTCTTGTTTCATAAACTCAAACATTTTAGCAACTTGATCATCCACCGTAGGCTTCCTTTCACCATTTTGAGCTTTCTTCCCTGGATTAATGCCCGGTGGAAGAGTGAGGGCATTCCCTTGATTTTCATACGACAAATTCTCAAACCTACGGGGTTGGTTAAAATTTCCTTGAAAATTACCTTGCCCCCATCATCCTTGTCTTTGTGGATATCCTCCTCCATGATTTCCAAAATTACCACCATAATTTCCGTGGAAGTTTCTTCCTTGTATAAAGGCAACTTCCTCAAGAGTCATCTCCGGTGGACACCATGCATCTTGAATTCTAAAATTGGAGGACAAATCTTGTTGAGGCATAGAGGTAGGCATTTGACAACTTTGAGAAGATTGACCCAAATTAGGCATAGTCATGCCTTGTTGAGGATTAGGACACACTTATTGATTCATCAAAGGCAATGACATACCTTGTTGAGGGCTAGCAAACACTTGTTGATTTACACCCAATGTAGAATTCGGAGATATTTGCATATTAGCATTCATCCTCTTTAGTATCTCCGTGATTGCTTTGTCGGTCATATCTTCCTTAGGCATCTCTATATTTTTCACTTGTTGCAATCACACTTCTTCCATCTTAGCAATTCTCTCCCTTTCATATATCCCCGGTGCACGATCCATAGGCCATTGACCCGTATTCAAAGCTATTTCTTCACATATGGCAATTGCTCTTTTCGGAGTTTGCCCTAAAATCTAACCTCCCGCCGAAGCATCAATGAGCATCCTCTCACTTCCATGTAAACCGGCATAGAAGAATCCTATTTGTTGCTCTTCGGGAAATTCATATTGTGGATACTTCATTAGCATCTCTTTGAATCGGTGCCTCACTAAATATCTCAAGTGGCAATTGCTTTAATTGAAAATTTTGTCCTTTAAGATGCAACATCTTGGATGATGAAAAATACTTGCTCAAAAATCTTTGTGCCAACTCTCTCTATGTGGTATATGATCCCGGTGGTAGAGTATGATACCAAGCCTTAGCTCTATCTCGTAATGAAAACGAGAAAAGCTTTATTTTAACAACATCCTCACTTACCCCATTTATCTTTATTGTGTTTGCCAACTCCGTAAATTGGGTTAAGTGAGCATTTGGATCCTCCATAATACCACCACCAAATTAATTTGCTTGCACCATGTTGATCAATCCCGTCTTTATCTCAAAATTATTCACATTCAATAGCGGGCCTATTCTATAATTCTCATATTGTGGTTGGAAATGATCACGGACATTCATTCTCGCTCCATTATTTCCATTTCCACGAGGTTGATTTTGCACCACCGGAGGATTATTTCTTGCTTCTTGTTGTGCCAATAAGTTTTGATTAATAGCTTGCATTTGTTGATTTTGCAAGTACATTTGTTGAGCATAAACTTGTGGCACAAACTCCGGATTATTGTGTCCTTTTTCATCAACCATGTTTGCATTATCCCTTACTTCTTCCATATATTCCTCCGTAGGTTCTAACACTTTTTTCTTTGTCTTCTCAAGGTAGCTTCCAATTCCAAGTTCAAAGGTTCAATTGATTGAGACCTTGAACGAGTTTGCATGTACCTACAAAAATGTTCAAATTAGCTCTCAAATAGCCAAGACAAGTAAACAAGTAACAAAATAAAAGAAATATCCTTATCAAAACTAATTAACTTCAAACTCGTTATAGCCAAATGTTTAACATTTACCCGGCAAGCAGCGTCATGAACTTAGTCGCATTTTTTAGTTAAATGTCAAGAGCAAGTGTACTCTATCGTTATTGTATACGCATGACCAAGTGCAAAATTTATAAGATTATCGTCCCAAGGGAAAGAAAATATTGGCTAGTATCCGAATTGTTCATCGATTTATACTTTGTAAAGATAATATGTTTGAAGGTTTAGTATTAAAACTAATGCTTAAGATTCTACTCAAATAACTAGAATGTAAACTAGCTAAGTAAATGATCAAGTAACGAGAAAATAACTAATGGAATGGATGTAGAATACACTTGAGAAGAAAGCAAGGCTAATCATACTTATAGTTGAGACTTGAGCTAGATATGCAAAGCCATTCATAGTAATTCTCATTAACTTGTGGATTAAAAGCAATCACAAATTTACCCCTAGTCCCTATGGCCAAGGCAACTAGGTTCTCGACTCTTTTACAAGCCTAAGTCTCCTAAGATTGGTCTTAATCTCAATTCCCTTAAGGTACTATGATCATAAGTTGGTTCTTTTCACTCAATTACTTAAGTGTCCCTCTATGAATATTTTAACCCTAAGGAGGGTATGGCTTGCCTCCCCTTATACTAACATGCATGCACAACTCAATATATGATTTAATTAAAACTTCACTCACAACATTGTAATGGCCATCCTAATATAATTAATAGAGAATTTAATCACACATACATTGAAATGAAACATGATTGATATATCATAGAAAAAAATCCACAAATCAATTCAAATCACTACTCAAATTTTACATATCTAACTCTTCACCTCAACCACTCTTATGACTAGCCCTACTATAAAACTGGCCACTAAACATGTTCATTAATTCAATACAAATCAAGCTTTGCTCCATTTGAGCCATAACAAGAAGAAAAATAGCAATTGGAAAGTAGATTTGCTTCCCTTGCATAAGAAAAGCCTTCCTCCTCTTCAATTGATCAACTTCTTCAACAATTGATGCTCCAATCTTCTCAAAATGGTGGTAGGATGGATGGAATGAAGGTTTTATGGATTGAAAATATAGATCAAATGGTGTTTTGATGGATCTAGATGGTAGAAATGGATTGTGGATCTACTATATGAGGAAATATGGTTTTTAGTGTGTGTAACTGCTCTAATCTGATCTCTAATGAATTCCCCCTCTAAATTCCACACAAATCATGATTTTATATCACTTATGGACCTTCTAGAAACTTCCGGAATATTCTGAAAATTACACAAGATTTTGCACCTACACGGCCCGTGCAGCAGCACACGGCCAGTGTAGGGCACACCTGCTTCGGAGTGTTGTGCGTGCTCCAGACATGGCTCGAGCTACGCTGCATGGCCATGGTCATGGCCGTATAGCATTTTCTGACGATAATGCACTGCTTCTTCTTACAGGACTGTGCTCCAGAGCACGGCCATCCTCCTGGGTGAGCAGCGAGTTCTGATGACACTACACGACTGTAAGGTACAGGGCCGTGTTCCGCACACGGTCCGCGTACCAACATTCCCTGTTCTTCCGTCTCCTTTTCGCTCCCGACTCCATTTTTGTCCATTTCTTGACCTGTTTTACATATATTTAAGCTCATTTGCACAATTCTATCAATTTATACCATATTCCTCAAAATAACAATAACTCCACCAAAAGTAACACAAATATGGATAAAAACATCTGAGAATACACAAATAAAGACACTAAAATCTAGGTAAAAATGACTACGATCAGCACCTTTTCCCAAAAACCTGCAAAATGAAAAACATAAAATTAGATGCAAGATCCAGAAAATTTGACAAATACAAAGTTAGTTAAAAAATGACACAAAGTCAAGAGTATCACGAAGATACACACATTTAATCACGGGGCAAAGATAACGAACACACGGTCGAAAAGTGTAATCACCAAGATTAGAATTCGCAGTTCTCACAACACACAACAATTCACATAGAAAATAATAAACTAAGCACAAAGCTAACATGAGATCACAAAGATCATGAATACACAATTCATATCATTTATCACACAGAATAGAATACAAAATTCTAAAGACACATAACCTAGTCACATAGACACACAAGCTATAGCATTTAAAAAGTCACGCAGACACTCCACAAAGAAGCACACACAGTAATTAACAATCAAACGTCACAGAAACATTTGAACTCACTCAACATGCTCCACCTCACTTAGAGAAACAAATAAGCATGTAAATGGCGCACAACCATAACAAATACTAACACATAGTAAACACATTAATACTCCACCTTATAAGGAGCAACCTAAAATATAGCAAGTTTGACACACAAAACAAGCACAAAACATAGAAAACAAATTTCAACAATTTTCTCACACAAAGAAAATAAATAGTTTCAAAGAGAAACACAATAGAAAAACACATTCAACAAGTTCTCACACAAAGAAAACACAAATTCACAAAGAAGAACATAGATTCAAAGTGAAACAAGATAGAAAAATAAATTTCCTAATCATGTGCAGAATTAACTAGCCAATCAAAACATGCAAGAATTAAAAGGCACCAAATAATTCACAAAAAATATATCTTAATCATAAGAATCATTCACATCTTTAAACACTCTCTCATACATCTTCTGTTTCAAGATATTGAAGTCTCCTTGCCCAAACGCATTAGAAGAAGCCATTGGTGCTTAAGGTTGAGTGAATCGACTCACACTGATTTAAGAAATAACATACAGGTGAGCTAATGCTATCTTAGGGCCTGAAAATGAACTCAATTCACACACAATGAAAAGAGCAAAAAATTCCAAAAAAATAGTTTAGCAGCAAAAGCAAACCAAGAGTAAGAATATCACACAGATATAAAACCCACAAAAGATTTCATGCAAATAAAAAACTAGAGATACCACAGAAATGGACCAATCCAAGCCACAAATCACAAAATCCCAAATTCTATAACACAGAAATCACACAAGCAGGGAGGACCAGCCGCCTCAAAGCATCACAAAGGAGGACCAACCACCTCAAGGCATTACAAAGAAAAGGAGTTAAAGCAATATCACTAGAGCGGTGCCTCGGGTGAATACACTGTGCCACCCTACGAGCCACCAGCGTCCCTCGAAGCCTTGTCTAAGCGGTAATCAGACGAGCAATTCCAACCTTTGAACAACACCCTGCCGCTACCATGCTTGAACCCTACACACAAAGTGAGACAAAGCATAAATAGGGACTTAGAAAACAGAACCAATCTGAACATATCAGAAAAAGAACATATCCAAACATTAACAGAAAAAAATCTGAAATATTTTCGGATAGAACGAATCTATAGCCCAAAAATAAAGGAGAGAGTCTTTCCTATCCAGTGAGGACCCCTGAACAGATCTGACCGGTACCGGACAACAGGCGACTGGTAACGATGGACGGCGAGCAGCGGCTTATGGCTGGGATCACGGCTGAACTGACCGGAATAGCAAATTGGTGGCGGACAGCTGCGCTGGTGGATAGACGGTAGCGCACAGTAGTGCCGGACAACGGACGGTCAGTGGACCCTCCACTCGCCAAAAACCCTAGCCAACGTATGGCGGACGGCGACCTACCACCGATGGACAATGGACGAAGCAGAGATGGCGAGCAGCAACTACAAAAAGCAGACGACAGATGGATGACCAATCTCTCTCTGATGCCACTGTTAGGTATACGCGGTCGTCATCGTCGTTGGAACATTGCCGAAGGTGGTGGCTGAATGGGAGGTGCTCACATTCTCGTCTGCTATTCAAGTAGAATAGTTTTCCCGCTCACAACACGATAGGGCTCACGAATTTGGGGATATGATAAGGGATTGGGGTATAAGGCTATGGGCCAAGCCCAATACTTCTAGAAGTAAAGACCATCAATTTGGGCTATTAGGCCCCAACATAAAAAAAACAAATGTGGCATTCCAGTCTCTTCATTCTTTCACTCCCTTCCTTCACACAACCAAAATGAACCATATATTGTTGCTGCTCCTTCACCGACGGGCTAACCCAACCCAACAAAGACACCAATCCAAAACCAAAAGTTGACCCGCATCACTACAGATTGCCACCTGGCCCATCGCTGCTGCGTCTGTTGGGGCTAATGCACTACGCCATACGATCCATTCCGTACCACCACCTACTCAGGAAGGAGCTGGCCAACACATATGGCCTGCTGGTGCACCTTAAGCTCGGTGAGGTCTCCATTATCGTCGTATCTTTGGTTGACACCATGAAGCAGGTGCTGAAAATCTATGAACCGGCAATTGCTGATCGTTCGAGAAGTGTGGCTACTCAGGTGATCAGTTACGACTACATCAACGTCATTTTGAGCACCTACAATGACTACTGGAAGTAGATGCGCGGCGTCTGCATCTCTCATTTTCTGAACGCCAACACCGTGATGTCTGTCATCAGTATAATTTACTCCGTCCATCCTTACTTATTTTTCGCCATTACTGTAGTCACGAAGTTTAAGAAATTGGGTAGGTCTTGTGTGACCTTTACATGAGACGGATAAAAAATGATAAAATTATTATCACTCTTACTATAAAATATTATTACTTTTGTTTTACTATTTGTCCGTCTCACGCCTCACACGAGTATTTTACCCAATAAATTTTATTTTTTTACCAATTTATTGACTTTTGGAACGTAACATAATATTTTTAGATAATGGAGTAAATTATAAAATATGTTATGCGTGGTAAGTGGGTGATAGAGTCAATCACGCTTCATTGCCTTACCGGGTCTACACATGCCGCAATAAAGGAAATTTCCTCAATCAGAGTCATGGTAATCAATTAGCAAAATAAGGGAAATTGATTGACGAGAAATTAGGAGCAGAGTATAATATTAATAGGAGAATAAAGTTGTAGAAAGGGTATCGAGTGAGTAAAAATCCTTTTGGAGGCAGCCTTATGCTGACTGGAATTGCCCTGGTGTTTTCTATATTTTATTAATAAAATATTTCAATCCTATTACAAAAGTTCTTTTTCTCTTTAGTCTATCAAATTGGTCCGACCTGCCGAATGCCCCAAACACGCATGAAAACTCGCGTGGATATGATGGAGAAGAGCATCGAAACGATCGCCAAAATGGTCGCACATCAGCAAAAGAAGTTGGAGAAACTGAATAAGATTGAAGAGATATTGTCCTTGTTGCTCAAGGGAAAATGAGTTGAAAATGGACACGATCCGCCCAAATTAGATGTATCACCATAGAGTACATAGCCCTAGAACAGACCCTCGGAACATGTGCAACCACGAAAGAATTTCAACTCAAAGCCAAACGAGTTGAGCTTCCAAGCTTCAGTGGACATGATCCCGTTGCATTGATCACGAGGGCAGAACTTTATTTCCAAATTCATTGAACTTGAGAGGAAGTGAAGTTAGAATTGGCTCTCATGAGTATGGAAGGTACGTCTTTGCATTGGGTTCACTGGTTAATTGATCGCAATCCAAGCATTACTTGGAGTCAATTAACTTAGGAATTAATGAGAAGATATGGGAGAAATTCTTTGGCTAATTGGACAACCCATTTGAAGATCTGACATCCACCAAGCAGACGGACAATGTGGATAAGTACATCGATGAGTTTGCATCTCGAATGACCCTTATCCCACGTATCACAAAGTCTCAGACTTTGGGGTTATTCTTCAATGGGCTAAAGGAGGAGATCCGAGCACGCATCAAGTCCAAGGATACGGTGGAAATTTTTGATATGATGAATCTGGCAAGGGTGATAGAGCATGAGGTGGGGCTCATTAAACGTAACCCTAATAAAGGTGGAAGATGGGAAATTGGGTTCAGCACATACAAGTCAACTTATAATAAACCCATGGTCCAAGTGGAGAGTGATAAGGTCCAAATAGCTTCAAAAAATTAGGAAGGCCCAAAAACATGTCCCAAAACTCCTGAAATACAATGTGTCAACCCAGAAGCAGTTAAATCTCACCACTAAAATTTTAGAAATTGCGGTGACAAACAAGTATCGCACAAGGAGTTCTTGGACCTTAGAGCTAGAGGTTTATGCTTCAAATGTAAGGAACTGCACCATCCGTTTCACAATTTCTCACAAAGAACGCTACGAGTTCTTATCGCTAGTGAAGAAAAAAGTGATGAGGAGGTGGAAACCCTAGAATCGACCGGGATGGGGAGGCAAATTCAACCAAGGGACCACTCTTACAAACACTGGAGTTATCGGAGTTTGCGGGATTTGATAGCCACCAGACTATGAAACTGAAAGGAAAAATCAAGAGAACAGATGTGGTAGTGATGATTGATAGCGGAGCCAGTCATTGCTTCATCTCCGAAGGGGCAGCACGACGAGCTGACCTTAAAACCAACCCAAGTTCCAGGTTCAAGGTCCGATTAGGGGATGGGAGGTGCATGGAAGCAACCGGGCTATGTGAGCAGGTTCTGATTGATTTGGAACCATCAAGTTTTTCGGTAAGCTATTTTGTGTTTTCCCTTGGCAGAGTAGATGTCATTCTTGGCATTTCATGGTTGGCAATCCTTAGAGATGTGCGAGCGAATTGGGCTTGTTTAACCATGGAATTCTCAAGGGCAAACAAGATAGTTTGTCTCGCTGGTGACTTATCCTACACCAAAAGGGCAGTCTCAGTGGCAGGATTGCAAAAACTAAAGGATGTGGAATTCTGCCTCATCCTCTGGGCTGTCGAAGAAATACATTCCTTGGAGCCTCCAACTAGTAGTTTGAACAAAGAACATAAGAATGCCTTGCTACCATTGTTGGAAGAATTTTCAGGGATATTAAGGGAGCCAACGTCCCTACCACCATGTCGTCCAACAGACCATCGAATACCACTACTCCCTCGCACAGCCCCTGTGAGTGTCAAGCCATATCGCTATGGACATGTGCAAGAGGAGGAAATTGAAAGGCTAGTAGAGAAAATTCTTATTGCTGGTGTGATTCAACCAAGTTGTAGTCCCTACTCCAGTCCTATTATGTTGGTTCGAAAAAAATATGGAAGTTGGCGATATTGTGCAGACTATAGGGAGCTTAATAAAGTCACGGTAATACACACTTCACTGCCTTACCGGGTCTACCACGCCGCAATAAAGGGAATTTCCTCAATCAGAGTCATGGTGATCAATTAGCAAAATAAGGGGAATTGATTGACGAGAAATTAGGATTTTTAATAGGAGAATAAAGTTGTAGAAAGGGTATCGAGTGAGTAAAATCCCTTTTGGAGGCAGCCTTGTGCTGACGGGAATTACCCCGGTGTTTTCTACATTTTATTAATAAAATCTTTCAATCATATTACAAAAGTTCTTTTTGCTCTTTACTCTATCTGTGGGAGTAGTAAATTTGTAATTAAAATGTATTTTTAGGGTTGGGGATTGATGTGATGTTCATATTTTTGAGTGGTGTAGTTTAATGTGTGACAGATAAAAATAAAAAGTGTGAAATTTAACTTAAAACGGAGAGAGTAATTTTTAATCGGTTGTTAAAAAATTTAATATTTAATCAGTTACTCTAACAAGGTCGATGGAGCACATGAGGCAGGATGCTGCCTCGTCTGTGGTTGATTCCATTCGAAAGACACATGCGTTCATGAACTCGATGGCGTGTAGAGCAGTTTTCGGGGACACGGTGAGCCTAGAGTCGGAGGACGCTGCGGAGTCGATTAAGAGGGGAGTAAGCTTGGGTGCAGGGTTTGGAGTGGCAGATATGTTTCCTTCCATCAAAGTGTTGGAGAGGTTCAGTTACCGAACGATGAAATTGAAGGACAAAATAGACAATGTCTTGGACAAAATAATTGATGATCACAAAAAGAAGAGGTCATTGATGAGGAAGGGTGGGGTATTGGATGGAGAAGATTTGGTTGATGTTCTTCATGGAATGCAGGAAACTCAACACCCCAACTTTTCTATTACAAATGACAATATCAAATCCGTTGTTGTTGTGAGTATTAATTCATCACCTCACCTACTTTATTTATTTATTCATTTATCAAGCTACCTTAATATTTATTTTATTTAATCATAACTAAACAACTTTAAAACCATACTTAACCACAAGTAAATCTTTAGGATAATCATATTTTTCACCTTAAATTCATAATATTTTGTGTATCATATTTTAACTTTATCTTAAAATAATATTTTACTTATGCAAAATTATATTTTAATAACATATCAATGAAAATATAAATATATTAATCTATTTCGTTTTCTATTTATTCTATTCTCCAAATTGATGTCACTTACATCATACATTTTGGCGGAACTATTAAGGTCGAGGGGTGATAAGTCATATTTTAACACAATTATTTGGTTGAAATTCATATTTATTTGATTGACTTGTGTGCTAATTTGGGTGTTAGATTGACTTATCTTGTCTTTGGTTAATTAGAGCTTTAATGTTATAATTTTACATGGAAGCAGGCTGTTTTATGAAGAAAATTCGTTTCTGTCAGTGGAGGCCTACGAAAATTCAGAATAAATAAGGAAAGAAGCAGCTGAAAATATTACTCACGTTCCGAAATCATCACCAATCAGGCCCATATTTTTTTGGAGGAAGGCACGGTAAATTAAAGATATAAAAAAAGAAGAGATCTGGAGATATTTTTGGAAGAAATAAATTAGGAAAGAGATAAAAAAAAAAGTAGGAGGAGATATTGTTTTATTTTTGGGCTCTAATACATGCTATTTTGGGGCAGCATATACACGGATATATTTGCTAAGGGAGCAAAAGATGATTATTGCTGGAAAAAAAGAAGAAGCAGCGACGTTTCTCCTTCCCCAAGGCAGATTGGCGTGAATTTAAGAATCAATCGGCTTCAATCAGTTTTTATTATTTTTAATTTTATTTTTGCTATGAACATGTGGGGCTGATCCCCTTTTCTAGTATAGGATATGTGATCCTCCTGTTGAATTTTAGTTTAATTATTTAGAGTTTTTCATTGAATCTTTTATGCAAATTTATTCTATTACTTGCTTTGATGTTCTTGATTGTTGTTTAATAATTATTTTAGCCTGATCAACTATTTAATTGTTAAACTGCTGAATGTTATTCCATGAACTACAATCCGTAATTGTTGTAGGAATTAGATTAAGTAGCGAATAGAGATTATTCCCTCTAGGTGTAATAGGATCTAGGTTGTATGATACCTAGCCGGATTTCGTAGCCTGGTAATCCTGTGTTTAGAGTTTTAATGCGTTTATGAGTTTGAATCCATAGGGTCACTCATAGATAGTTCAACTTAGTGGTCGTACCCTAATTGATAAATTTAAGAACATTCGGGTTGATTGGTCGTACCGTCAACCTAGGGATTTGATTTTGCACATTAGGCAAGATGTTTAATTCGTATAATTAATTAATTTAGTAAATGGGAGGGGATCGACATTCTAAACTAGGCTTTTATCACTTGGTTAATTTCATAATTAATTTTCATAATTTGTTATTTAAATTGAGTTAATTTGTTATTGTCACTATTATTTACAATTTTTCTCCAAACTAAAAATCCTCCCATTTATTTTAATGATTGCAACACTTAAATTTAATTAAAAATTCATAACACTCTCTTGGGTTCGACCCGTACTCACCATTGTACTAAGTATTAGTGTGAGTCGTAAATTAAATTATATTTTGGTAGGCCGGCGATAGTCTACCAAGAGGGTACAGGGCCTCCTGAGAAATATAGGATAATATATATATATATATATATATATATATATATATATATATATATATATATATATATATATATATATATATATATATATATATATATATATATTTAGAACAAATTTTTTCTTTACAATTTATACTCCTTTTTTTCCTTCTAAATTCAACGTTATTTATAATGTCTTATACTTTCTTTTTTCCTTTCTTTTAATTTTAATATACTTTTATGGATAGTGAGTAAGTTTTAGCTAGATTTTTATTAACAAATACTTGTGTGAACCGATTTTACGTATATAACATGATTTATAAATTACTTTTTTATATGAAAATGTATTATTTAGAGAAATAATATTATTCTTTTGAAAACTATTACTCTTCAAATTTTTGCACTTTGATTTACGATTACTTTTTAATATATAAAAAGCTACTATTTAAAGTGATGAATCATGACTTCTCAAATATTTATGTATTGCAATTTTTTTTTTAAATTCTTGTTGAGATGAATAATAGTTTTCATTTAAAATAGTAATAGTTCATCTCCTTAAAAAGTAATTTTTCACTTACTAAAGAATAATTTTTTAAAAATAAGATAGGGAAAAAGGTCAACTAGGATTCTATCCTTTGCCCCAAGGATCATCCATATCCCTAAACCCTTTACCTTTTGATAAAGGAACAAATATACCCCTCAACATTTTATTCTTAAACAAATAAACCCCTTTTGACTAATTTCTCACCTTTTACTACTTCCAAAATTTATTTTATATTTTTATTCATTTATTTCCCTTTATACCTTATATATATATATATATATATATATATATACTCAATTTCTTTCCAATTTTCCATCAATTCGTTTCAAAATAGACATAGTCCATTAAGACCATATCAGGCCCAACATGCTTCCGTACATTAATTAAACAACATTAATCTCATAATTTACCAACTTAAAATAGTAATAGTACCTTTTTTTACCGTTAATCTACCGAGTATGCGGGAGGTTTTACAGCTGCTCCTCATAGCCAACCACGCGCCCTGCAGAGTGATGGTTCGATCCCGTTCCTTCAACGGACCTCAACACAACCCTGGTTCATTTCCTACACTGGGTGTACAGGATGCTGCTACTGTTTCTCGTAGGAAAGTATGGAGATTAAGGTTGCAGAAAAATAGAAAGTTACATGCGGGCAGAACCCAAGATTATTTATTTATTGAATGAAAATATTATTACACACTCATACTACTTAAACAAGAAGAGAAAACTCCTCTAGCTACCTATGGTAGTTGAAATAGAAACACTCATACAAAGAAAGGAAATAAACTACAATGTTTATTGGAAGAGAAAACAGAGGGTGATGGTCGATGCCTTCTGCTTCATCATACACTCTATTTATAGAGGCTTGTGGAATTGAAATCCGAATTCAAATGCCTCTCTACTTCTTGTGACGTCACTGCTTACGTCCCATGTCTTGGATGCTTTCCTTAGCTGGCTGCATTGGATGCCCTTCTTTATCAGCTGGCCAAGTCCACTTATTTTGGACCCTTTGATGTAGGATCACATGGCCTTGTTTTCTTGTGGGGTCACCTATCTTTTGCTTTTTTGGAGAGTCATGTCTCCCTTGTGGTATTCGAAGGGTCCTCTGGCTTTTGGGTGTCTTAAAGAGGTTTTACCCTCTTCTTTCCACGTGTATCCTTTGCTGGAGGGGGTTCAACAATTCTGATCATCCCTATACCCAACCTTATTCCTTTTTTAAACTCTGGTTCTGCTTGGGTGGAACAGCTTGTGCATATCTTTTTTGTCCATTGCCCAAAATGGGCCATGTTGCAATATTTTCGATGAGTTTGTTTACTCACCGGAATCCTATTTTTCTAAAGAAGGTCTTGTTTTTCTTGGAAGGCCTTCTCAGCAAATACTGTCTTTTTCCCTATTAAAGTATTTAACAAAAAAGACCCATTTAAAGATTTATGTTCGAATTTGAATGGAAACTTCACCTCCACCATTGCTTGAATGCAGACGTACAAACCCCTCGCACTTCGCGTAGAGATTTGTTCATCAGAAAATGTAGAAACCAAGATGGTTCCTTTCCAAAAGACTCCCTAACTTTGTTTGATGCTGAAATATCGTGTCTTCTTAGCTTGATGAAATGAAAGGCCTCGTGATTGCCTTTCCCGACTGGTTCTGGAGCTGCACTCGTGAAGTAAAGCTCCAATACATCTACTCTGGATAGAGTTGAGTTATTTTCACATTCCTTAAAAACCGACTTTCCTAGCCATTCTGGCAATTTTGAAAGCTCTGGGTAACTTGGTGCAACAATATATATTGAACCTAGCGCTCAAAATCATACCATTGCTTAACGTCATTTGGATTTGAACCTTCTTGCATCCAAACTCGGGAATATTCCCCTAATATATCCACCTGGCATTTCTCCGGTTGGATTCCTTGTCTGTGTTTAATTTCTCCCAGCAAGCCTGGTATTCCTGACAATAAGAGAAATCGCTAAGTTAATACCAACCTTAGCAGTGTCCGTCATAAGCCTAAGGTTGATCTCTCCCTCTTGGTGCTGGGTTGACTCGTCGACTCTAGATGTGACTCTAGAGCCTCGATTTTTCTTTGGACCGGTTCTTCCTTTGAAATTTTCAATCTAGGACTCGTGCTAAGGATACTTGAATTCCTTGCTCCGAGTTTAGAGCCCCATTCTCGACTACTTTTCTTTTGTCGATTGCTCTTACTATCAATAGCCCAGAGTAGTGGCTCTCGTAATGGCTCGAATAGACTCGCATTATTGCGAATATAATTTCGTATGTGATTGGATACTTTGGTCCGATCACTCTCTTGTATTCTTCCAGCACGCATTGCATTGAGTACCTGATTCTCAAATTCCCTTTGGAGCAATTCAAGGTTGTCCATCAGGTGCCTTGAAATAGTCAGGATGGAGTCTATTTTAGCTCCCTCCATCTCTCGTCAGGAAATCTGCCAAAACATTATCAACAGATTTAATAATGACAATATTAAAATCATAATATTGACATTCTTCTTACCATCTTAAAATTCTAGCCTTTTCTGGTTTAGATTCAATTTTTTTAAAAGGGATTTGACGCTTGTATTATCAATTTTAAGGATAAATTCTTCGCGAGAAAAAATAGCAGATATTTTTTGAACGCCTTTCGAACCGTAAAAATTTCCTTTTCATTGATGTGCCACCTCCTTACTTCATTCTCCACAAAGAGTCCGCTACAGTATCCGCATGACACTTCTCCTTCAGGTGTGGACTTAGTTAGAACTACTGCCTACCAATGGTCACTAGCGTCTGTGTAGAGTACCTGTTCATCCTCGTCATTTGGTATAGCTAACTTGGGAAGTTTCTTGCAAACCTCCTTTAGTTGTTTAACCATTGCTCTGTGTGATTCCTCCATTTGAACTCAACATCTTTTTTCAACAGAGAACTGAACACCTTCCTGTATTGTGCTAGATTGTTGATGAACATTCCAGCAAAGTTGACAACTCCTAAGAAGCTCTGGAGTTGTTTCTTATCCTTAAAATCATCAGGAAATCCTTGAACCTTTTCTACAATGTGTGGTTGTAGAATAATTCTAGACTAATCGATCTCGATTCCAAGAAACTCGATCTGCCTTGTTCCAATTAGTGCCTTCCTTTCAGAAAGCACTAATCCCTCCTTATGACATACTTCTGAAAATACTTCCAGATGCACTAGATGCTCCTTCATGTTTTTGAGGATATGAGGATGTCATCCACATAAACAAACATAAATGAGAAATCATCTTTAAAAAGATTATCCATCTTCTTTTGATATATCTGGGGTGCATCCGCCAAGCCCATAGGCATCATTCCAGATATAATGGCCTTGTGGTGTGGATAAAGCTGTGAACTTCTTGCTTCCTTCTTCCATCATGGTCTGCTAGAACCCAGATTTGCAATCGAACTTTGAGAATACCTTGGCATTCTTGATAAGTTGACCAAGTGTTCCCTACTTAGTATGTAGTATCCATCAAACTCCAAGATGTTGTTAATCCCTTTGTAGTTGATCACAAGCCTCGGCTTTCCTCGCTTGACCTCTCCATGATTTCTAACTAGAAATCCTGGACTGCTGTATGGAGATACTCCTAGTGATATTAACTTAAGGTCCAGATGTTCCTTAAGTATTTGCTGCATATCTTTATGATCCTCTTTGGTCATCAGGATAGGCTTGTATCTCACGAAATCATGCTCCTTTCCTTCTTTCACTTTGAGTGAGGCTTTAAGCTTTTTTTTATCCCACCAGGCTAGAGGATCCTCGCTGAAGTTCCTCTGTATCTTCTTCTTGACGTTCTCCAAAGATGTTCGTTCTTTGATTGTGACGTCTCTCTGTAGGTTTTTTCCAAGATTGCTTTGAGAAGGTGGATTGTATTCTCCTTTAGGTTCTCCATTTTCCATCCTCCTCTAGTCTCGGTTCTCATCTGAAGGACCGCTTCGCCATATTTTCTTTGATCATTCATCTTTGGATGGCTAAGTTTTCCTTCATTATCACCACGCCTGCTGCGAAATTTGATTGGCATTTTTCTTTGAAATGTATTACGCAGTCTTAGTGCGATGATCTTATATTCACAAAGGGTTGTGAAAATAAGCCTCTTTGTTTTGTTTTCTTGGGTAAAATGCTTAAATGTCTGTAGAAAATTATTTCCTAACAAAATATCTGCTCCGGTGTTGTGAAAATATATTGGTGGAGTTTTCACCTTTTACCATGGGGTATGATCTGCTCCACGGATCATGATTTCCGCTTGCTTGATTCCTCTGTTAAGGATTAGCACCCTCTGAGAGAAATCGTTTCATAGTACTGTTGGCAATTCTACTCCTAAGTCTTTACGAAAGACTCCTTCTTTTGCTCTGCAGATTTTGGCTCATGAATCAATATATGCCGCAAAATATTCTGCACGATCCTCCTTATATCATCTCGACGGTGATATATATCGAGAATGGACTTGTGTCATGGGTAGATCAGAGCTTATAAGCCCGAGTCTCTACTAGTAAATATTGTATCTTTTTCCTTTGAGCGTGAATTCCATTCCATCTTGTAATCTTTCCCATCCTCAAGAAATTCCAGTCCCAGCACTAGTTGTTCTGGGAATCTTCCTGCTATTCCTTCTATTACCAGCTCAAGTTCTCCGAGTTTGAGTTGTCCTTGATATCTCCCAGTTGTTGATTGTTGGAGATAATATAAGACATCACAAGAAATAGAGCTTTCCTTTTTGGTGATATCGAATATTACTTCGACTCCTCTCCATCCTTCTGGGTATTTTTGTTCACCTTTCGTTATGAACTTCTTTGGTTCTTGGATTACCTCCACAATCAGCTTCTTTCCCCATTTTTCACTGATCATTCTATCTTCTTGGAAAGAAATCCTTCTCTGCTCGAATCTGAGGCTGTCTTGCCTACTCTAGACCGGCTTATCTTTGATTCGCACATCTATATCGTGGATTGGTGGTAACTCCATTATTTATGGCCTGGTTGCACATGCTACCCTCTCGAACATTTCTGGTATCTCAATATACTCCTTCATTTGGAATAA
Organism: Pogostemon cablin; assembly: GCA_023678885.1. NCBI lineage: Eukaryota > Viridiplantae > Streptophyta > Magnoliopsida > Lamiales > Lamiaceae > Pogostemon > Pogostemon cablin. The sequence goes on from CM042965.1 coordinate 23,434,374, forward strand.
ATCCGAATGATGAGTATTGGACAGGGCATATGAGATATTGTATGTGATAGAATAAGGCATATTCCCCTTTTTTTTATTAAGTCTTTGTTTTTTAAATCTTGATGAATGATGAGTGCTCTACTGAAATCTTTATTCGCCAGATTATAGGCAAGCCTTGGGTAGATGTAGGATGCCGCCTTGCTTGGTACAGGTTTTCTGAGATTCCTCCCAGACATGCCTCTCTTGTATTCTTGATCCTCTTATCGAAGATTGTAATATTGATTGGTGTATCGATGCCTTCTTTGAAAGTTCTTTGATTAGGATCCGAATTGCTTCGATATGGATCCAAGACATGGTCTTGGCCATTCCTTCTTTGAGTTTACTGAGTTCCCTTTTATTTTCATCAACAAGAACTAGTTGCATTTCCATCACATTTCCCGTGAGCTCCATTGGGATGGCAATTTTCCCTTCGGTCACCTTATATATGATGTTGTGCTTTCTCTTTTTAAAGCTGAGGAACCGCTCTAATCGTCCCACAATGAATCCGTCGTATAGATCGAGCCTTGGGTCTTCTCTCATGATTCTTATAAGAATCTTATGAGAAATGAATGTCTGGGAAAAGAATCCAGACATGTCCTCTTGCATCTCCTATCTAAAGTTTTCTTCTTCACTCCGAATCATCTTCAAAGGATTCGTCCTGACTGAAGAACTCTTCTTCCTAGATGCTCTCATCTGAGGGTATAACTTCAAACTGATATATCTGCATAAGATCTTGAAAGTAAATAACTTTCTCCATTTCTGGAGTGGTTTCAAACTGTCGCACTCCCCGTTTCTGGTTTTCTGGGTAATCTGGTGAGATATGTCCTCTTGCTCCATATGTGTAGCAGTTACAGTCCTTGAATCTTTCATTGACTCGTGTGGTTGCTCTTCAGAATGTCTTTCTTGTGGGAGTTCTTCCTGTACTCCTCTGGTTTGACCCTGAGGATGAGGCTTGACTTCTTGAACTCCATCTTGATGGTCTAGATCTTTGCCCTGATTTATATCTTCGGGCCTCTTGTTTAGACCAAAAGGATCTCGGTCTTCTGGACCTCCATCCTCCACTTCTTTGAGTGTAAGGATGATTTTTCTTCTTCATTTTCTGCTTTCTTGGGCTTCTTCCAATGATAGTTGGAAGATCATTGCTTTCGCAGCATAAGGGTATTATCTTGTTGATTCCTCTTAATCTCTTGTAGTTTTTGTGTAGTGATGTTTGATGACACCACTACGCAATCTTGGCTTTGAGAAAAGACATTCTCCTTGCTATTGAATCCAGCTAGCATGGTTCATATTCTTTGATTAGCATTTTCCTCCATGGACTAAGAATCTTAGCAACGAATTAGTAGAATACTTCCTCCTCCTTGATCTTTGATTTTCATCTATACTCCGTGAAGAGTTTGATGTATTCGTCTACGTGACAGATGTCCAATAGCTCTAGGCTGTATAGGGCATTCCTATACTTCTTCTTCTTTTTTTCTTCCATTCCTTCGAAGTAACCTACTCTGATGAAGTGGATCTTGAAGATCTTGGCCATGCGATTAACAATATTGCCAAGGTCTTTTCCTTCCATGGCCTCCTTCTTGACATCGTCTGAGAGTAGCTTCCATGCGCACTTCACGGATCCTTCTAGGCTCATAGTTAAGAATCTTATGAACCCTTCTTTATTCATCTCCAGTGCTCCTCCTGCAATTTTCATTGTATTTTTCCATTCATCGATCAAGGTTTCTCTATTCTTGAAATCTAGAGTGTCGAGGTTTAGGATAAACCCGTATGGATTTATCGGTTCAAGGTAAGATCGGCCATATGGGGTGTTGTGTAGACTAATCCTCGAGCTCGACTCGCTCCTACTGACAATCCCAATGCCTTCATCCTGAAATTTCCTTTGTTTTGGGATGTCTCTTCTTGTCTTGCTTCATGGACTCCATGTGATCCAAAAGTTCCTTCATTTTGGTTCAGATCCCTGTCGGGTCTGAGGAGCTTGAGATTGTTATTGAGAGTTCGAAGTCTCTCCAACGATCATCTTTAGATCTACGATAAACTGTCTCACAAAACAACTCATCTCACAAGAGAGCGTCTCATTCAAATAATGGGTAGTTTTGAATAAGAAAATTTTACAATTTTTTGTTTAACTTAGTTATCACTTTTTATTAAAGATGTTATCATTTTTTTTAATATTAGTACTTTTTATTTATACTATAAATTGTTTATAAAATAATTTACTACTCCCTCTGTCCGATTTTAAGGTGTCCATTTAAATAATTTTAGCGTCCGGTTCAAAGGTATCTGTTTCCCCTATTTAGTAAAAAATTACATTGTGTGGCCCACCACTTCCCTCTAATACAACTACATACTTTATATATAATAATAATACTCCTTAATCCATGTGCAAAAAGCAAACGAATACCTTAAAATCGGATAGAGGGAGTATATTATTTTTACTTTTTGTTAAAATATTACTCCATCCGTCCCGTCAAAAGAGGGTCTTTTACTTTTTTGCACGTGGATTAAGGAGTATTATTATTTAATGTGTAGTGGGTAATTGTATTAGTGGGAGTGTGAGTCACATATTTTAATTGTATTACATGGGTGAATGAATCTTATGTGTGTAAAAAATGAAAGGAGACCTTTTGTGGAGATTGTTGAAAATGATCTTAGGCCATCCTTGAAAATTGAAGTCACTAGCCAAATGATATCCTTACCATAACATTGTTCCCTTGTAAGCCATTTTGAGCCTATGGAACCTATTCTTTGATTATTAGCTCATTACAAGATAATAAAACCCACTAAAGCCTTTACATAAAGCCTTTTGTGTAGATGATTGTTGGAGATGGTTATTAAAGGAGGTTATGAAGAGAAAAGCAAAAAAAAATTATGCTTGAAGTGGAACAGCCAAAATGAAAAAAATTATCCGACATTTCTTTTACATTATGAATCCTTAAAAAGGAGCTGAATATCATGTCGCTATGAAGTTAAATAAATAAATAAATAATATAGAAAATTTAAGGTCAAGCAAAACGGGTATTTATTTAGAGTGTTCAACCCCCCAAAAAAAATTTAAATAGTGAAATTAACTTATCGTGATTCAACATTTAAACGAAGTAAATGAACTTTATTTTTAGCTTCTTGGTGAAATCATTTTATGTGAAATGCATCATTCATGAATTTTTTAAACGAATAAAAAGTAATAACTTCTATTTTTTATGTGAAATGTATTATTCATGAATTTTTGAGACGGATAAAAAATTATAATTTTTATAATAAAAAAGTGATACTCAATTAATAAAAAGTTATAATATTATTTCATAAAAAATTTATAGTATAAATGAAAAAGTGATAATATTTTATAGTGAAAGTGATGACTATTTTAAAAAGTATAAAATTTTCTCACGTGAGACGGTGTCACGTAACACTTGCACGGTAAAGAATTATATTTTAAATTAAATTAAAAAATATTAAGTAAAATAAAGTCTTACGCAATACCTGCACTGAAAAGAATTATATTTTAAATTAAATTAAATTAAAAAAATTAAGTAAAACAAGAGTCTGTGTGGTTACGTTAAATTAATTAATTATAATTAGAAATAAGACCATTTCATTAGATTGAAAGCAGGCGCGCCTGCTGGTTTCCAAATGCCATATTGAATTTTTATTTTTTTAAAAAGATATTTTCCATATAGACTTTTTTATAAGACGTGTTTTTTGAGACGGATCGATATATGACTAAAGTATGCTTGTTATATAGGTAAAATATGCTTATTTGTAGTTTATGTATGTTAATAATGGATCATATTATTACACACTAAAATCATACTCCCTTTGCCCCGTAGAAAGGTTTACATTTGCCTTGTATTAGATTAAGGATTATAATATTTTAATATGTATTGAGGTGAGAGAAACAATATTGTAATATATAGTGAGTAGTTATATTAATATATTGTTGTGGGCTCCATGGAGATATTTAAATGTTTTGTGTGAGTCCTATTTATTATAAAGGGAAATATAAACCTCTCTATGGGACGCTCAAAATGGAAATGTGTAAACGTTTCTATGGTACGGAGGGAGTACTTTAACTCATTATCCATCTATTTTTAAAAAAACATACTACGAACCATTAAGCATACTTTATTTATATCATAGACATATTTTAACACATCTCACAAATCGTCTCATATAAATAACATCTCACAAGAGACTTTATCATTTATTAATTATTAAAAAATTTTATATTTTATATTTTTTATTTTCAAAAAATTGATAATTGAATAGTATTTTTATTATAAATCATGTTATAATCATATAATAGTTTATTTAATTGATTATCACTTTTTACTAATCATATATTTTTTTTTATTAAAATTATTATTATTTTTTATTCATTTCACGAATAGTTTATAAAATAGTGCAATTAGACGGTTCTCATTTTTTCAGTGATCATGTATCACTTTCTTTTAAAAATGTTATTACTTCTTATATGTTCTATTAATTAATATTCATGAAATAATTCATGATCACTTTTATTCAATTGGGCAGTTATCACTTTTATTAAAAATATTATCACGTTTTATTAATTCTATAAATTGTTCATAAAATTCGCTTTCATAATTATTTTTTATTTTTTATTAAAGATGTTATCACCTTTTTTTTAATATTATAACTTTTTATTAATAGTGTAAATTGTTCATGAAAATTTTACATCACCGTTATCACTTTTCATCACTTGGATATCACTTTTATCCCTTCTTATCATTCTCATGGAAGTTATTCCTAAGACGGACTCACATAAATCTTTAACATTATGAATTATTCATAATATAATTCAAATGAAAAATTATCTCCTTTGTTTGATTAGTATATTTTTATATTAAAAATATATAATACTATTTTTTTAAAATAATACTCCCTCTATCTGTTTCTAAGGTATCCATTTTTCGTATTTAGTAAAAAAGTACACAATATGTCCCGTCATTTTCCTCTATTACAACTACCCACTTTACAGTATAATAATAAAGCAAAAACTTGTGTGCACCCGGGCGTACGGGCACACGCCGTGTACTTTTAGAATTTTGTATTAAATTGTATACCATTTAATGTAAATATGTGTACCCTTTATTTTCTGAAGAAAAATAAAAAATATTAATGAAAGATGTATACCCTTTAGAACAAAATGGTGTACCCTTATTAATTAAAGTGTATACCCTTTAAAACAAAACAATGTACCCTTACCCATAATTCTAAATTCTAAAGGCGCACGGTGTGTCCCGGGGCACGCAAGGCCAACTCTAATAATAATACTCCTTAATCCACGTGCAAAAAGCAAATGGATACCTTAGAACCGGAAGGAGGGAGTATCACATTTTGTAAATTTATAATATTTAAATTAAAAAATAAATTAAATGAATAATAAATTTTAATTTATAACATTTTTTTTAAAAATATAAATTAAATAAAACAAGCGTAGAAAAAATATATACTTCATCCGTCCCAAGAAAGATTGCACCTCTCCTTTGTAATCTTTCCTGGGATGGAGGGAGTATATATTTATGTTTTTAAATTTTCTAATTTGATATTAATCAAACAAAATCATTTAAGTTTATTTAGATCCAATATGTATTTTCTTTTATAATTAATTTTTTAATTTTTTAATTTATGACAATTAAATAGGATCCTTTAAAATTATTTAATTAGGTTAATAGATAATCCGTTTAGAATTTATGAGACGGTCTCGGCCAAGTATTTATTTATTTAAAATGATATAAATTATTAAATATAGAGTTTATAGAGCTTCGTTGTTCGTTCCTATGAAAGAACAAAATACTAGACAATATATTATGCAATAACTACAGAGTTTATAATTAAACATAAGATTTAATTGTATAACTTTCTGTATAAGAAATTGTACCTTCTATTTTTCATTCTAATCTAACTATTTATACTATTCATATTTCATCAAATATTTTTAATAAAAAAATATACTCTTATTAATTAAAGTGTATATCCTTTAAAATAAACTGTTATATCCCTTATATACCTTGTGTACCCGGTAACACAAGAAACTAACTCCTCTCATCCCCACAAAACCCTTCACACTTTCATTATTTATTTATACTACAAAAATTTTCATATTAAGAAAAAAAAGAAAAATAATTTTATCTAACAACTTAAAAGTTATTTTAATTTCAAATTTAACATTCTTTTTTTCACACACACCCCATTACTTTATACTTTTTTATTAGCTAAAAATACTACAAAACCCTCTAAAGTCAACAAAATTGATTAAAAAAAAATTTCTTAAATAATGTGTAACAATAAAAATGAAGCGTTTTGTGAAATGGAAAGAGTAGTATGTTATTATACTCACTCCGTCTTAGAAATAGATTCACGTATTTGGTGTCACAAAGTGTAAGAAAAGTAACTTTTTGTTGTAATGATATAAGAAAGAGAATGAGTATTTTGGGTAATTGAATACTCCCTCAGTCCCGCCCAAATGTGGCCATTTTCTTTTGGGCAATAGGGAAAAATACCCAAAATGTCATAGTAAAAAATCAATACCACCCATTATATTCCACGTGATTTTTCAATGTAAGAATTCTTCTGATATCATTTTGAAGCGTGGAGAAATGTTAAAAAATCCCGTGGAATATAATGGGTGAATTAGCAGATTAAAATATCTTGAAATATTTTGTACAGAGTTGTGTGGGTGACAATATGGGTGAACATGTAGGTTACCCACATCAGTCTTGCCAAATATTCTCCTGTAAGGGCATAGTGGTCCATATTTGTCTTAAAGTGTAGAAAAGATATGAAATTTTTAAAAGGGTGTTATTGATTTTTGACTATGACATTTTGGATATTTTTGCCTATTGTCCAATTTATTTTAGAGTGAGGCTCCTATGCACACTGGCGCACAGAGCACATTCCGTGCGCCATTACAATTTTCATGCCCCTTTACAATTTAAACATTTAGTAATACATAGATTTAAATAGGATTGGAATGGGAGGGTTGTGTTCACATGAAGACACGGAGTCCTAGAAACGTAGGAGCTTTTGCCTTTATTTTATTGAAAATTGTTTTAAATAGTTTAATTCCTTCGAGAAGATACAGAGTGGTTTCCAGTCTAGCTTTTAAATTCACATTAATTAAAATGATTCTTTTTTTTTAAGAAAAAGAATTTGTTATCATTACAAAAGTTTTTTAATCGCACAACTAAATTGACGTTTAAAGAAAGTTATGAGATAAAATTACCGAATTCCATTATAATGAGCTAATTTCTTATAAATTGAATTTACATCATATACCTTGTAGTCCCCTTAATTTAAACACCTTACAATACATAGGGTATATAGAATTGGAATGGAGACTATAGAGTTTACACTGTGAATTCGATTTTCACATTGTGTTTTAATAATATTGTTTCACTTAATTTTTCATAACTTGTTTTCTATTAAAATATTAATATATCTTAATTAATGACTAATAAACCTTTGTATAAATAGAGATAACTTAAATATGAATCATAATACGTGACAACTTATCACGGCACGTGATAAGTATTTAATTCTATGGAATATGATACTCAGTTTCATTAAAACGTACGCGCTTCCTTTGTAACGTTTCAATGGGAGAGGGAGTATGAAATATTATTATGGATATGTGATCTCATCTCTAAAACTATTCTACATTTTTTATTTGGTATGAAATTTTAAGTTGAACAAAAATGGGAACCTTAATTTCTATTTTAAGATATTTCTAATAAAGTCAAAAGGTTCAAGAATATTTATATTTTAAGCTCATAATACTCAAACCCACATTTCCCTTTCACGGTTTCCAATACTAACACGATTTCAATACTATTCTTAATTAGTTTGCAATTGCCTTCCAAGTTTCAAATGCACCACAAAGTATGGATCTCAAACACAAATCAGCTAGAGAGTTTCTCCCCATCATGAAGACTTCACCTTTCATTTTCCTTCTTCTTCTTCTCATCATCTCTTCATTCTCACATGCTTAATCCCACCACACTAGTTTTCTAAAATGTCTTTCCAAGAAACTCCACAACCACAGTTCCATTTCCACCATTCTTTACACCCCAATCAGCCCATCCTACCTATCAATCTTTAACTTCACCATTTGGAACCTCATATTCACCTCACAATCCACCCCTAAACCCCTACTCATCATAACCCCACTTCAAGAATCCAAATCCCACCCATCATACACTGTTCCAAAAAACACAACATGCAAATCAGAACAAGAAGTGGTGGCCATGACATCGAAGGTCTTTCTTCCGTCTCACACCTCCCTTTCGTCATCATCTACCTGATCAAACTCAACCAAATCACAGTCAACGCTGAGGCCAAAACCGCGTGGGTCGAAGCAGGCGCAACCATTGGAGACATATACTACAACGCTGCCAAAACAAGCCATATTCTAGGGTTTCCTGCTGGCCTTTGCCCTTCTGTGGGAGTTGGTGGCCACCTTAGTGGAGGTGGCTACGGCAACTTGATCCGAAAATACGGGGTGGCTGCAGATACTATAATTGATGCAAAAATAATCGACGTCAATGGCAGAACCCTCGACAGAAAATCAATGGGCGAAGACTTTTTCTGGGCCATCCGAGGCGGAGGAGGCGCCATCTCCGGCGTCATCTCCGCCTGGAAAGTTCAACTAGTTGATGTGTAAGCATAATTTCATAAACAATTAATTTATTAATTGACATGTATATTAGATCTTCATGATTTTCACACCACATAAACATGATTAGAAGACTTACTTGAGATGCCTTTAATGGAGGTCCTCCTGAATTGCGCCGGAACTGATTTCTCTCTCCTCACCCTTTTTTTTATGACACAGTACGATATGACTTAATGTGATAGAGTATTGTAATACCGTGTCTCTTTTATAGGTGGAGAGAGGACCCGATCATGATATTAAATCTTTATCAAATTGCATTCTATCAATGTGATTATTATCCATAAATATATATGACCTTATTTATCTCATATATGTTATTTATTTAAACTATATCTTTAATTAAGATATTTGATCATAATAAATATCTTATATATTTAATTATTAATTATTAATGGTAGTAGGCCATAATAATCTTACAAGACGTTCCAGTCACTATTTTCTCCATTCAAAGAACTTTGGAACACAACGCAACTCGCCTCGTCCAGCAGCTAGTCGCCCCGGAACTTGACCCGGATTTATTCATCGCAGTATCCGTGACAAGAAACGTCACAATTACTGCTCGCTTCTACTCTCTTTTCCTTGGTGGGGTCTGCGTGGAGATGAGCTGGATCCAATCTATTCTTTATCATTTCGATTCGCCCATACAAATACCTGAGCTTGTGCTGAGCAGGACTCTTCCCATCAAAAGGTACGCCAAGATAAAGTCGGATTACGTGCAGGATCCCATTCCGGTAGACGGATTTGAAGGGCTGTGGCGGCTTTACGAGGAATCGGAAGGTGAGGTTTCGTAAGTTCTGATGATCCCATATGGTGGAAGAATGAGTGAGATTCCAGAAAGTTCCATTCCGTTTCCTCACAGGGCTGGAAACTTGTACATGCTGGCTAATGTTTTGACTTGAGAAGAAGACAAGGCACAGAATTCGGACAGGTACATTTTTATTTTTTATTTTTTGAGGTTTATTAAATTAGGAAGTGTGTTTCATAAGCACAAGGTGATTTGTAGAAATCTGTAGAATCTAGATTTAGAATAAAACAAAACTAACCTCATAAATGAAGAATAAGAAGTAATAAAATTATTCTTCATCAGAGCTTATGATAGCTTTTTCTCTTATTTTAAATCTAGATTCACTACATTTATGCATGATATAACTCTAGTAACCACCCATTTATAAAAAAATTTCACATACAAAGTTTAAAACAAAAATTAACTCAGTTCGCATATAAGGTAATATGTTAGAATGACTTGATTAGGTATTTAAATATTATCATTTTTATTAGCTTAAATTTTTAGATAAGATAGTCATTTAACATGTTTCAACCCTGACATCTCAACATATATATACCACAATAATACTACTCCCTCCGTCCCGGGTATTTTTACCCGTTTGTACGGGCACGGAGATTAAGACGTTTTATTTTTTTAATATATAATGTAAGAAAACGTAGGGATAAGTTAGTAATTTAAAAAGAAAAAGTAAATAAAGTTATTGGGAATGATGAATAAAGTGTAAAAAAGTAATTAAAGTTGTTGGGATTGTAAAAAGTAAGTAATAAAATAATATGTATTTTTGCTAAAAATGGAATGGGTAAAAATACGTGGAACATCCCAAAATGAAAAGTGAATAAAAATACGTGGGACGGAGAGAGTATTTTAATCCTTCTCCACGAATTTGAAAGTTAAAACCATGCCGCAGTTATTAATAATTAAATACCGACAGGTACATAAGTTGGGCAAGAAGGGTGTATGACTACTTGACTCCTTATGTGTCCAAGTCTCCGAGGGGGGTGCGTACATGAACTACAGAGATCTCGACATCGGAGTGAACAACGACAGGGGGAAGACGAGCTACGAGCAGGCAAGCATTTGGGGGAAGAAGTATCTGAAGAGTAATTTCGACAGGCTTGTTCGTGTGAAAACCATGGTAGATCCGGACTTCTTTAGGCAGGAACAAACCATTCCACCACTACTAGAGAATAGAGATGGTCAAAGTAATGGGAATTAATAAATTATTATTAATATAATATTACCATGGCCGACGTGAGATTTATTATTATTATTATTATTATTATTATTATTATTATTATTATTATTATTATTATTATTATTGTGTTTGTTATACTGATGCATGATTAAATAGAAATTCATTAGTTTGAACTTTGAAGCAGTGTTGTCAAAATCGGATCGGCCGATTCAACCAATTGGATCGGAATCAGACCGAGTTCCGGTCCGAAAACACCCCCAAAACCGCTTTTGTTGTTAAACCTGGAAAAACAGCTTCAAACCGGCAAAAATCGGTAGAACGGAGAGAACCGAAAACCGCCGATTATGCGTGTGTTTTTTTTTAATTCAAAGTTCAATGACGGAGAGTCTGAGAGTGAGTTTCTGTGTAGTGTGCAGCAGACCATCTATTCATTTAAAAATTTCGACAACCTCCTCGATTTCAAACTAACAATAGTGAGAAATGATTTCACCAAATTCTCCATAAACGTTGTTAATAATAGGAAAAAAAAAAAAAAAAGAAGAAGAAAGAAAAGCCCTTGGAGGCTGCGGGAGATGCCAATCCACCGGTGCCTCCACACACCGTGAGAGCGTGAGAGAGCGGTGGAAGGAGAGAAGGAGCGCTGATGTTTGTAGAGATAAGAGAGATAATTGTAGAAAAACTGTAGAGAGATGGGGGCGCTGCTGTCGTCTGCCTCTTTCATAAATGGACTATGAAGTGCCCTAAATCTATTAAAAGTGATTCAAATTATTTATATATAAAATCTATTAGTGGGCTTTTTGAGTGAAATGCTAAACTAACATGTGGGCTTCGGGCTTTGGAGTTATGAATTTAAGTTTTATTAAATAATTTTATTTATTATGTTATTTTTTAATAATTATTTTAAAATATAATAAAAATATTACACCGGTTTGATTTCCGATCTGGTTATAAAAACATTGTTTTGAAATATGATTGTGATGTTGTGCCGCCTTCTGAATAGTTTATATAATTAAATACTCCCTCCGTCCCAACTTCAACTTCACACTTTCCGTTTTGGTCCGTCCCAAATTCAACTTCACACTTCCATAAAAGGAAAAAGCAACAAACTAATATCCCTCTAACATACTTTAATTTCAAATCTGCCATCACCTTTTTAACACACATAACATACTTTATCATTTATTTATTACCCAAAAATACCATACTACCCTCAAAAGTAAATCAAAAAGTGACTTTTCTTAAACTCCGTATCTACAGTAAACGTGAACTTGAATTTGGGATGGATGGAGTAATATTTAACTGGTTTCGAGATTAATGGATCATGTCATCATGATCTACAGTTGCAAATCAAATATGGTGTTAGTTAACTTATTCAATTCGGGTTTTATGTGTTATTATAGTACATCATTTTCTTTTATCACATAGTTGAATAAATAATACGTAGGTAAGAGAGAAACTATATCCTACGAAGAAAAGCTTAAACTCCAGAGTAATGGTTGAATATCTCCTCCTTTCAAAGATAATGTGTGTTCTACTCGATAGCACTTTGGATGATGGAAATCTCTTTTCTCTTATTACACAATAGCATCCATGGTGAGACTTTTTATTGAATTAATAAAAAACAACTCATAAACAAACACTCCATATAAACTTAAATCCCATATTAGAATCATATTAAAATCCTTATTTTTCATTAATTATAAGGTGATTATGGGGTGCACTTATGTTTATGGATAGAAAAAGGACAGTGGGTAGTTTTTTTTAAAAAAAAATTAATTGTATTATTTTATTTAATGATTGAGATTAGATTAAAAATGAATCTAATGAGTAAGATCATCCAAATGCAACACAGTTGGACTCTTGATTATAATATTAATGAAAATATTTTTATAATTAATAGAGTAAAGATTGAACCGATGAAGTCAACGCTTCGAGGTTCAATAAAAACCGATTCAGCTGAAAAATTAAATTTCATGTATTTTTATTTATATTTTATAGAATCACTATTTATAAAAATACATAATCCTCAACATTATTTTACAAAATTAAAAAATCAATTTAAATAATCATAATTCATATTTTGTACATAATATATAGCATGTGCATTCAATATTACAGTTTATAATTTAATCCAATATTTAAGAGATCGATCGGTGCATCTGTACGAGTTCAACTGTTAGATTAAACTTTAATCTAATCCCTACCATCAATTAATTCTAATAATTAAAAATTAAAATATAAAAACCACCCACTACCCATATATTTAACCTTTAAATTCTAAGCTACACCAGATGTACCTTAAAATAACCAAATATTTAAATACTATATTCTAAAATATACAAAAGTGAAAAAGAAAACATCATAAAAATATTAAACAAAAAAGGTTTGAAAAAATCGAATATATATATGGGTTCAACCGATTTTTCCAGTTTAACCCAGTCCAATCTTAAAATCTATTTTTTTTTTGGATATTTCGGGTTCAGTTCTTAGTTAAACTGATTGGACCGGTCGATCTGATCAAATTTTGCTAACAATGATTGTAAAATAAATAATTTTAAAATTACATATCACCATAATAAATTTATGGGACTAATTAATTGTAGGTTTACGTGTGAATCTGATTACTTTTTAATACATGAAAAATTATTTTTTTGCTTGAGAAATTAAATGAACTATTACTCTTTAAATTCTTGCACCATGATTTACTAACTACTCTTTTGTACAAAAAAAAAAACTCTTTAGAGAGATGAACTATTACTCTTTTAAATGAAAAATATTGCTCCTTAAATGTTTATATGTTGTGAATTTTTACACTACTTTTTTAGTTGAATTGAGTATCTGTTATTAAAAATAATAATATTAATTTATCTTTTTAAAGAGTAATTTTTTAGAGACACTCTCATGTGAGACGGGTTATTATGAGACAGGTCGACTCATCACTGAAGTACATTTATTGTATAGATAAAATATGTTTATTTGTAATTAAAATATATTAATAATCAATCATATTATAACACTCTAAATCAAACTTTATTGTATAATCAACATATTTTTAAAAATATACTTTAAAAATCATTAGACATGTCGTCATGTAAGTAACGTGTCACATAAGACTTTGTCAAATTTTTATATATTAAAAATAAAAATTTCAAAAATAAAATACATAGTGGGCCATTCTGAATTTAACCAGAATGAAAGAGAATATTTTCTTCGAAGAATTTTATATTGAACAAAATATGAAATTATCTAATTTGTATGTTATTACTTTTTGAAAACACACTAATAAGACCGTATCCTCGTGTGTATTTTATAATCTTGCTCCCGATGAAATGATGGCCCTTAAATTTACTTTAGTATATAAAGACAACATCCAATGTACTCCCTCCATTTCCTAATATTTGTACACTTTTATTTTGGTTTATTTAAAGAATATTTACGTACTCTTAAAATAGAAACAATTCACAATATTAATACATCTATACTACTACAGTATTACAAAAATATCACATTTTTATACACAATCTAGTAAAAAACAACTATATCACACTTTATTATACTCTCTCCGTCCCACCGAAAGGTTTACAATATTAGGTGTTCTATCCAAATGTCTCAATTTCCCACGTTTAGTAAAAAAATATCACATGTGACCCACAACTCACTACTAACTACTCACTACATATAAAATAACAATGCTCCTTAGTTTACGCACAAAAAGAAAAGGGTGAAGAAGACTAGCTCTGGTTTTCAAGCATGAACAGGGTTTTGGATTCGGCATTGGTTGGGCATAGCATTAGATTAGGAAGGAGATGGACCTTCTTTTCTAGTCAGGGTGCCCCCTATTGTTTTGTTTGATCCAATATTGATAGGGGGTTTGCAAAAATATCCAAAAGTCAAAAATCACTTATCAATACCAACCATCCCTTTTGTTTTATATTTTTTTCTAAACAATAGCCCATTTTTGGACCCTTATACCCTTACAATTTGCGACCTTCTGCCCAATATATCCCATAGGGTGTGGGTATAGTTAGGGGGCGTTATGACATATCGAAGATTTTTGATCATACCAAATACTATTCCAAAATTTTCGGTATATAAAAAATCATACCGTTACCTTACCTAAACTTTCAGTATACCATAGTTCGGTATACCAATATTTCAGTATAGGAAAATAGTAAATCTTCTGCTTGCCAATATTTCGATATACCATAACATAACTAAAATATCAGTATATACCATCCTATTAGATAGTTTGCTATGCTGTTATGCACCTAAAATTTAATAAATCTAATTAAAAATTGTACTAGAAAAGTGAAAGATAATTATAAAACAAATTCTAATAGATAACAAATTCATAATGAGATACGACAATCCACAAACGATCAAATTAAATAAGAGTGAGTCTCATGTAAACCAGGTTTACGTGAAAATCCTAATTTTTAAAATTACTCTTTAGTATATAAAAAATTACTCTTTGAAGAATAATAATTTTTATACAGAAGAGTAATAATTCATGTCTGAGTAATTTTTTCATATAATAAAAAGTAATTGATAAATCATGATTTACAAGAATTTGAAGAGTAATTTTTTAATTTAGAAGAGTAACAATTTATGCACTAAAGAATAATTTTTTATGTACTAAAGAGTAACAATGTTCACATAATTAATGTATGTAAACCCGATTTATACAAGTGTTTGTCATTAAATAAATACTAGTACCCAAGAGATCCACACAAAAACCATATGAAACTTATATTAAAATCAATACTTTTAAATTTTCATATAGATATAACTACGTAATTAAAAAAGAAGTACAAGATATCATGAAAGCCAATCAACTTTATCACCCATTTATAATTATAAAATACACAGTAGGATTTTAAATTTAATCTTTTAATTAAATAGTGTAAATATATAATTTAATTAAAATTTATAATATATAAATAATAATTATAATTGCATATATCATGTAGTATGATATACCGTATCATATTACCAAAAAAATAAATATTTTACGGTATTTCGATATATATCGAAATAGCGCGGTATTGATAATTTATATACCTTTATCGTACCAAAATTTTCAATACAATATCATATCTTACCAAAAATATCGGCATACTTAAAATTTTGACAAAATCGGTATTTTTCGATATGGTAAGAGCGGTATACCAAAATTTTGGTATTTTTACCCAACCCTAGGTGTAGGTACCAACGTGGGTGACCCACACTTCACCAATTTTTTTTTCAACATTCCTTTTCCTCAAAATAGACATAGTTCATTACGACAATATCAGGCCCAACATGCTTCCGTATATTAATTAAACAACATTAATCTCATAGCTAACCAACTCGAAATAGTAATAGTACCTTTTTCGACAGTTACTCCACCGGGTATCTAGGAGGTTTTACAGCTGCTCCTTATAGACAACCACTCTCCTCGCAGTGTGATGGTTCAATCCCGTTCCTTCAGCGGACCACAACACAACCCTGGTTCGTTTCCTACGCTGGGTGTACAGGATGCTGCTATTGTTTCTTCGTCGAAAAGTATGAAGATTAAGGTTGTAGAAGAAGATGAAATGTTATATGCTTTGGGCAGTAGCCCAAAATTATTTATTTATATAATGAAAATATTTATTACACACTCATAGCACTCAAACAAGAGGAGAAGACTTCTCTAGCTACCTATTGTGGTTGAAAAAGAAACACTGATACAAAGGAAGGAAAGAAACTACAATATTTATTGAAAGAGAAAACAGAGAGTCGATGCCTTCTGCTTCCATATACTCCCTATTTATAGAGGCTTTGTGGACTTAAATCCAGATTCCAAAGCCTCCTAACCTTTTGTGGTGTCACTGCTTATGTCACATTTCTTGGGTGCATTCAGTAGCTGGCTATATGGATGCTCTCTTTATTAGCTAGCTAAGTCCACTTCTTTTAGCTCCTTTGCAGGATCACATGGCTTTGTTTTCTGGCAAGGTCATCTGGCTTTTGCTTTTTTGAAGAGTCATTTATCTTCTTTGGTGCCTAAAAATTCCCCTGGCTCTTGGGTGATCTGAAGAGATTTTACCCTCTTATTTCCACGTGTCTCTTTTGCTAGGAGTGGTTCAGCAATTCTGATCATCCTTATACCCAACGTCCTTATTCCTTTTCCAAACTCTGATTCTGTTTGGGTGGAATAGCTTGTGCATATCTTGTTTGTCCATTGCCTAAAATGGGCCATGTTGCAATATCTTCGATGAGTTTGTTTACTCACCGGAATCCTATTTTTCCAGAGAAGGTCTTGTTTTTCCTGGAAAGCCTTCTCCGCAAATACTGTCTTCTTCCCCGTTAAAGTAATCAACAGAAAAGACCTATTCAAAAACTTGTGCTCGAACTTGAATGAGAACTTCACCTCAACCATTGCTTTAGTGCAGGCATACAAACCTCTCGCTCTACGTGTAGAGATCTTTTCTTCAGAGAATGTAGAAATCAAGACTGTTTCCTTCCCAGAAGACTCCTTGATTCTGTTTGATGCTGAAATATCAGGTCTTCTGAGCTTGATGAAATGAAAGGCCTCGTGGTTGTCCTTCCCGACTGGTTCTGGAGCTGTACTAGTGAAGTAGAGCTCTAATACATCTCCTCTGGATAGAGTTGAGTTATTTTCTCATGCTTCAAAAATTATTTTCCCCAGCCATTCTAGCAGTTTTGAAAGTTCTTGAAAGCTTGGCGCAACAGGATATATTAAAGCCAGTGCCCCAAAATCATACCATTGCTTTACATTATTTGGATTTGAACCTTCTCGCATCCAAACTCGGGGATATTCTCCAGATATTACCACCGGCATTTTTCCAGTTGGATTCCCTGTCTGGTGTTTAATTTCTCCCAGGTGGCCTGGTATTCCTGCCAATAAGAGAAATCAGCTAAGTTAATACCAACCTTAGCAGTGCCCATCATAGGCCTAAGGTAATCTCTCCTTCTTTGACCCCAGAGGTGCTGGGTTGACTCGTTGACTCTAGATGTGACTCTTGAGTCTTGATTTTTCCTTGGACTGGTTCTTCTTTTGAAAGTTACAATCTAAGACTCATGCTAAGGGTACTTGAATCCCTTGCTCCTGGTTTAGAGCCCCGTTCTTGACTACTCTCCTTTTGTCGATTGCTATTGCTATCAACATCCCGAAGGAGTGACTCTCGTAATGACTCGAATAGACCGTATTGTTGTGAATGCAATCTCGTATGCGATTGGACACTTTGGTCTGATCACTCTCTTGTATTCTTCTAGCACGTATTGCATTGAGTGTCAGATTCTCGAATTCCCTTTGGAGCAACTCAAGGTTATCCATCAGGTGCTTTGAAACAATCAAGATGGAGTCTATTTCAGCTCCCTTCATCTCTTGTCAGAAAATCTGCCAAAACATTATCAACAGATTTAATAATGACAATATTAAAATCATAGTATTGACATTCTGCTTACCATCTTAAAAGTCTAGTCTTTTCCGGTTTAGATTCAATTTTATTTTTCAAAAAGGCTTTGACGCTTGTATTATCAATTTTAAGGATAAATTTCTTCGCGAGACGAAATAATGGCCATTTTTTAAACGCCTTTCGAACCTAAAAGATCTCCTTTTCATTGATGTGTCACCTCTTTGCTTCATTCTCCACAAAGAGTTCGCTACAATATCTGCTTGGCACTTCTCCTGCAAGTGTGGCCTTAGTTAGAATTGCTGCCCACCAATGGTCACTGCCATCTGTATAGAGTACTAGTTCATCCTCGTCATTCGGTATAGCTAACTTGGGGAGCTTCTTACAAACCTCCTTTAGTTGTTTAACCATTGCTCGGTGTGATTCCTCCTATTTGAACTCAACATCTTTTTTCGACAGAGGACTGAACACCTTCCTGTATAGCGCCAGATTTTTTATGAACATTCCAGCAAAGTTTACAACTCTAAAGCTCTGGAGTTGTTTCTTATCCTTGAAATCTTCAGGAAATCCTTGAACCTTTTCTACAATATGTGGTTGTAAAATAATTCCAGACTCATCGATTTCGATTCCAAGAAACTCAATCCGTCTTGTTGCAATTACTACCTTTTTTTCAGAAAGCACCATTCTTCCTTGTGACATACTTCTGAAAAGACTTCCAGATGCACTAAATGTTCCTTCATGTTTTTTTAGGCTATGAGGATATCATCCACATGGACAAACATGAATGAGAAATAATCTTAGAAAAGATTATCCATCTTTCTCTGGTATATTTGGGGTGCATTTGCCAAGCCCATAGGCATAACATTCCAGATATAATGTCCCTGTGGTGTAGAGAAAGCTGTAAACTTTTTTCTACCTTTTTCCATCATAATCTGGTAGAATCCAAATTTACAATCAAACTTCGAGAATACCTTGGCATTCTTGATGCAGTTGACCAAGTGTTCCCTACTTGGTATGTAGTATCCATTGAACTCCAAGATGTTGTTAATTCCCTTGTAGTTGATTACAAGTCTTGACTTCCCCCGCTTGACTTCTCCATGGTTTCTGACTAGAAATCCTGGACTGCTATATGGAGATACTCCTGGGGATATCAACTTAAGGTTCAGATGTTCCTTAAGTATTTGCTGCATATCCTTATGATCATCTTAGTTCATTAGGAAAGGCTTGTATCTCATGAACTCATGCTCCTTTCCTTCTTTCACTTTGAGCGAGGCTTTGAGCTCATTTTTGTTCCACCAGGCTAGAGGATACTCGTTGAAGTTCCTCTATATTTTTTTGACGTCCTCCAAAGATGTCTGCTCTCTGTAGGTTTTCTCCCAAGCTTGCTTTGAGAAGGTGGATCGTGTTTTCCTTTAGTTTTTCCATCTTCCATCCTCCTCTAGTCTCGGTTCTCATCTGAAAGACTGCTTCGTCATATCTTCTTCAATCATTCATCTTTGGATGGCTAAGTTTTCCTTCATCACCACGCTTGCTACGAAATCTGATTGGCATTTTTCTTTGAAATGCATTATGCAGTCTTGGTGCGATGATCTTATGTTCACAAAGTGTTGTGAAAATAGGCTTCCTTGTTGCATTTTCTTGGGTAAAATGCTTTAATGTCTGTAGAAAGTTGTTTCCTAACAGAATATCCGCTCCAGTGTCGTGAAAATATATTGATGGAGTTTTCACCTTGTACCATGGGGTACGATCCGCTCCTCCGATCATGATTTCTGCTTGCTTGATTCCTCTGATAAGGATTAGCACCCTTTGCGAGAAATCCTTTCCCAGTACCATTGGCAAATCTTCGCCAGAGTCTTTAAGAAAGACTCCTTCTTTTGCTGTGCAAATACTGGCTTTTGAATCAATATATTCCGCAAAATATTCTATATGATGCTCCTTATATATCATCCCGGCGGTGATGTATATCGAGAATAAAATTGTGGTTGAGGTAATAATATCACACCCCCAAAATTTAGTAAAAACGTAAGTCGAAACTAAGTTTGAAAAAAGATGTAATTGCCGATTAGTAAGCACCTTAAATATAAAATTTCTTACACACACGAAAGAAATAATAAAGCAATAAAATAGAAGGGACAAGCCCCCAACAGGCACTCATGTTTAATGTCGAAGAGCCACGACAGATGTAACCTTTTAGTCTACTAGATCTAAGGATGATCTTCTCGCATCCTCACCTTCAAATACTTTCTTTACCTCTTCTTGTCTACACTCAACACCTCGCCTTTCTTAGTAACAAGAATATGATCCTTGGAATTACCTACCTCCCATGGCTGTCTAGATACCTCCTTGTCAATCTTCCACTCAAATTCAGAATCATCTGTCTTAGGAAAATCAAGATTAAACAAGTTAGAAATTACATCTATGCTCTTGCATGGTTGAGTTTCCATAGGCATCTTCATTGCTTGATCAAGAGAGAAAACCACATCTTCATTATCCATTTACAGTCTAAGCTTCTCGGCTCTCAACTTCTTTGCTCTTTCCCACTTCTTCTCTACTATAAGCTCAATATTCTGCTCTTGGGATGGCTCTGGAGTATTCGGAACAGCAGGTGTAGCATTCGATTTCAAAATGGGAGGTGATTCTCGTTGTTCGACCATTGTTCGACCAATGTGGTCTGGTCAAAAAAGTGTGTTTGGTCAAACAGTGTCTCTGTACGCGGGTTCCAATTCTCCAGTTGTTGTTTGACCAGCGTTCGACCAAGATGGTCTAGTCGAATGGATGTACTTTGGTCGAACGACGGCTTTGATCGCGATGTAATCTCCCCTTGTTGTTGTTCGACCAACGTTCGACCAAGATGGTCTGGTCAAACGGATGTGTGTTGGTCAAACGGCGGGGAATAAAATAGAGCGTCAGGATTCTAATTTTCCAGAACTCATTCAACCACCGTTCGACCATTAGGCCTGGTCGAACGGCATAAGCTTGGTCGAACATGAGCTCTGCCTTCTTCGTTTTCATTCACCGGCTTCATCGGACTTTCGTACGCCATCCCGGACCTTAATGTGATGTCATTATTCTCCAACATTTGTGTCAATTGATTCACATTCGCGATCATCTGCTCCATAATTAAAGTAAGGTTCTTCAACTGCTTAGATAAATCTGCATGATCACCATTCATGGAAGCCTCAATGCAGTCAACTCTTGCATCATTCTCAGCCATATATCGATTGAAGGTATCTTCAACACACTTCACTTCGTGCTGCTGCGTACTAGGCTCCCTTAGTGTCAACTCTGTAATCTGCCTCTGCTGAAATCTTAGTAGCTTGTTGATGTTAGATAAACTAGAGACGATCTCATCATCCCTATTCGGCTTCACCACTTGATGTTCAACTTGAGCCACTTTACCTAGCACATAACATCCTCTTACTCTTTCCGTAGGCCAGTCACGTGAATTCATAGAGATTTCTTCAAACAATTTTTCTGCTTCTATTGCTATTTTAGATAATAGTGCTCCACTTGATGATGTATCAATAAAGACATGCGACTCACAATCCAATCCATAGTAGAAGATACTTATGTACTGAGCTTTAGACATTCCATGCTGTGGCCACCTCCTGAGCATGTCTTGAAACTTATCCCATGCCTAATAAAATTTCTCACCCTGATTCATAACAAATTGGGTGATCTCGTGCCTCATCCTTAAGATCCTTGAGGGTGGCATGTATCTCTCCAAGAATTTCTGCTGCAGTTGGTCCCATGTAGTGCAATCTGTGGCATCAAGAGTCTCATACCAAGCTTCCGCCTTATCAATCAAAGAGAACTTAAATAGGGCAATCCGCCTAGCATTATCATTAGCTGCAGCTCTCTTTTGAGTGTTTACATAACCAAAAAATATTTTGAGATGCTGATATAGATCTTCAAAAGGACCTCCAGAAAAGAGATTCTTCTCTACCATGTTAATAAGAGCGGGATGTGTTTCAAAATCATCATCATCCCCCTTACTCCTATCAACCCCATGTTGCTAATCCAATAGTTCGTGAAAATTTCACGTATGACAATATTATCCGGATTCTGCCTTACTCCGGCCATAACTAGCTCAATGTGTTATTTCTTCATTTCCTTCATTTCTTTTTCCTAGTGCACAAGTACCTCAGAAAAATTCAAGATTAGATAGAATTAAATAATCACAAATAAAAGTCTTAATCAACTAGAAATAATAAACTAATAATAACAGCCGTCCCTAGCAATAGCGCCAAGAACTTGATGCGCGTTTTCTTTGCATACAAAATTAATCCCCAAGTATTAAGGATATCAATTGCAGTTTAAGCAAGCGACCAAGTGAATATCGAACCCAAAGGATGGCGTATTATCAATTTAATTATTTAATAAATTAATTAAGACGAATAGCAATAAAAGTTTGAGGTTTCAATTATTAAACTACTAAACAATTAATTTAAATAACAAATAAAATAAATAACATAAGAAGAATACAAAAGTGGATCAAGTAGGGAATAGGTAGCTCTTGGATAATCTAGTTTCACTCATTAATCTCCCTTTCGTGTGTTGATGTCCGACTCTACCTTGTGGAATATGGACGCATCACTAAACCATGCATATATACTCTATAGACACAAGTAAACAAGCGTGTAACACCTATGAATAACCTCAGAGTAAGAGATATAATTCCACCCCCTTTCTAGGTATTATCAATATCAATTATTTCCCGAGCCAATTGATACTCTAACCCGATATGATCTTCCTTTATAGGTACTATAAAATTATCCTCTTTATTCTACTTAATAACTTGAATTAAATTCAATTAATAAGTATTCATATATAATAGTTCTAATGAAGTTTTGGAGTCCCTTCACTTAGAATCATAACATGAAATCCTGTTCAGCAGTGAACGCACTCAATCTACAAGTCAGATTTATATTCAGATTCTAAATACCAATTGAAGATGCACAAAACGATCGTGAATATGGATTAAAAATGCGTAGTCATATATAAAATAAATCCACTAGTAGTGTAGTACGGAGTTTACACACGAAAGTTCAATTAATCCGTGAAAACCTTTACAACCCTAATTCTACCTAAAAGGCTCTAACCCATGATGTTGCGAAGAACAATCATGGGTGTTGGATTGATCTTACACGGATATCTGAAAAATTACAAGATAAATTAGAAAACAAAATAAACCCTAGATATGGGAGTCGTCGCGTCCTTCTCCATCTTGAATCCTCCTCTTTGTTCTCCTCTTGAGTCCATGAACGAATCTTCAAAGTGATGGATGGATGGAGGAAAGGATGTGGATGATGGTTGGGGGTGACCCCCCCTTGTGAGGTGTAGTATGATTTGTGGCTCTCTCCAATCCAATATGATCTCTATGTTGAATAACGATGTGATCTATACCCCCTTTTATACTTATAAGCTCTCCTTATAGGTCTTGAATGAGCTTTTACTTAAGACATACGCCAAATTTGGTAAAAGAAATCCAAAACTACCAAAAATAAAATTAGCACAATTCTGTTCGACCAAGCCTTCAGAAGTCGAACAAGGCCTCCAAGTCGAGCAATGATCGAGCAAGCTCTCTGTAAGTTTTTGCATATTTTGTTCGACCAAACTCCATCTGTTCGACCAAGATGATTCTAGTCAAACAACTTCTCTTGCTCGAGCAACACTTGCGCAGTCTCACCGTTTCGCACATAACTTCCATATTCGACCTTCAATTTGAGTAATTCTTGCGCTCACGCAATTCTCTCTTCCTTGGCTTTCTATCCATATAAGGAATTCATAGAAATTCTAATAGTTGACTATGTAACAAGTCATGCAAAGTGGACAGTTGTTCTGATCAGGAATAGCTTGCGCGACGTCACCACTTTGATCATAATTTTTTCGTTTGGAATCCACTTTGATCATATATCACACTACTAGTTTTGATCTCCACAGAAACACAGAAAAATTATGAAAGTTGGACGTGCGTTTTTCAGCATTCATGCACAAGTTGCACCTCTTCTCCAACTTTGCACTTTTGATCCTTTTTTCTCCTAAAACACAATAAAATACCTCAAGCGCATATTTTTCTCAAATATAATGAATATAAGACCCTTGTGCTAATATATAACAATAATTCTCATCAATAAGTGTTAAATTGGACAATCAAACACGCTTATTTTTACTCTAAAAAAATCTCCAAACTTACTCGTTGCTCGTCCCAAGGCAACAAAATAAAAATAAAAAGAAAGAGTGAGTATGAAAATTAGCGGGGAAACAAGGACTATGATCAATACCTATAATATAATCTTTCTCAACTTAGTTCATGAAACTCTCATTACATGCAATAATCAATTCATAGCATACAAGTTAAGACAATCACCACCAATTCAAATGCTCCATTAACATGTTCTCACTGGAAGTATATATCACTCACACTCAAGTGTAAAAGATGTACACTTATGGGTTAAGGTATTTACGCTCAAATTTGATTCAAGTGTATACGTAACCATAAGCTTGCCAGATGTCTCAAACTCTCCACCACTAAAAGTATGATTTGAAAATGAGATAAAAAAGGACTTTTCTTTTGGATGTAATGTTGGCTCTTTGGTTAAGGTAGGAAATATATGGATAAGTGACTTAAAATTCGAATCAATTAAGCCTGCAGTCTCTCTCGATCTTTTATTCTTCCTCTTCACTTCAATTAAGCACATCCTCCTCCTCAACTCTTTCATTTTTTTCTTTCAAGCACAATATTTTTTTCCTTCTCTCCTTTTTCTCTCGAGGTACCAGTTTCGAGCACTACATCGCGCATCCTCCATAGGGTACTAGATTTAAGCACTACCCTAGGTGTTTTGTTCCATTAAGTACTAGATTTAAGCACTACTCCATGATTTTCATTCGATTCATTTTCAAGCTCAATCACTGTTTCCACACCAATTTCATTCCTTCCCAAACTGTTATCAAACTCAATAAACACACTTTGAAAAGCCATTAATTCTCTTCTAAAATGACAATCAAGGCTAAAAAAAAATTCAGATGCTCAAAGTGGTTATTTCTCGTAGGCAGTCAAAGAATGAGTTTTTAGGCTCAAAGGGGATAACTACAGATAAACATCATTTGGTAGGGAATTATTTGGCTAAGTGACTCATAAATTCAAGGATGGCCTTAGATCATCCCCCATCATCTAACATAACATGTAGTTTCAAGTAAGACAAGAGGTAAGTTCTAGAATACACAAACAAGAACGATACTCACTAGGAAAGAAATATTATGTGATTATGTACATGATCAACAAGGCTCAAAATCTCACATGGGTTTTTTTTGTTCGACCAACGTTCGACCAAGATGGTCTGGTTGAACGAATGTGTATTGGTCAAATGGTGGGACATAAAACAAAGCGTCGAGATTTTGATTTTTCGAAACTCGTTCGACCACCATTCGACCATCGGGTCTGGTCGAACGACATAAGCTTGGTTGAATGGGAGCCCTGCCTTCTTTGTTTTCATTCGCCGACTTCATCAAACCTTCGTACGCCATCTCGAACCTCAATGTGATGGCATTATTCTCCAACATTGGTGTCAATTGATTCACATTCGTGGTCATCTGCCCCATAATTAAAGTAAGGTCCTTCAACTGCTAAGATAAATCTGTATGATCACCATTCATGGAAGCCTCAATGCGGTCAACTCTTGCATCATTCTCAGCCATGTATCGATTGAACGTATCTTCTGTTGGCATTCGATCATTAGGTTAGCGTGAACCGTTAGGGTTCCATGCAAAATAAATTAGCGGAAGCAATAAGTATTCAAAGTTCGCATTACCTTTCACCAGGGTGTGTTGTTGAAGATCAGCTGCAGAGAACTACCTCTCGATCTTCTACTGTATTCCCCAAGTTCAATTCTGATATTGTGTGGGCAACAATCTTTAGGATCTTCTCAATCTGCTTCTCAGTCCTATCTCACGTCAAAAGAGGCGCAGGTAACCAGGAAGCTGAGATAACTTATATATGGGCTACAGCAGGGACCATGAGGAGAAATTGGAGTTGGGCCTCCATTGGGCTTAATTATCCAAGCTTAGCCCAAAGCTTATACTTAAGTCCAATAATAATAATATGGTCCGCTAAACTCCACTACCGCTCCAATCCCAAAATTACATTTTGGGCTCCCTCTTATTATGAGCCCGACAGTCTTTCCATGTTTAAGAAATACAATGTCCATTAATTAATTTAGTTACTGACAAATATCTCATCCGAGAGTAGTACCACTCAACCTCATTATTATGCGGAAGTTAATCCACTTGCAAGATTTACATGATAATCCTTATGAGCTCCTCAAGGGGACATCATCAACCTATAGCGGACACAGATTGAGACAACACACCATTGAGATAATACTATTTCCCAACTCACTGAGTTTATTGATTTAATATACAAATCTCACCCATTGATGAATCAAAGAAATAAATACTGTCTTACGTGTCGAGATTATTGTATAGGATTAAGAGCACGAACATCTATAATAATAGAGATCAAATTTTTTTATATAGTCAGTATAAGACGAACGATCTCAGGCAGTCCTGCTCAATACACAAGTGCACTAATGTGTATCTATATTCAAGACAAACTAATATCAAATCACACTACAACCATACCAATAGAGAGTCCCCGTCTATCTCGATTGTGAGCATCTGTTTATACTTTACAAGAAAACTGATAATATGATCTTCCATATGTTGTCGCACAACATATTATCTACAGTATAAAGTAAATGGACTTTTGCACAAAACATATAAATAAAATATAATATGCAAAATGTTTGATCATATGATTCTCATTTTAAATAAATTGTTAAAACATTATTCATACAAAAGCTAAACTTTTAGTATACACTCTAATAATCTCCCACTTATACTTTAAAAGACTACTCTGCCATATCTGCTGACACGCATCTAATTTCCATTCCTTCTACATGCCCATCGAACGTTTTTGATGGAAGGCTCTTAGTAAAAGGATTAGCTAGGTTATCTTCAGATGCAATCTTAGCGACAACGACCTCCCTGTTGGATTGTATACTAAAAGTCTAGCTTTAGTATGAACAATGTCATAACAATATTTGAAATGAGAATCATTGATCAAATGATTGCATCTTATAATTTATTTTATATGCATGATGCAATAGTCCATTTACTTTATACTGTAGATAATATGTTGTGCGACAACACGCAGAAGATCATATTATCGGTTTCCTTATAAAGTATAAACAGATGCTCACAACTGAGATAGACGGGGACTCTCTATCGGTATGGTTGTAGTGTGGTTTGGTATTAGCTTGTCTTGGCTATAGAATCACATTAGTGCACTTGTGTGTATTGAGCAGGACCGCCTGAGATCGTTCTTCTTATACTGACTATATAGTAGAACTTGATCTCTGTTATTATGGAAGTTCGTGCTCTTAATCCCTATATAATAACCTCGACACGTAGGACAGTATGTATTTCTTTGATTCATCAATGAGTGAGATTTATATGTATTAAATCAACAAACTCAGTGAGTTGGGAAGTAGTGATGTATCTATGGTGTGCTGTTGATTGTAGAAGGAATCCATGTCCGACATAGGTTGATGATGTCCCCTTGAGGAGCTCATAAGGTTTATCATGTAAATCTTGCAAGTGGATTAATTTCCGGCATGATAATAAGGTTGAGTGGTACTACTCTCGGATGAGATATTAATTAATTTGAGTTGTCAGTAACTTAACTAATTAATGGACATTGTTTTTCTTAAACATGAGGAGACCATCGGGCTTATAATAAGAAGGAGCCCAGAACATAATTTTGGGATTGGATGGGTAGTGCAGTAATAATATTTTAGTGGACTATATTATTATTATTGGATTTAATTAAAAGCTTTGGGCTAAGCTTGGTTAATTAAATTCAATTGAGGCCCAGCCCAATTTCTCCTCCTGGTCCCTGCTGTAGCCCAATATATAAGTGAACTCAGCTTTCTGGAACCCTAAGATAATTCCTGCGCCTCTTTTGGTGTGAGAAGGGAAAGAAGCAGATTGAGAGATCCTGCAGACTGTTGCCCACACAACAGCAGGATCACACTTGGGACATACAGTAGAAGATCAGAGGTAGTTCTCTGCAGTACATCCTCTACACCAACCCAGAAGTACAGTAAACGATTTAATTGCTTCCGCTTATTGTTTGCCTGTTAATCCTAACGGATCACGTTGAACCGCACGATCCAATTGCCAACAATTGGTATCAGAGCGTTGGTTTCGTGGTGAAACATGAGACGTTAGATTTGGTTTATGCCTTTCGTGTGTTAATGGTAAGATTGATAGCATGTTTAAAAGTGATTATTTGATTATGTCAAATAATCTGGATATAATCACATGAGTTTTGAACTATTATTGCTTTTCACCGTAATATGCTTTTTGGGATGTGTGATTGTAAGTTAATTCTTAACTACTGGGTACAACACACACACATCTTAAAACCCTATCTGTTATCATTCACACTGGATCGCACGCGCTCACAACCCGGTGGGATGTCGGTAAGTCAGACTGATCCCTTTTTTGTTCTCATCGGCTGTGAAGAAAGTTACGGCAATGGGACTGGAGGCGTGGTGTGCGGGCTCGATTGAAGATGACAGTTGTCTGTCGTGGACCGGTTCATCTGACGAGGCAGATTGTACGGCGTGGCTGGTGGCTGGTGGACGGTCGGCGGAAGCCCTGGACAGTACGACCCGGGGCAGTCCATGACGGTTGATGGGCGAGGCTCATCGACGGGAAAGTGAAGAAAGAAAGAGAGTTGATTTCAGATGGCCTGATTCCTAAACTCGGCTGCAAGATGGAGGGATTCGTGTGGGCCGCTGATAGCGATCATGATCCACGATGATTACAGCGGCGACTCCAATCCGTGACTTCAGATGGCGATTCACAAACATGGCGGCACGCGGCGTGAAGTCGCACGAGGCAGCGCACGGCATCAGAGGTGCGCGACTGAGTCGGCGCAGTTAGTCGACGGCTGGTGATAGTCGCTGGCGTCGCGATCCTGCCCTGATGACAGCGCGGATGCAGGCGGAGGCACATCGGACTGAGTTCTGGATGGGTCTGACCTTGTACCAGGGATCAGACGTAGTTCCGGGCGGGATGGCTAGAGTCTCCGGCCGAGACCAGTGGAAGTTCCGAGCCAGTCTGGGCTGTTTCCGGTGGGGATTCTTTCACGACTATACGAGTCTGGGAAAGAGGCGCACGACGGCACGCTGAAGGATGCTCGGCTGTTGGCTGGCAGTCGTTGTCGGGTGCGCTGCATCGTTGCACGGCAGTGGGCTGGCGGTATGACTCCGGTGGGCTGACGGAACCACCGCCGAGAGCGGCGGCACCGAGGAGTAAGCGGGATTGCTGCCGGATCGCGTCTGATTGCGGCTGGGAGAAGAATTAGAGCAGGGATGATTTCTTTATGCTGGGCCTTGTTTCTAATTTAATAGTGGGCCTATTTCATGGGCTCTCTTGCATTGGTTATGGGCTGTCTCCTTTTGGCCCATATTTTATTAAATGCAATTGGGCTGCTAGGCCCAATTTTATATTAGGTGTTGTTGGGCCCAATTCAGTAATTAATAGTGGGCTGCTCATTTTTTTAATTTGGTTTTGGGCTGTTGGGCCCAATTTAATTAAATGGTCTTGGGCTGCTGGACCTATTATTAATTACTGGTTTTTAATTAATTGTGGGTAATGGGCAAAACATGATTAATTAATTTTATTAATGGACTTTTTGTGCTAGTGGGCTTGGTGGATTTAATTTATTTTTGGGCTGAGTATATGGGTCATGGATAATGGGCTTGATTAATTAATTAATCTGCTGCTCATTTTGTGCTTATTTGATGCTCTAGGGCCCATTTAATTGATCCAACATATTATACAGTTAATTATGATATATAACTGAGTTAATTGTTTTAACTTGACAATTAATTGTTATATATGAAAGGCATGTTTTATGTGATTTATTTATTTAAATTGCTGTTAATAGAAGCATGTCTAAGTTGTATATTTTATTATGGAATATTATATGCATGTTAAAACCCTCGGTGTTAAATAACTAAGTGGGAGAGGGGATTGGTTATAAATTCCCGCGGCCTCCATTATTGGTTTGTTAGTAATGTGAATAGACTTGCACGTCGGCATTAGAGCCTTCCTCCCTAATGGATGAGTTTATTCACGGATCACTGGTACAAATTTCTTTAAATAATTATTGTTTGTAATGTGATGCATATGGACTTGCGCGTTGGCTATAGTGCCTTCCTCCCTAACGAATGAGCTTATATGCGGTTCACTAGTACAAACTTATATAATTGATGGTTGTAGAAAGTTATCTGAGCGCGTGTGTACTTCTCTAACAGTAAGGCACATAAGCTTGGGCAGCGGACTTGGGATCAAATAATGGTGTACACTTAGATGTGAATAATTAGTATCCTCCCCAACGAAGTCACTGCTATTATTTATTTGGCTAAAGAGGAACCGACTATTAATTATTTTGTCATAAAGTTAGGTTGACAAATGAAATTAATGGGTAAAACCTTCTCTTGTAAATGTTCGGGTTTGTAAACGTCCATCCTAACGTGGCTTGCAGACTCACGGTGCTTGAGATGACGGTGAATTTTAATTTTATATTGTTTTGAGGGAATCAATATAAAAGGATAAAAATCGAAGATTTGATCGGAATATTTATTTGTGATTCTATGAATTTCGAATGGTTTTATTTCACTAATTATTAACTAAAAAATATTATATTTACTCGTCCAAATTAGATGATTAGAAAAGAATCTTGGTTTTGAAAATTACTGCTTAAGAAAATAAAAATACATGTGTATTCTCACAAAGAACGTCTCATGATGCCTATTAAAGTCTCTAGTGAAGAGATGAGAGGTTCATACAAATATGATGGTCTCATGTAACTCTTCGGATACTTGAGTAAATTAAAAGGCAGAAGATCATGGTTGAATTCATGAATGAATTGAAAAAGTATGGAATAGAAATTGAAAGGGAAACCTAAATCAATTTATTCTTCACAATTTGCCTGGATGTTTTGAGCAAGTTCTACCTGAAATACGAAAGGTTGTATATGGTGGGAAACTTCTAACAAAACATATGGCAAAAGAAAGCCAATTTTCATCATGATGTGAACAAATTTAATATCTTATTTACTAATGGTTTGAACATGATTAGTGATGGCATCTACTGATACGAAGTATGTAGATACTGGAATCACTAAATGTTTATCACTGAGTAAGGATAAGATTGTTAATAACATGGGTAAAACTACAAAGGTAGTTGCTATTGCAGTGGGAGTTGTTTATTTATCTCATGATAAGAATAAACGATTGATTATGAGAAATTGTCTTTACGTACATTTCATAGAAAGAATTTAATTTCGGTTTCTATGCATTAACGGATGGATACTTCATTTCATTTAAATGACATGGTCATAGTAATGAGGAATGAGGCTATAATCCGTTAAAGTACGTTGGTGGATAATATGTAAACTCTTGAATCATGTACATCCCACAGATGCAATAAATAGTAATTAATAATGCATCTTCTAATATTAGTAAGAGAAAGGAACCTTCAAAAATGAACTAAACATACATTTGGCGTCTAAGATTAATTCATTTTACTTGAGTATGATTCAAAAGTTGATAGCCGATAGACCGTAAGGTTTATCTGAAGTGGAAACTATCGGACTTGCGAGTCTTGCTTGGAAGTAAAAATGATTAACTGCCTTTTCAAGGCTGTGGGGTGTAGAACAAAATATATGTATGTTGAAATTAGTTCATTCTGATTCAAGCGAACTTAATATTATCCAGGCGAGAGGTGGTTATGAATATTCGAAGATTATTCTAGATACCAATATATTTATTTGATGCACTGCATGTCTAAGTTCTTTGATTAATTCAAGAATTGTAAGGCTGGTACAGTGAAGCGTCATAGAAAATATATTAAGTCATTACGATTCAATCATGATGGCGAATACCTCTTGGGATAATTAGGAGCTATTGATCAGAAGTTGAGATTAAATCTCAAGTTGACTACACCGGGTATGCCCCAAACTGAATGGTGTAGTAGATAGAAGGAATAAGGCTCTTATGCTAATGATTAGATAGATGATGAATTATTTGGAATAATTAAATTCATTTTATGGATATGCCTAAGAAACAGTAATTCGTAAAACGTTTGTCTATTTGTGGGACATCCTAGAAAAATGAAAAGTGATTTATTTAGTTCAAAAGATCGATGGGTGATTGTCAACACAAACACCGGATTTTTGGTAAAGGACTATGTAATAAATCGAAAACCCATGTATAAGTTGTTCTAAAGGAAGTGAGAGGAAAACACTAAAGTATAAGTACCAAGTGTACAAGAGGATATACCACAAGGTAAACTGCAACGCGTGTCACGTCTGATACACAATTACATGTAGTGCCTTGTCGTAGTGGGAGGGTTGTATGATAACCCATAAATATATATTTTGGGAGAGTCGTAAGACTTGATCCCTAGTGAACATGGTATTATCTCACCGATACGATGTAGCACTATAAGATGAAAATGCGGAATCTTAGTAAGTTACAATGAATGTTGAAATAGAATCTACGGATTCTATATTAAGTCTGGAAACTTGTATGACCACAAAATGGTGTAAAAATCATTGCAAGTGGTCAAAGGAAATAAAAGAGGATCATACAGAAAGGTGAAAACCTCGGAAGCAAAGCTTGTTGCGAAAAGGTGTACTCAGAAAGAAATGGTTCGATTATGAGGAAACATGTTCGCTGGTAGCTACGCTTATATTGATCCAGATTCTTTTATTTATTGCTGCTATGAGTAACAGCAAATAGATGTCAAGACAGCTTTCCTGATTGGAAGTCTTGAGGAAAACATCTATGTGAAGCGACCAGAGTAATTCATTGCAAAGTACCAATAACATTTTGATAGTAAGCTTAAAACTGTCCAACGATGGACTAAAGCAAGCTTTAAGATCGTGAAGCATCTGTTTTGATTAGGTAATCCAGTAGCATGGATTTAAATCAATGAGCGGATGAGTCTTGTGTGTTGTAAAGAGTAACGAAAACGTGGTGGTATTTCTTGTACTATACGTAGATAGTATCTTGCTCATTGGAGACAATGAAAGAGTATTATCGGGCGTATGGGTACGGTTAATAAAGCGGTAGAGATGAAGGACTTAAGAAAGACAAAATATATCCTTTTGATCACGGTAATACGGATCACAGAAAGGACATTATGCTTATCTCAAGTTTCATAAATAATACAGTCCATACTCGTTTAGCATGTGAATTTATCTAATTGAATTTGTCTTTGAGACACAAGAAGAAGATAAATAGGATGAAAGCGGTTCCTTATGCTTCGGCGAATAAGGAAGCTTAATCTAAGGAATGCTATGAACGATATTGGATATCTGTTTTGCTGAATGCATGAACAGTGGGTATCAACGTAACCCGGAACAAGAATGATGAACAGTGATAAGACATTTATAAAGTGCCTGAGAAGGACTGGAAATTATATGTGGACTTACTGGACAGATTCACTGCTTCTTGTGGATTACGTAGATTCAGATTTTTTAGTCAGATTGGACGGCAGTAAATTCACCTCAAAGGTTATGTGTTTAATCTAAGGAAGTAGAGTCATAATGTGGAGGAGTGTTATATAGAAATATATTTCAGACTCCGGACTCCATCATGGAAAGATGATGGATTGGAGCCTATGAGGCAGCCAAAGTATCTATATGACTCTAGAGACTTCATGATGGACTTTGAAGTGTTTCTAAGTTTGCCCAAGGTAATCACAATTTACATTGATGATATTGGTGCAGATGCAAACTTGAAGAAATCACAAGTCCATAAGGCAATTAAACACATGGAGCGCGAGTACCACCTGTTACGAGAAATCGTATGATGAGAGAAAGGTTGTTGTCGCCTAGATTGCATCGGATGATGACCTAGTAAACCATTTACAAGGACCTTAAGGCGAGAGCTTTTAATGGTCGTGTAGTGGGAGTAGGAATCAGATGTATGGCAGAAGACATGACAGCATAGTCTTTTAGTATAAGTGGGAGATTGTTGGATTGTATACTAAAAGTCTAGCTTTAGTATGAACAATGTCATAACAATATTTGAAATGAGAATCATTGATCAAATGATTGCATCTTATAATTTATTTTATATGCATGATGCAATAGTCCATTTACTTTATACTGTAGATAATATGTTGTGCGACAACACGCAGAAGATCTTATTATCGGTTTCCTTATAAAGTATAAACAGATGCTCACAACTGAGATAGACGGTGACTCTCTATCGGTATGGTTGTAGTGTGGTTTGGTATTAGCTTGTCTTGGCTATAGAATCACATTAGTGCACTTGTGTGTATTGAGCAGGACCGCCTGAGATCGTTCTTCTTATACTGACTATATAGTAGAACTTGATCTCTGTTATTATGGAAGTTCGTGCTCTTAATCCCTATACAATAACCTCGACACGTAGGGCAGTATGTATTTCTTTGATTCATCAATGGGTGAGATTTATATGTATTAAATCAACAAACTCGGTGAGTTGGGAAGTAGTACTGTATCTATGGTGTGCTGTTGATTGTAGAAGGAATCCATGTCCGACATAGGTTGATGATGTCCCCTTGAGGAGCTCATAAGGTTTATCATGTAAATCTTGCAAGTGGATTAATTTCCGGCATGATAATAAGGTTGAGTGGTACAACTCTCGGATGAGATATTAATTAATTTGAGTTGTCAGTAACTTAACTAATTAATGGACATTGTTTTTCTTAAACATGGGGAGACCATCGGGCTTATAATAAGAAGGAGCCCAAAACATAATTTTGGGATTGGACGGGTAGTGCAGTAATAATATTTTAGTGGACTATATTATTATTATTGGATTTAATTAAAAGCTTTGGGCTAAGCTTGGTTAATTAAATTCAATTGAGGCCCAGCCCAATTTCTCCTCCTGGTCCCTGCTGTAGCCCAATATATAAGTGAACTCAGCTTCCTGGAACCCTAAGATAATTCCTGCGCCTCTTTTGGTGTGAGAAGGGAAAGAAGCAGATTGAGAGATCCTGCAGACTGTTGCCCACACAACAGCAGGATCACACTTGGGACATACAGTAGAAGATCAGAGGTAGTTCTCTGCAGTACATCCTCTACACCAACCCAGAAGTACGGTAAACGATTTAATTGCTTCCGCTTATTGTTTGCCTGTTAATCCTAACGGATCACGTTGAACCGCACGATCCAATTGCCAACACTCCCCTCTTCTAACGATGTCTCGTATTAGGTGGTACTTGCGTTCAATTTGTTTACTTGTATTGTGGGCTCGTGGTTCCTTCGAGTTTGCTACTGCACCACTGTTATCACAATAAATTGTGATAGCTTTGGGCAAACCAGGAATCATATCCAAGTTCATTAAGAAGTTCCTAAGCCATACTGCTTCTCTAGCTGCCTCAGAGGCTGTTATATATTCAGCTTCCATGGTAGAGTCCACAACGTATTTCTGCTTTACACTCCTCCATATTATGGTTCCTCCTCCAAGAGTAAACATATAAGCCGAGGTGGATTTACTAGCATCCCTATCTGACTGAAAATTTGAATCAGTATAACCCAAAGGTAACAAAGTATCCACCCGGTAAACCAGTACATAATCCCTAGTCCTTCGCAGGTACTTCAAAATATGCTTTACCGTAGACCAATGCCCCTGTCCTAGATTATTTTGATACCTACTAACTATGCCCATGGCATAACAGATATTCGGCCTCGTACATAGCATTGCGTACATGAGGCTTCCTATTGCCGAAGCATAAGGAATCGCCTTCATTTCCTCTATATCCTGTTGTGTTTTTAGACACATTTCCTTAGATAGAGGTATTCCATGTCTGAAAGATAGAAAACCTTTCTTGGAATGTTGTATGCTAAAACGAGCCAGGATTGTATCAATGTATGAAGCTTGGGATAAGCACAACATTATTTTCTTGCGATCCCTTATTCATTTGATCCCAAGAATGTGTCCGGCGTCTCCTAAGTCCTTCATTTCAAACTGCTTGGAAAGCCATACACTTACGCCCAACAATACCTTTACATTGTTTTCAATAAGAAGAATATCATCCACGTAGAGTACTAGAAATACCACTACATTTCCATCACACTTCTTGTACACACATGATTCATCCAGACATTGAATAAATCCATATGGTTGGATTACTTCATCAAAATGGATGTTCCATGATCTTGAAGCTTGTTTCAATCCATAAATGGACCTGTTAAGCTACAAACAAGATGCACTTCGCCCTTTTTAATGAAACCCTCTGGTTGCTTCATATAGATGTATTCTTCAACACTTCCATTCAGGAAAGCTGCCTTGACATCCATTTGCCATACCTCATAATCCATATGGGCAGCAATAGACAAAAAAATCTGGATTGACTTAAGCATGGCCACAGGTGAGAAGGTTTTCTCATAATCGATTCCTACTTTCTGAGTATATCCTTTAGCGACAAGCCTTGCTTTAAAGGTTTCCACCTTACTATTAGATCCTCTTTTTCTTTTATAGACCTCACTTGCATCCAATAGCTTTCACACCATTGGGTGGTTCTACAAGCTCCCAGACTTGATTAGAATACATGGATTCTATTTCAGATTTAATTGCCTTTTGCCATGATTGTGCATCTTTATCTTGTAGTGCTTCATCATAATTTCATGGGTCGATTTCATGTTCACCAGAGACCAAGTCTGACGACTCTCTCAATACCATGAATCTATCGGGTTGTCTCTAAACCCTCCATCTACGATGAGGCTTCGCAGGCAATTGTGTATCAGGTGTGACACGTGGTGCAGTGTCCTGTGGTATATCCTCTCATACAGTTGGTATTATGTTTAGTGTTTCCCCTCTTACTTCCTCTAGAACAATTTTACTCATGGGTTTGTGATTCATTATATAATCCTCTTCTAAAAATCTAGCGTTCGTGCTGATGATCACCTTTTATCTTTAGGACTATAAAACATACCACACCTCGTTCCTTTAGGATACCCTATAAAAAGATAAACATCCGTATGCAATTCTAACTTATCAGCATCCGCCTTCAACACATGTGCTGGAGCACCCCAAATCTGAAAATGTTTGAGACTAGGCTTTCACTTGGTCCACAATTCCATGGGCATAGAGGATACTGACTTAGAAGGTACTAAATTCAGGATGTAAGCCGCTGTATCGAAGGCATATCCCCAAAATAAAATTGGTAATTCTGAATAACTCATCATTGATCTTACCATTTCCATAAGAGTCCTATTCCTTCTTTCTGCTACACTGTTCTGCTGGGTATTCCTAGTGCAGACAATTGGGATTCAATCCCTTCCACTGATAAATAATTCCTAAACTCTCCCAAGAGGTATTCCCCACCACGATCAGATCGTAGTGACTTGATATATTTTCCAAGTTGCTTTTCCACATCAGCCTTGTACTCTTTGAATTTATCAAAGCACTCAGACTTGCGGCGCATCAAATAAATATATCCGTATCTAGAATAATCATCAATGAAAATGACGAAATATTCATAACCCTCTCTTGCCTGGACAGACATAGGACCATATAAATTAGAATGAACCAATTCCAACAGATCCTTGGCTCTATACCCCATTGCCTTAAAAGGCCTTTTCGTCATTTTTCCTTTCAAGCAGGATTCGCAAGTTGGATAATTTTCCACTACTAATGAACTCAAAGGTCCATCAGCTATCAAGCTTTGAATCTTACTCAAGTTAATATGACCTAATCTTATATGCCAAAGATATGTTTGGTTTATTTTTGAAGGTTATTTTCTCTTATTAGTAGATGTATAATTCAATTCAATTTGTTGCACTGTGGGAGAAATTGGATTAAGAGTATACAAATTATCTATCAATGCATACTCACATATAATAATTCCATTCTTTCTTAAAACAACCTTGTCATTAAAAGAAACAGAATATCCATCCATAAACAATTTAGAAACCGAAATTAAATTCTTTCTAAAATGAGGTACATAAAGACAATTCCTCAAAACAAGAGTTTTATTCTTATTGAAAGATAAATAGACATCTCCCACTGCAACAGCCGCTCCCTTGTAGCATTCTCCATGAGTATGGTAATCTTCACATCACTAAGCTGTCGAGTTTGGTGGAACCCCTGCAAAGAATTGCAGACATGGTTAGTGGCTCCCATATCTGTTGGATTGTATACTAAAAGTCTAGCTTTAGTATGAAAAATGTTATAACAATTTATTTGAAATGAGAATCATATGATCAAATGATTGCGTCTTATAATTTATTTATATGTAGATGCAATAGTTCACTAACTTTATACTGTAGATAATATGTTGTGCGACAACACGCGGAAGA
Organism: Pogostemon cablin; assembly: GCA_023678885.1. NCBI lineage: Eukaryota > Viridiplantae > Streptophyta > Magnoliopsida > Lamiales > Lamiaceae > Pogostemon > Pogostemon cablin. The sequence continues at coordinate 23,472,894 of CM042965.1, forward strand.
TCATCGGTTTCCTTATGAAGTATAAATAGATGCACACAACCGAGATAGACGGGGACTCTCTATCGGGATGGTTGTAGTGTGGTTTGGTATTAGCTTGTCTTGGCTATAGAATCACATTAGTGCACTTTGTGTGTATTGAGCAGGACACTTGAGATCGTTCGACTTATACTGACTTATAGAAGAACTTGATCTCTGTTATTATGGATGTTCGTGCTCTTAATCCCTATACAATAATCTCGACACGTAGGGCAATATGTATTTCTTTGATTCATCAATGGGTGAGACTTACATGTAATTAAATCAACAAACTCGGTGAGTTGAGAAGTAGTGATGTCTCTATGGTGTGCTGTTGAGTGTAGAAGGAATCCGTGTCCGTCATAGGTTGATGATGTCCCCTTGAGGAGCTCATAAGGATTATCATGTAAACCTTGCAGGTGGATTTATTCCGGCATGATAATGAGGTTGAGTGGTACTACTCTTGGATGAGATATTAATTGATGGAGTTGTCAGTAACTTAATTAATTAATGGGCACTGTATATCTTAAACATGGGGAGACTAACGGGCTCATAATAAGAAGGAGCCCATAACGTAATTATGAGATTAGAACGGTAGTGCAGTAATAATATTTTAGTGGTATATATTATTATTATTGGACTTAAGTATAAACTTTTGGCTAAGCTTGGATACTTAAGCCCAATAGAGGCCCAACTCTAATTTCTCCTCCTGGTCCCTGCTGTACCCCATATATAAGTCATCTTAACTGTCTGGAAACCCTGATCCATGATATTAATCATTCCTAACACTGTGAAGGAGGTTAGGGAATAGCAGATTGAGAAGATCTCGAAGATCGTCGCCCATACGACGTCGAGATTGGACTTGGGAATACAGCAGAAGACTGGAAGGTTGTTTGCTGCTGCTATCCGCCACCTTCTATGATTTTTATAAAATTGTACAGACTTTGGAATTGGACGTGTGATATTCTGAAGGAATGCTACGGAAGAGAGGATCGTTTTGACGCATAGATCACTCAAATCCGATACCGGATGAGAGAGTTATGCTCAAAATAGTGAGGCTGCGCAGGCTGGTGGCGAGAATTCATCGTCTTCAACATACCCTTGTGAAAGGTAATACGTTTCTTATTTACTTGCTTCCGCTGCTTGTTAGAAACATATGGAACCCTAACGAGTCACGTTAACCAAATTATCAAACGCCAACAATTGGTATCAGAGCTTCGGTTTCGTGGTGAAGCGTGACACGTTGGGCTAGGGTTTATGTGAATTATGTGCTTTTATTTGGAATAGAATCAAATGAATATTATGGTTTTTTGTTTATTGAGTAATCGATGGATATCCTGTGAAAACCTTATGAGTTATTATCAGATGGTGAACATGAATCATCGTCAATACCTATTGAAAGCCTTCACGGCTGATGGTTGATGAAGCCCTAATTGTACACGTCACAAACTTCATAAGCATTCACGATGGACTTCTTTGGCAATGATATGTGAGAGATGCTGTTGTAACCTGGTGAAAGTTTCAACGGTGGCTGGTGAAAGGCAGGCTGATGATATCATTGATGAAGATGATCGGGGCTGACATGGATGAGCGCCGGGAGATGGTCGATGAGGGCTGGCTATCGGCAGCAAGTCAGTGTGATCAGGGGCGCGATGGAATCCTATTATTGGCGAGATGCCGAGGTCTGGATGTTTTGTTACTGCTGGTGTTGGTCGGCAATGACACGGAGTTACGGCGCTGCTGGGTCGGCGGCAAAGCGAGGCTGATCGATGATGATTGCTACTTTTACGAGGCTGCACTTTGGTGTAGGCACGATGGTGGCTGGGCATCAGATTTTTGGAACTAGCATTGTTGTGAAGTGCCGCTGCAGCACGGTCGGGGATTGCCATATGAGCAAGCTGTCGTCGAAGAGTGGAGAAACGTGTTTTCCAATTGAGGCAGGATGAGGTTTGGAGCGGGTCCGACGCTTTTCCGAGCGAGTCTCGCGTGATTTCGAGTGGGGCTTGACCTGTTTCCAAATGGGTCTGCTGGCTGCTCGGAGTGGTGAGAGCAACGGTGCTGGAAGGCGGGCTGGAGATGTCTGTCAACGTGCACGTCGGCAATGAAAAAGCTTAGCCACATGAGTCACGCCGGCAGATGCTTAGCGAAAGCTGTTAGCGTTTTTTCCTCAGGCACTAGCAGTACGCCAGACGTTGGTGCTCGGTGAAGCTGTGACTTATGTTGCGGTGTGATGGCCTGGAAAGGATTCTGGCGGCACGATCCATACACGGCGATGAGCGACTGACGGCGGTGAGTGCCGCTATTTGGCGTGATGGTAATTTTTTAAGGAGCTACTATGGCAGGCTGGCAAGGTTATGAAGCTGGCCGGTGGTAAGACGTGGTGGCTCTGGTGGTTCACGGCTACTTGTTGAGGGCGGACAGCTGGTAGCTGCTGTTGGCGTGGCAGCCGGCAGCGGACAGCGTTGTTCGAGGGAAAAGTGGTGGTTGAGCGATGGGGCGGTGAACAACAATTTTCCGGTGAACAACAACTCTTTCGGTGAGCGATTGCACAGTGAGGAGCGGCTGGGATGAAATGCAGGGGATGTTGCTAATCCGTGTGTGGGCTGGATTCTTGGGGCCCAAGATGAACGTTCTCACTTGTCGTGCAAGGACATCCATTAATTGGGTTGAAGTGTTCACTAAGTCAGCTATTTTTGGCAATTTTGTATTTCTTTATATATAATCGATATAATTATTTTTATTTGTCAATGTTATATATTTGGCTTGGACGCATGTGCTATTTGATTTACTGCCTTGTTAGCAGTAATAGGAGCATTCTAGTTGCATATTTTATTCTGATATATTATATGCATGTAAAAACCCTCGGTATTAAATAACTAAGTAGGAGAGGGGATTGGTAATTAATTCCCGCGGCCTCCATTATTGGTTTGTTAACAATGTGAATAAACTTGCACGTCGGCATTAGAGCCTTCTTCCCCATCGGATGAGTTTATTCATGGATTGCTGGAACAGACTTCGTTAAATAATTATGTTTGTAATGTGATGCATATGAACTTGCGCGTTGGCATATACCTTCCTCCCTATCGGATGAGTTTATATGTGGTTCACTGGTACAAACTTATAATTGATGACTGTAGGAAGTTATTCAAGCGCATGTATACTTCTCCATCTGTAAGGCACATAAGCTTGCACAATGGACTTTGAGTCAAATAATGGTGTACACTTAGATATAAATAATAAGTATCCTCCCCATCGGAATCACTGCTTTTATTTGCATGGCCAAAGTGGAACCGACTATTAATTATTTTGTCATGAGGTTAGGTTGACAAATGAAATTAATGGGTAAAACCTTCTCTTGTAAATATTCAGGTTTGTAAATGTCCACACTATCGTGGCTTGCAGAATCACGGTGCTTGAGATGTCAGTGAATTTTATATTTATATTGTTTTGAGGGAACCAATATAAATGGATAAAATTCACAGATTTGATCGGTGTATTTATTTGTGATTTTTTATAATTTCAAATGGTTTTATCTCACTTATTGTATACTGAAAGAAAACATTTTTACTGGTCCAAAATTAGATGATTAGAAAAGAATCTTGATTTCGAATTTTACTGCTTAAGAAAATATAAATATGTGTTCTCACTAAAGATGCTCCTTGATGCTTATTAAAGTCTCTAGTGGAGAGGTGAGAGCTTCATAGAAATATGATGGTCTCATTCGACTCTTCAGATACTTGAGTAAGTAAGATAGGCGGGAGGTCATGGTTAATTTGATGAATGAATTGGAAATGCTCGAAGTAGATATTAAAGGAAAACCTAGATCAATTTAATTCTCCGTAGTTTGCCTAGGTGTTTTGAGCAAGTTCTACCTGAATTACAAGAGGTTGTATATAGTGGGGAATTTCCGACAAAACATGTGATAAAGGAAATCCAATTTCATAAAGATGTGAACAAAGTTAGTATCTCATTCACTAGTTGTTGAAGCATGAATACTGATGGCATCTACTGACACGTTGTGTATAGATAACGGAATCACTAAAAGCGTGTAACTTAGTGATGATGAAATTATTATGTACATGGGTAATACTATGAGAGTAGTGGCTGTTGCAGTGGGAGTTGTTTATTTATCTTACAATAGGAATAAATATTTGGTTATGAGAAATTGTCTTTACGTACTTTTTCATAGAAAGAATTTCATTTCAGTTTCTATATATTTATGGATGGATACTACATTTTATTTAAATGACATGGTCATAGTGATGAAGGATGGAGTTATAATCTGTTGTGGTACGTTAGTGACAATTTGTAACTCTTAAATCATGTTTATCCTACGGGTGCAACAAATAGTAATTAATAACGCGTCTTCTAATCTTAATAAGAGAAAGACTATTTTGGAAATGGTTAGATAGATTGATGAGTTATTTGGAATTATTAAATTCATTTTATGGATATGCCCTAGAAACAGTAATTCGCATGAATGTTTGTCTGTTTGTGGGATGTCTTAGAAAAATGAAGAGTGATTTATTTAGTCCAAAAGATCGAAGGGTGATTGTTAACACAAACACTTGAATTTTGGAAAAGGACTATGTAATAAATCACAAACCCATGTATAAATTGTTCTAAAGGAAGTGAGAGGAAAACACAAAGTATTAGTACTAAGTGTATAAGAGGATATACCACAAGGTAAACTGCAACGCGTGTCACATCTGATACACAATTGCGTGTAGTGCCATGTCGCAGTAGGAGGATTGTTCGACAACCTATAAGAAATATATTTTGGGAGAGTCGTGAGACTTGGTCCCCTTGTAAACATGGAATGGACCCACGGATACGACGAAGAACTACAAGATTCAAATGCGATATCTTAGCAAGTGAAATGATGTTGAAATAGAATCAACGAATTCTAAATTAGATCTGGGAGCTTGTAGAACCACTATATAGTGTAAAGCCATTGGAAATGGTCATACGAAATAAAAGAGGATCATAAGATAAGGTGAAAACCTTGGGAGCAAAGCTTGTTGCAAAAAGGAATAATCAGAAAGAAAAGGTTCAACTATGATGAAGCCTGTTCGCAGATAGCTATGCCTATATTGATCCGCAATTTTTTATCTGTTGCTACTCATATGAAATATGAGGGATAGTAAATAGATGTCAAGACAGCTTTCCTAATTGGAAGTCTTGAGGAAAACATATATGTGAATCAACCAAAGTGATTCATTACAAAGGGCTAAGAGCATTGTGATGGTAAGCTTAAAAGTGTCCAACGATAGACTAAAGCAAACTTTAAGATCATGGAACATCCATTTTGATAAGGAAATCCAGTCATTTGGATTCATTCAATGCGCGGATGTGTCTTGTGTATTATAAAGAGTGATGGAAACATGGTGGTATTTCTTGTACTTTACGTAGATAATATATTGCTCATTGGAGACAGTGAAAGAGTATTGTCGGGCGTATGGGTATGGTTGATAAAGCGGTATGAAATGAAGGACTTAAGAGAAGCAAAATATATCCTTTTGATCACGGTAATACGGATTACAAGAAAAGATGTTATTCTTATCTCAAGTTTCGTAAAATAATACGATCCTTACTCATTTAGCATGTGAATTTATCTAAGGAAATTTGTCTTGAGACACAAAAAAGATAAAGGTGATGAAAGCGGTTCCTTATGCTTCGGCGAATAAGGAAGCTTAATCTAAGAAATACTATGCACAAGAATAGATAACTGTATTGCCAATGGCAGAACAGTGGGTATAAAGGTAACCCGCAATAAGAATGATGAACTGTGGTAACACATAATTTTGAAGTACCTAAAAAGGACTAGAAACTATATGTGGGCTCACCGAACAGATTCACTGCTTCTTATAAGTTACATAGATTTGGATTTTTCAAATCAGATATGGACGGCAGTAAATCCACCTCAAAGGTTATGCGTTTAATTTTAGGAAGTATAGTCATAATGTGGAGGAGTGTTATATAGAAATATATTTCAGACTCCGGACTCCATCATGAAAAGATGATAAATTGGAGCCTATGAGGCAGCCAAAGCATCTATATGACTCTAGAAACTTCATGATGGACTTTGAAGTGTTTCTAAGTTTGCCCAAGGATATCACAATTTATTTTGATGATAATGGTGTAGTTGCAAACTTGAAAGAATCACAAGCCCATAAGGCAGTTAAACACATGGAGCGCGAGTACCACCTGTTACGAGAAATCGTATGATGAGGGGAAGGTTGTTGTCGCCTAGATTGCATTGAATGATAACCTAATAAATCTATTTACAAGGACCTTAAGGCGAGAGCTTTTGATGCTCATGTAGTGGGAGTGGGAATCAGATGTATGGCAGAAGACATGACAATATAGTCTTTTAGTATACGTGGAAGATTGTTGGATTGTATACTAAAAGTCTAGCTTTAGTATGAACAATGTTATAAAAATTTATTTGAAATAAGAATCATATGATCAAATGATTGCGTCTTATAATTTATTTATATGTAGATGCAATAGTTCACTTACTTTATACTGTAGATAATATGTTGTGCGACAATACGCGGAAGATCATATTATCGGTTTCCTTATGAAGTATAAACAGATGCTCACAACCGAGATAGACGGGGACTCTCTATCGGGATGGTTGTAGTGTGATTTGGTATTAGCTTGTCTTGGCTATAGAATCACATTAGTGCACTTTGTGTGTATTGAGCAGGACCACTTGAGATCACTCGACTTATACTGACTTATAGAAGAACATGATCTCTGTTATTATGGATATTCGTGCTCTTAATCTCCATACAATAACCCCGACACATAGGGCAATATGTATTTCTTTGATTCATCAATACGTGAGATTTACATGTAATTAAATCAACAAACTTGGTGAGTTGGGAAGTAGTGCTGTCTCTATGGTGTGCTGTTGATTGTAGAAGGAATCCGTGTACGTCATAGGTTGATGATGTCCCCTTGAGGAGCTCATAAGGGTTATCATGTAAACCATGCAGGTGGATTTATTCCAGAATGATAATGAGGTTGAGTGGTACTACTCTTGGATGAGATATTAATTAATGGAGTTGTCAGTAACTTAATTAATTAATGGGCATTGTATATCTTAAACATGGGGAGACTAACGGGCTCATAATAAGAAGGAGCCCATAACGTAATTATGGGATTAGAACGGTAGTGCAGTAATAATATTTTACTGGTATATATTATTATTATTGGACTTAAGTATAAACTTTGAGCTAAGCTTGGATACTTAAGCCCAATAGAGGTCCAACTCTAATTTCTCTTCCTGGTCCCTGCTGTAGCCCATATATAAGTCATCTCAGCTGTCTGAAAATCTTGATCCATGAGATTAATCATGCGTAACACAGTGAAAGGGGTTAGGGAATATTAGATTGAGAAGATCTCGAAGATCGTCGCCCACACGACGTCAAGATTGGACTTGGGAATACAGCAGAAGACTGGAAGGTTGTTTGCTGTTGCTGTCTGCCACCTTCTATGATTTTTATAATATTTTAAAGGATCGTTTTGGCACATAGATCACTCAAATCCAATACCGGATGAAAGAGTTATGCCCAAAACGGTGAGGCTGCGCATGCTGGTGGCGAGAATTCATCGTCTTCAACATACCCTGATGAAAGGTAATACGTTTCTTATTTACTTGCTTCCGTTGTTTGTTAGAAACGTATGGAACCCTAACGGGTCACGTTAACCAAACGATCAAATGCCAACAATATATACACACCAAGTGTTAGTAGATACAGCTGCTAAACACGATTCAACAACTAGTATAAAAGACTTACCATTCGTGTTTCCCTTTAGAAGAGGGCAGTCAGCCTTGTAATATCCCGGCTGCTTGCATTTGAAGCACTTGCCTTTAGGTTTCTTGACCGTACCAATTTTTGCCTTCACTTGATTCACCGGTGCTGAATTTCCTTACTTCTTATTATTCCTACCGGCTCTCGGCCTAGGACGAGCAGTATTTTCAGCAATATGAACCTGAGGAGGTCGACGAAACAAACCCTTCTAGTGCCACAAGTTCTATCAGAAACTCCGCCAACGAGTACAAACATTTGTTCATATCATAGTTGAGACGAAAATGCTCAAAACTCCTAGGCAAGCTTTGGAGTATGATATCGACTGGGGTTTCCTTATTGATTTTAACTCCAAGGACCTCCAACTCATTGAGTTGGCCCATCATTCTAAGAACATGTTCCATCATGGGAGTGCCCTTAGCCATTTTGGTATTCATCAGTACAACTATGGCCTCCAACCTAGTAGGACGACTCTGGTGCCCGAAGAGTTCCCTAAGATTCTGAATCATATCATAGGCAGAGTTCATAGCTTGATGTTGATGCTGAAGCACACTTGACATTGAAGCCAATATATAGCACTTAGCCATCCTATTAGCTTTGGTCCACCTATTATAATCAGCTCTTTGCTCTTCTTTAGAGTCATCAGTAGGCTCCGCAAGACATTCCTCAGTGAGTACAAAGATGTAATCCTTAGTAGTTAAAACAATATCCATATTTCTTTTCCAGTCAAAATAATTAGTACCAATAAGTTTGTGTTCTTTAAGTATAACAGAAAGTGAGTTGAGTGCCATTTGAAAATCCTAAAAATCATAAATAATAAATATATCAAACACTTCGAATTTATCAATTTATATTGAATCCCTCAAAATAATATAAAATAAAATTCACCAACATCTCAAGCACCGTGAATTTGCATGCCATGTTAGGATGGACGTATACAAACCCGAACATTTACAAAAGAAGGTTTTACACATTAATTTCATTCGTCAACCTAACTTTATGACAAAATAATTAATAGTCGGTTCCATTTAGCCATGCAAATAACAGTAGTGACTCCATTGAGGAGGATACTTAGTATTCACATCTAAGTGTACACCATTATTTGGTCCAAGTCCGCTGCCCAAGCTTTTATGCCTTACTGTTAGAGAAGTACACACGCGCTCAGATAATTTCCTATAACCATCATAAAGAAGTTTGTACCAGTGATCCATGGATAAACGCATCCGTTAGGGAGAAAGGCACTATAGCCAATGCGCAAGTTTAATCACCTCACTTACAAACCAATAATGGAGGCCGTGGGAATTTAATAACCAATCCCTTCTCCCACTTAGTTATTTAACACCGAGGGTTTTTAACATGTTCATAATATTCACACAATAAAATACACATCCTAGCATGCTTCTATTAAAATCAATTTAAAACAATAAATCACTTAGAACATGCATAGCATATATAACAATAATCGACAAGTAAATCAATTAAAGCAGTTATATATATCTCGAATTAAATGCAAAAATTGACGAATCGCAAAAATAAAGCCGGCCAACACCTTCCGTGTGTCAAGCCAACCGCACACTGCGCCTGCCATGTGCCTGGCCATCTGCGCACTGTGCCTGCCATGCCACCCGTGCATTGCGCCTGCTGTGTGTCGTGCACCAAGCCAACCGCACACTACACCTGCCATGTGCCGTGCCATTCACGCACTACACCTGCAGTGTGTTGTGCCATCTGTGCACTGTGCCATGAGCAAGCCAATCGCGCACTGCGCCTGCCACGCCTCCCGCGCACTGCACCTGCCGTGTGCCATGCGCCAAGCCAACCGTACACTGCGACTGCCATGTGTCGTGCCATCCGCACGCTGCGCTTACGGTGTGTCGTGCGACCCGTGCACTGTGCCTACAGTATGCCGTGCGATCCTCGCATTGCACCTGATGTGCGCCATGCCTGCCTCGTACTGCACCTGCCATGCGCCACGCCTGCCTCGCACAACTCCAGCCATGTGCCGTGCCTAACGTGCATGACTCCTGTCGTGTGCTTTATGACAAGGCCTCCATGCTTGCCATGCTAATCCGTGCGCAGATCAGTGTTACCATGCGTGAATAGCACGTCACCGTGCGCATGAAGCTCGACATCATGCGCCACTGCAACTTTTGCATGACACTGAATGAGTGCCCCATCTGGCCTCCGCCGTGCGCCGTATGCATCGTCTTCTCCAGGCGCCATCGGTGTGCCGTGTGTGTGTTCAATGTGTTCAAGTAGCAACTTATACAGGCAGATTACCAGCCATAAAGAGCATAGAATTTCATGGATAATTCACACATATACCAAACCCTAATCATCATGCTTTCTATACGACAATTGAATCACATATAGCACATAAACCATAGTCAAATGATACATGTTGCACCACGAAACCGATGGTCTGATACCAATTATTGGCATTCGATCGTTAGGTTAGCGTGAACTGTTAGGGTTCCATGCAAACTAAATTAGTGGAAGCAATAAGTATTCAAAGTTCGCATTACCTTTCACTAGGGTGTGTTGTTGAAGATCAGCTGCAGAGAACTATCTCTCGATCTTCTGCTGTATTCCCTAAGTTCAATCATGATGTTGTGTGGGCAAAAATCTTCTGAATCTTCTCAATCTACTTCCCAACTGATTGGTCGTTATAGTCGGGATGACCAATTAAAGAATTTATCGAACCACAGGGAGGAAGGTACTAGAGTTTAAGCGATCTCAAGTTTATCGTGATTTTATAAGGACGATGGAAAGGGACGGAGGATAAGCGTGCAAATGAATGCACTTAAACTAATGCAAGAAATAAGATAAAAGCAAAGATAAAAGGGGTTCCAAATGATGCAAGGATGAGATTAGCAACAATCATGACATGGATAACAAAGTAATCATGCAATTGATTATAATCTATCATGGACATAGCATAGGAGCGATCACTAATTCCACCTAAACTCTCTACCAAGATGGATAGGATGTAGGCCCTCAATAAGGTTCCCAAAAGCACTTAAGATCGATACCATAGCGAACACCTCCTACTAGGTACTAATTACTCTACGAGTTCCCTAATTAGGTACTAAATCATAGGCAATATTCCCTTTTAAGGTACTATGAATTCACTAATAGCTTAGGTCTCCTCATCTAATCAACTAATCTCTCGATTAAGCTAATCAAATGTTCTATCAAAGGGTTCCCAAATTTAGAAGGATATTCCTATCTCATTCTAAATTAATGCACATGAAGTGTATGATGAAATGATTCAATGAACTATCCTAAACATGTAATTGATTTACCAACCTAATCACATGCCCATAACAATTAATCACACAAATCAATCATATACATCAAGCAATTGACAATCAATGATAGAAATAACACAAAGCCCATTCAAGATTAAAATCAATTTGCATAAAAACTAAATTATCCAACACCAATCATGGAGCTAATCTCACAAAGGAGATTAGCCTATCATAGTCATAGAGAAAACAACATAGACTATTGTATCTACAAATCCCATGACAAAACTATAAAGAAGTTCACAAAAATTAGAATTAGATTCCCCCTTTGAAGTCCTTCAATGGAGTTTCTTCTTCTTCTTCTTCTTGTAATCTTCACTCCCCCTTGCTTCCTTGATCACTTGGATGGTGGATTTGATGGAGAGGATTAAGTGTAGATGGATGGATGAAGAATGGATGGAGAAGATGGTGAAAAATGAAGAAAAATGTGTGTGATGTGTGTGTGGCAGCTCCCAACCTCGAAAATCCCTTCCAAATGCTGATATTGGGGGTATTTATACCCCCAATGCACATGGAAATCGCATACAGGAGAAAAACGCGATTTTAGGCCAAGTGCAAGAAAACACGGGCGTGTTTTCCTGCATCTGCCCGTGTTTTCTTGCAATTTTTCAGCTTTCTGTAAGTTTTGGCACTGGCAGAAAAACACGGGCACTACATAAAAACACGGGCGTGTTTTTATGTATTTTGGTCAATTTTCAATTTTCTTCAACTTTCTCCTTTCTTCATGCTTTTTATCACCATTTATCCTCATAATCACCTATTCAAAGACATGAAACTCATCATCATCACTATTCCAAAATACAATACAAAAAGATACAAAAAATACGAAATAAAAAGACGAAAACACACACAAAAATGACACAAAATCTAGGTGAAAATAGCGATGATCAACCCCCCAAACTTAAAGTGTTGCTCGTCCCCGAGCAACGAAAATGATAAAACAAGAGGAGAAATTTTCACCTAGAAAAAGACCTAACGAACATAAGCAATAACATATCATAAGCAATAAGGACTACAAATCATATCAAGTCACCCTATAACATTAAACTCATCACATGAAAAATTAACAAGTTTAATTCAAAGAGATTAAAGAGTAATATAGCCCCTTCCGATCCAAGCCTCACATCGGATATCAAAATGCACTCAACACTCTATCAACATAAGGTAAATCAACACTCATCAATTGATTGGCCCGATGCGCCATAGGCTTACTCGTGAACTACATTCACAAACCACCATAGCTTCAATTAGTGATCAAATAGGACTTTATGTTTGGATGTAATGGTATGCTTTTTGGTAAAGGTAGGGAGAATTTGGGTAAGAGTGACTCATCGAGTGTAAGTAATCGAAGAGATGATCAACTTCTTCAACTTCTTCACATTTCTATCTTCCTTTCTTTTCTTTTCTAAGCATAAGCACTTATCATTATCATTCCTTGTGTTTCTTGAGCTTCTTTTGATTTCATGCTTTCATCCTTTTGACTTTTTGCTTGCATGAGCATATTGTTGTTGATTTTGCTCCTTTTTCTTGCTTTGAAGTAGCATGTATATTTGCTTGAGCTCTTTTCATCCTTTTCTTGCGTGTTTACCATTTTCCTCTTTCTCTTGCACAATTCTCACATCAAACCGTGTAGACCACCATCTCCTCAATCACCCACACAAAAGGTATATATAAGGCTTAAGTGGGTAATCATGGCTTGTAATGTGCTTAGTTCACAAGAAATAAGCTTAAAGGCTCAAAGTGGCTAACTAGGGATGATGTATAAGGTAAGGAAATATATGGCAATGACTTTAAAGTACAAGGATGGCCTAAAATCATATCACTAACCTCCACCAATCGGGTTCATTCCCGTAGTCCACTAGCAAGTTCTAGCTTATCAAGGATCAATCAATTCACTCATGAAGAAACAACCATGCCTGCACGGTTGAGGCTCAAATGCTCACAAGCTTTTGCTCGGACCATGAGGAACTTATTACACCTCAATCTATCTCAAAATTGAACAAGTTAAATAGAATATGTCACAATTTCAACTAGTAGAGATCCTTAACATAATTCGCCATCACTTATCACAAACAATACATCATCACTCATATTCAAGAAAATGACTCACAACACAAGAAAATAAGAACATCACAAAAATATAAAAACACAAGACAAAAGACATAAGATACAAGGAAACTATGTGCGCCGGTGCAAATGTTCATAAAATGAGAACTACGAGAGCATAATAATTCAACCCCCCAAACTTATTTTTTAGCTAAGGCTAGAATTAAGTTTGAGCCAAATAATAGGTACTCCCTTTGACGCATCCCTCGTAGCTCTTCTCGTGATCCAATATACTCCACATCCACACCAAGCACAACATAATTTCTACACAAAACACCAACAATCACAAAAAAAAAATCAAACCAAAACACCAAAAATCAAATTCATCATCCTTATTTAAAGCACTAAATAAAGCATTAAAGATAATGATGGGTTGCCTCCCATCTAGCGCTAAGTTTAACGTCTTCAAGCCGGACGATAGTCTTTAGCTCATGGTGGTCTTGAATAGTCCTTAGGCACTATCATAGGTTTCTTCTTGAAGTAGTGCCTTGTGCTCTCCCGTTCAACCACAAGAACATTTCCCTTCTTGTTAAATAACTCAAGCAATTGTTCTCCGAAGGCGTTCTTCACAAGGAATGACCCTTTCCACTTGTTCCACTTTTTCCATGGGGCTTTATGTGAATTTTGAACTTCAACCACATCCCCCGGTAAGAATTCAGGCATTGACAAGTGTGGATGCCCTCTTGCAACCTTTTTCCTACAATCACCAAACAAATTTTTATCAATAAAATCATGAAAGTTCTTAAGAGAATTTGAAATTTCAATAGAATGAGAGGGTTTTGGCTTGTGGGGAGTAGAATTCATGATCTTAGTTTCCAGAGGCTTCATTTTTTCCGTAAGGGCATGAATCTCTTCTCGATTTTGATGTTTTACTTTCTCAACCATCACTTCAAGAGATTCGACAAATCTATCGAATTCCCCCTTCAACTCTTCTTTCAATTCTTTGGCTTTCACCCACTTAGGCACTCTTTCTCTCTTTTCCTTCATAACCTCATCGACCCCCAAACTAGTCTCTTTTCTATTCTTCACGACCATGCATTCATTCTTTGTTCTGGAGGTAGAAGGCTTGTTGTTCTCTTCTTGAAGTCTTTCCACGGTGGACACGATTTGACTTACTTGGTGCTCCAATGAATTCAACTTAGCATTGAATGCTATCATCGTATTCGTCATCATTTCACACAAGTTTCCAATTCTATCAATCCACGCTTGATTAGACTTCCTCCCCTCTTCTAAGCGATCCATAACCATTTCAAACAACTTATCTCCAAGCATCGCTATGTGGTCATTTTGGGTGGAATAGGAGGTGTTGGAGTCTTGAAAATCTCCCCATAGTTGTGGTTGATTTCCTTCTTGATGTCGAGAAAAATTTCCTTCAAAAACATCTTCCACACCTTGAGGGTATACTTGTTGACACATTTGATGAGGAGCTCCAAAATTCTCATAACTTTGTTGTTGGAATTGCATATTCGGAACTTGTGCTCCATAATCCGGTTGCAAATTAGCATCACAATATGGCATTTGAAATCCTTGAAATTTTCCTTGTGTGTTCATAGTGGGATGAGCACTTCTATTCACCATATCTCGAAGAATATCCATGTAGCTCATCTTTTTTGCTTGTTCTTTTTCTTCTTCCTTCTCAAGGTATGCACCTATAAGAGAAAGAAAAATTAGAACAAAATTTTCCAAAGCAAATATAAGATGCAAAAATAAAAATAAATGTCCTTATTAAGACCACTCTAAACAATCCTTCATTAAACTACTAGCAACCGTTACCTCCCCGGCAACGGCGCCATTTGATTGGTCGTTATAGTCGGGATGACCAATTAAAGAATTTATCGAACCACAGGGAGGAAGGTACTAGAGTTTAAGCGATCTCAAGTTTATCGTGATTTTATAAGGACGATGGAAAGGGACGGAGGATAAGCGTGCAAATGAATGCACTTAAACTAATGCAAGAAATAAGATAAAAGCAAAGATAAAAGGGGTTCCAAATGATGCAAGGATGAGATTAGCAACAATCATGACATGGATAACAAAGTAATCATGCAATTGATTATAATCTATCATGGACATAGCATAGGAGCGATCACTAATTCCACCTAAACTCTCTACCAAGATGGATAGGATGTAGGCCCTCAATAAGGCTCCCAAAAGCATTTAAGATCGATACCATAGCGAACACCTCCTACTAGGTACTAATTACTATACGAGTTCCCTAATTAGGCACTAAATCATAGGCAATATTCCCTTTTAAGGTACTATGAATTCACTAATAGCTTAGGTCTCCTCATCTAATCAACTAATCTCTCGATTAAGCTAATCAAATGTTCTATCAAAGGGTTCCCAAATTTAGAAGGATATACCTATCTCATTCTAAATTAATGCACATGAAGTGTATGATGAAATGATTCAATGAACTATCCTAAACATGTAATTGATTTACCAACCTAATCACATGCCCATAACAATTAATCACACAAATCAATCATATACATCAAGCAATTGACAATCAATGATAGAAATAACACAAAGCCCATTCAAGATTAAAATCAATTTGCATAAAAACTAAATTATCCAACACCAATCATGGAGCTAATCTCACAAAGGAGATTAGCCTATCATAGTCATAGAGAAAACAACATAGACCATTGTATATACAAATCCCATGACAAAACTATAAAGAAGTTCACAAAAATTAGAATTAGATTCCCCCTTTGAAGTCCTTCAATGGAGTTTCTTCTTCTTCTTCTTCTTGTAATCTTCACTCCCCCTTGCTTCCTTGATCACTTGGATGGTGGATTTGATGGAGAGGATTAAGTGTAGATGGATGGATGAAGAATGGATGGAGAAGATGGTGAAAAATGAAGAAAAATGTGTGTGATGTGTGTGTGGCAGCTCCCAACCTCGAAAATCCCTTCCAAATGCTGATATTGGGGGTATTTATACCCCTAATGCACATGGAAATCGCATACAGGAGAAAAACGCGATTTTAGGCCAAGTGCAAGAAAACACGGGCGTGTTTTCCTGCATCTACTCGTGTTTTCTTGCAATTTTTCAGCTTTCTGTAAGTTTTGGCACTGGCAGAAAAACACGGGCACTACATAAAAACACGGGCGTGTTTTTATGTATTTTGGTCAATTTTCAATTTTCTTCAACTTTCTCCTTTCTTCATGCTTTTTATCACCATTTATCCTTATAATCACCTATTCAAAGACATGAAACTCATCATCATCACTATTCCAAAATACAATACAAAAAGATACAAAAAATACGAAATAAAAAGACGAAAACACACACAAAAATGACACAAAATCTAGGTGAAAATAGCGATGATCACCAACCCTATCTCATGCCAAAAAAGGCGCAGGTAACCAGGAAGCTGAGATAACTTATATATGGGCTTCAGCAGGGACCAGGAGGGGAAATTGGAGTTGGGCCTCCATTGTGCTTAAGTATCCAAGCTTAGCCCAAAGCTTATACTTAAGTCCAATAATAATAATATAGTCCACTAAAATATTATTACTGCACTACCGCTCCAATCCCAAAATTACGTTTTGGGCTCCTTCTTATTATGAGCCCGACAGTCTCCCCATGTTTAAGATATACAATGTCCATTAATTAATTAAGTTACTGACAACTCCATTAATTAATATCTCATCCGAGAGTAGTACCACTCAACCTCATTATCATGCGGAAATTAATCCGCTTGCAAGATTTACATGATAATCCTTATGAGATCCTTAAGGGGACGTCATCAACCTATAGCGGATACGAATTCTTTCTATAATCAACAACACACCATAGAGACAATACTATTTCTTAACTCATCGAGTTTATTAATTTAATATATAAATCTCACCCATTGATGAATCAAAGAGATAAATATTGCCTTACGTGTCGAGGTTATTGTATAGGGATTAAGAGCACAAACATCCATAATAACAGAGATCAAGTTCTTCTATATAGTCAGTATAAGATGAACGATCTCAGACGGTCCTGCTCAATACACAAGTACACTAATGTGATTCTATAGTCAAGCAAACTAATACCAAATCACACTACAACCATACCGTTAGAGAGTCCCCGTCTATCTCGGTTGTGAGCATCTATTTATACTTTATAAGGAAACCGATAATATGATCTTCCACGTGTTGTGGCACAACCTATTATCTACAGTATAAAGTAAATGGACTTTTGCACAAAACATATTAATAAATTATAATATGCAAAATGTTTGATCATATGATTCTCATTTCAAATAATTTTTTAAAACATTATTCATACAAAAGCTAGACTTTTAGTATACAATCTAACATCTTCAACACACTTCACTTCATGCTGCTGCCTACTAGGCCCCCTTAGTGTCAACTCTTTAATCTACCTCTGCTGAAATCCTAGTAGCTTGTTGATGTTAGCTAAACTAGAGACGATCTCATCATCCCTATTCGACTTCACCACTTGATGTTTAACTTGAGCCACTTTACCTAGCACATAAGATCCTCTTACTTTTTCGTAGGCTAGTCACGTGAATTCATAGAGATGTCTTCAAATAATTTTTCTGCTTCTATTGTTGTTTTAGATAACAGCACTCCACCTGATGATAAAGACACACGACTCACAATCCAATCCGTAGTAGAATGTACTTATGTACTGAGCTTTAGACATTCCATGCTGTGGGCACGTCTTTAAACCTGTCCCATGCTTCATAAAATTTCTCACCCTGATTCATAACAAATTAGGTGATCTCTTGCCTCATCCTTAAGATCCTTGAGGATGGCATGTATCTCTCCAAGAATTTCTACTGCAGTTGGTCCCATGTAGTGCAATCTGTAGCATCAAGTCTCATACTAAGCTTCCGACTTCTCAATTAAAGAGAACTTGAATAGGGCAATCCGCCTAGCATTATCATTAGCTCCAGCTCTCTTTTGAGTGTTTGCATAACCAAGAAATCTTTTGAGATGCTGATATGGATCTTCAAAAGGACCTCCAGAAAAGGGATTCTTCTCTACCTTGTTAATAAGAGTGGGATATATTTTAAAATCATCATCTTCCCCCTTACTCCTATCAACCCCATGTTGCCAATCCCATAGTTCGTGAAAATTTCACGTATGGCAATATTATCCGGATTCTGCCTTGCTCCGGCCATGACTAGCTCAATGTGTTATTTCTTCCTTTCTTTCCTTTCCTTTTCCTAGTGCACAAGTACCTCAGAAATATTCAAGGTTAGATATAATTAAATAATCACAAATAAAAGTCTTAATCAACTAGAAATAATAAACTAATAATAACAGCCGTCCCCGACAACGGCGCCAAGAATTTGATGCTTATTTTCTTTTCACGCAAAATTAATCCCCAAGTATTAAGGATATCAATTGCAGCTTAAGTAAGCGACCAAGTGAATATCGAACCCAAAGGACGGCATATTATCAATTTAATTATTTACTAAATTAATTAAGACGAATAGCAATAAAAGTTTGAGGTTTTAATTATTAAACTACTAAACAATTAATTTAAATAACAAATAAAATAAATAACATTAGAAGAATACAAAAGTGGATAAAGTAGGAGAATAGGTAGCTCTAGGATAATCCAGTTTCACTCATTAATCTCCCTTTCGTGTGTTGATGTCCGAGTCTGCCTTGTGGAATATGGACGCATCACTAAACCATGTATATCTACTCTATAGACACAAGTAAACATGCGTGTAACACGTGTGAATAACCTCAGAGCAAGAGATATAATTCCACCCCCCTTTCTAGGTACTATCAATATCAATTATTTCCCTGGCCAATTGGTACTCTAACCCGATATGATCTCCTTTTATAGGTACTATAAAATTATCCTCTTTATCCTACTTAATAACCCGAATTCAATTCAATTAATAAGTATTCATATATGATAGTTCTAATGAAGCTTTGGAGTCCCCTCACTTAGAATCATAACATGAAATCCTGTTTAGCGGTGAACGCACTAAATCTACAACCAAGATATATATTCAGACTCTATATACCAATTGAAGATGCACAATATGACCGTGAATATGGATTAAAAATGCGCAGTCATATATAAAATAAATCCACTAGTAGTGTTGTATGGAGTTTACATATGAAAGTTCAACTAATTCGTCAAAACCTTCACAACCCTAGTTCTACCAAGAAGGATCTAGCCCATGATGTTGCGAAGGACAATCATGGATGTTGGATATATCTTACCCGGATGTCTGGAAAATTACAAGATAAATTAGAAAACGAAATAAATCTTAGATACGGGAGCCGTCGTGTCCTTCTCCATCTTAAATCCTCCTCTTGGTTCTTCTCTTGAGTCCATGAACGAATCTTCAAAGTGATGGATGGATGGAAGAAAGGATGTGGATGATGGTTGGGGGGGTGATCCCACTTGTGGATGTAGTATAATTTGTGGCTCTCTCCAATCCAATACGATCTCTATGATGAATAACGATGTGATCTACACCCCCTTTATACTTGTAAGCTCTCCTTATAGGCCTAGGATGGGCTTTTACTTGAGACATACGCCAAATTTGGTAAAAGAAATCCAAAACTACCAAAAATAGAATCAGCACACCAAGCCTTCAGAAGTCGAACAAGGCCTCCAAGTCGAGCAATGGTCGAGCAAGCTCTCTATAAGTTTTTGTATATTTTGTTCGACTGAACTCCATCTGTTCGACCAAGATGATTTTGGTCGAACAACTTCTCTTGGTTGAGCAACTTCTCTTGGTCGAGCAACACTTGCGCAGTCTCACCATTTCACACATAACTTCCACATTCGACCTTCGATTTGAGTAATTCTTATGTTCACGTGATCTTCTCTTCCTTAGCTTTCTATCCAAGGAAATCATAGAAACTCTAACATTTGACTATGTAACAAGTCATGCAAAGTGGACAATCATTCTGAACAGGAATAGCTTGCGTGACGCCACCACTTTGATCATAACTTTCTCGTTTGGAATCTAATTGAGGTATTCTTTATGCCAAAACGACCCTCTCTTCTGTGGTTTTCCAACCATATATCACACTATCAGTTTTGATCTCCACAAAAATACATAAAAATTACGAAAGTTGGACATGCATTTTTTAGGATTCATGCACAAGTTGCACCTCTTCTCCAACTTTGCACTTTTGATCATTTTTTCATCTAAAACACAATAAAACACATCAAGTGCACTTTTTTCTCAAATATAATGAATATAAGACCCTTGTGCTAATATATTACAATAATTCTCATCAATAAGGTGTTAAATTGGACAATCAAACTCGTTTATTTTCACTCTCAACAGTGGTCATGGGTAGATCAGAGCTTATAAAAGCCCTTTATAGTAAACTTTATATCTCTTCCCTTTGACCGTGAACTCCATTCCATCTTGTAATTGTTACCAAGGTTTTTTATTCTTGAGAAACTCCAAACTCATCACTAGTTGTTCTGGGAATCTTCCTGCAACTTCCTCGATAATTAGCTCAAGATCACCGAGTTTGAGCTGTCCTTGGTATCTCTCAGTTGTTGGCTATTGGAGATAATATAAGACATCACAAGGAATAGAGTTTTCTTGTTGTGAAATTTTTCGGCTCCTGAATAACCTCCACAATTGGTTTATTTCCCCATTTTTCACTAATCATTCTGTCTTCTTGGAAAGAAATCCTTCTCTGCTCAAATCTGAGGCTATCTGGCCTGCTCCATATCGGCTTATCGCTGATTCGCAAATCTATGTTGTGGATTGGTGGTAACTCCATTATTTCTGGTCTAGTTGCGCATGCAACCCTTTCGAACACTTCTGGTATTTCAATATACTCCTTTATTTGGAATAGATCCGAATGATGAGTGTTGGAGAGAGCATACGAGATTATGTAGGTGATAGAGTAAGGCCTATTCCTTTCTTTCATCAAATCTTTTTATTACTGATAAAACAAAACATCACCATCAAGCTACAATAGGATTAAAGTTAACACTCAAACCATTAACTAGTGAACTTCCACAACTTACTATTATTCTCTCTTAATGTGCCAAGAAGATCATAGATATTACTGATAACTTTTTCTAAGACTTGGTATATGGTAATCATAACATTTTAAAGCAAAGCGAACTGTCTACATACAATTGAAAAATCAAGCTGGAATCCCATTATTATACCAAGTTCTATCCCTCTTTCAATTGTCACTTGTAAGAATAAGGTACATACTATACAAGGAATATCAAGTTTCCTATAAGTACATAGTCAAAGTACTTAGAAAGTACTAACAAATACATAGAGATATCGAGAAATTCAGAGCACAGATTTATTATAATCGACAGAAACTCAACAAAAACTTGCAGTATGCTTGTCCACTTTCCGTGCCTCGGGAGGAATAGTAAAGTTATGCCATAAAATACAATAAGTTAAAGCACGATTCATCAAAAAGAGTTTCCATATATTAATTTCATTTACTAAGAAAACCAATGAGAATAAAATCATATAAAATAATTGAGCAAATTCTATCATGTCCACAAAAGTATGATGCATGACTTTTACCCATATGCATCAACAATTTTCTTGATACGCATTAGTAAAAGGATTGGTTCGGAATTATGCTGGAGGCGACTCAATCGAATCCAGCACATGAAATATCATACCCAATTGCGAATTACTATCAAAAGTAGCACGTTGCAAAGCTTCTTGAATCTGCAATATTATTTCATTTATCATTTCAAACCAGTCTAACTATAAAGAAATGCCCAACTCAACCAACTTAGTATTTCTCCATCACGCCTATCTACAACGCAGGTCCCCATTTGCGTTTATATAAGAGATATGAGAAAAATCTAATCAGGATAGTCATGTGTTTGTAATAGATACATCCAGGAATATTTAAATATTAGTATTATATTTTGAGAAATATGTATATGAATTTCTAGTCTAAGAAAGCCATACTTCCAAATTAAGAAGAGAAACATGTAAAATATATAGTATTCAATTTAAAAGACATAGTGAAATGCCCAAAAAAGAGAGTATAGGAGCACTACCCAAGTACAAAAAAAGAAAGGAGCAGACAACTAAAGTATAAAATATAAACTCGAATTACTATTCTAGACCAAAAAAGCAACAATAGAGAAACGTGTAAAATGAATTATGCTCACTCAATTAGAAGCCTAACAGTGAATGAAGAAGCACCAATGATGTGCATTTTTTTTGCATGCAAAATTAATTCACAAGTATTAAGGATATGAATTGCACCTTAAGCAAGCGACCAAGTGAATATCGAACCCAAAGGACGGCGTATTATCAATTTAATTATTTACTAATTAATTAAGACAAGTGTGGTAATATAGTTTTTGGAATTTATTCTAATCTACTAAAAAATTAATTAAAATAACAAATAAAATAAAATATCACTAGAAGAATACGAAAGTGGATCAAGTAAGAGAATAGGTAGCTCTAGGGAAATCCAGTTTTACTCATTAATTTTCCTTCCGTGTGTTGATGTCCGACTCTGCCTTGTGGAATATGGACGCATAACTAAACCATGCATATCTACTCTATAGACACAAGTAAACATGCATGTAACATATGTGAATAACCTCGGAGCAAGAGATATAATCCCAACCTCCTTTCTAGGTACTATTAGTATCAATTATTTCTCTGGCCAATTGGTACTCTAACCCGATATGATCTCCCTTTATAGGTACTATAAAATTATCTTCTTTATCCTACTTAATAACCCGAATTCAATTCAATTAATAAGTATTCATATATGATAGTTCTAATGAAGCTTCGGAGTCCCCTCACTTAGAATCATAACATGGAATCCTGTTCAACGGTGAACGCACTCAATCTACAACCAAGATATATATTCAGACTATATATACCAATTGAAGATGCACAAAACGACCATGAATATGGATTAATAAAGCACAATCATATATAAAATAAATCCACAAGTAGTGTTGTACGGAGTTTACAGCGAAAGTTCAATTAATTCATAAAAACCTTCACAACCCTAGTTCTACCAAAAAGGTTCTAGCCGATGATGTTACGAAGAATAATCATGGGTGTTGGATAGATCTTACTCGGATGTCTGGAAAATACAAGATAAATTAGGAAACGAATAAAACCTTAGATGTGGGCATCGTCGCGTCCTTCTCCATCTTGAATTCTCCTCTTAGTTCTCCTCTTGATTCCACAGACGAATCTTCAAAGTGATGGATGAATGGAGGAAAGGATGTGGATGATGGTTGGGGGGTGAACCCCCCTTGTGGGGTGTAGGATGGTTGTGTTGTATTGTATCTCCAATCCAATCTAATCAATTCTAATGAATAATGATGTGATCTATATCCCCTTTTATACTTGTAAGATCTTCTTATGGACCTTGGATGGACTTTTTCTTTGAAAATACGAAAATACACGTAAACACACACTAGGGGTGCAAATACATGCACAAATTTGAAAATTCTAGCTGGCAGCTGCACGACTTCGCGATTTTGAGCATAACTTCCTCTTTAAAACTCCGATTTGAGTGATTCTTATGCTCACGCGATCTTATCTTCCTTGACTTTCCATACATGTAAAGAAATTATAGAAACTCCAATATTTGAATGTATAACAAGTTATGCAAAGTGGCACAGACGTTCTATTTGGCATAGCTTGCGGACGTTACCACTTTGATCATAACTTTCTCATTTGGATTCCGATTGAGGCGTTCTTTATACCAAAACGATCCTCTCTTCTGTGGCTTTCCAACCATATATCTCATATCAACTTCAGACCTCCACAAGAATATAGAAAAATTACACAAGTTGCACGTGCATTTTTTAGCATCATTGCACAAATTGCACCTTTTCTCAGACTTGGCTCTTTTGATCCTTTTTCCAACTAAAACACAATAAAAATCTCAAGTGCACCTTTTTCTCACATATTTTGAACATAAGATACTTGTGATAATATATAACAACTATTCTCATTAAAAAGGTATTTGATTGGACACTACAACACGCTTATTTTCACTCTCAATAAACCCCCAAACTTACCATCGGCGGAATAACAACCCACCAATAAGAGGCCTCGCATAACAACCCACCAATAAGAGGCCTTGTACCGACCCTCTCATTTAAGGCCCACGGGACCCACCTTTTTAAATGAAGCTCAAACGTCTCCCTATAGGAAACAAAGTCCCAATGGAGGACAAGCTCTATATGATTACCAGTATCAATAAAAAGCAAAAACATTCCCTCCTAGAGAAAAATATCTGGGCGAAAGTCTGGCTTTCTCTTCATCTTCCCTTATGTTTGATTAGTCGAGTACACGTCACAGCCACATAATCATCACGTCATCTCCAAAGACTTGCTATCGACATTTGGCGCTAGAGGAAGGTCCCACTCAAGATCTTGCCACATTATGAATGAATCAAGCGGACAGACCCCCAATAGATTAGTGGATCAAAAAGCTGGCAAAGTCCCCCCTCTGGCCACTGCGGAAAAAAGGATCCCATCTAGGGAAAACCCGCACGCCGATAGGAAAGATGAATACCGGCAATGATATTTGAATTACTCGATACTCTAAAAGAGAAATGCTTGGCTCGTCGAAGGGTCAACAGATCTCTAAATTTCGAAGGCCACGACGAGGCTCCGACCCTGCCGAACCGGGAAAAGTCACCCTACCACGCCAAGCGAACCCCATTGAGAAGCGCAATACGTCGTCGACGATGGACGAAAGTGCCGAGGGCGAATAGGCAGAACCGATCGACCGCAAGTAAAACCTGCGTAAGCGCAAAGGATCGTTTGACCCCCTCTCTGCTTACGTCCAAAGAAGAAGACACAGAAGAGAGCACGGGCGAAGATTTGTTGGCAAAATATAAGCAGCTCATGGAGCAGGAAACTGCCATCCTTCGAGAACAGCTCGCCGAATTACATAAAAGGCCGGCCAAACTTAGCCTCGACTAGCTTGAGCTCGGCGCATGCCGCATGCCTTTTTCGTACAGAATCCTCAACACACTATCCCACTCGAAGATCAAGCTACCCCAGATACCCCATATAACGGAAATTCGAATCCACCACCCACCTAAACAAGTATGTCGGCTGGAAGATAGCTCAAGAAAGCTCCAAAGAAGACCAGTTCAAAATGTTCCCCTTGACATTATGGGATAAAGCACATGCCTGGTTCACCGTACTCTCGACGAACTCCGTCGACTCGTGGCCCCAGCTAGCCACGTCTTTCTCTTCTCATTTTGCCTACCTCGGTCGAGGCAAGGAACCCAAACTAAAGCTAGCTTGCATAAGACAGGGGGCATAAGAATCCCTGAAAGATTTTATCTAGAGATTCAACGAACAATAATCCAATGCCGAGGAAATATCCGATGAGACATTCACAATCCTGGCAGCAGCGGCGCTCCACATGGGATTCGCCTCGTGGACCACATGCTAGCAAAAACTGTCTCACTCGTACGCGGCATTTATGGCACTAACCCAAGCCTAAATCCACAGTGAAAACATCCTCGACGTATGGCGGAAGATTAATGAGGAACAAAAAAGAGGGGGAGAAAAGAAGAAAAAGAATGACAAAGCCTACAAAACCCCCTTATCCTTCAAACCATTCCCGAATGAAGAGCAGATAAAAGAGCTTGACGAGGTGCTTAATTTGACCCCTGAGAAGTTCTCTGGGGAGATTCAAAACAAAAACTTACTAAGGCCAGCCCCAAAAATACGAATGGACCCTACCCGCTTTAGTAAGAAGAAGTTTTGTAAATACCACCAATCGGCGGGTCACGACACCAATAAATATCGCGATCTCTTGGCAGAACTCTGGTGGTTATATGAAATAGGAAAGCTAGAGAAATTATTCCAAGGTCCCAAAAAATGGTCGGGCGACGATAATCCCCATTCCACTAATGCCAGAGATCGGGTAACGATGGCTAAGCGCTCGGAGGACTCCTTCGGAGACGAAGGAGAACTTTTTCTACCTCCAAACCATAGAATGGTCTTTACGATGGAAGGAACTTATGTTGGAACTGCCCAACTAATCCCCCAGATTTCGAACAGGAAAAGGAAGGCCGAACTTAGGGAGCTCCAGAACATTCACCACTTGTTCAGACCAGCCCCGGCCGTATGGCCCAACGAAGCCGATATAATCTTTTCCGAAAGGGATGCCCAAAGTGTCAGAATGCCACATAGGGAGCCACTAGTAATCGCTGCCAATATCTTGGGCTCCCTAGTCCATGGATGCTTGATAGACACGGGAGCGTATGCCAATGTCATCTTCCATAACGCTTTTGACGCCATCAGAGGGACTAGCATACATAAGGCTTTGCCCTGCCAAGACGAGATCTAAGGATTTAGGAACTTGATCACTAGGCCCATGAAGAAAGCAGAGATGGCCGTCCTGTTGAGGGAAAAAGACTAAGCACTTTGAATTTATAGGAACACCCCCTTCAAAGTCGTAGACATCCCCTCATCATATAATTGTATTTTCAGAGGACCCTTCATCCATGAATTCCAATCCATGCCATCACAATCCTGCACTAGTGCCTCAAGTTCACCGCTGCGGATGGAAGGTTGGGCACCATTTTGGGAGATCAACGAGGGGCCCGCTAATGTTCCTTTATGGAGGGATCATGCGGTGCAAGCTACCATGACCCACAGTTTTAACTCTTCACGACGTACTCGGTACCCAAGGGGGCTCTAAACAAAACTCTGAGAACTGAAGTATGTTTGGATGAAGAGCTTCCCCCAGAAGCCGAGGAAGATCCGAGGCCTAAAACTCAGAAAAAAGGAGCTCGAACGGTGGAAGAAACGGTGAAAATTAGACTGGATCCTGACAATCCTGAGACAGAGATAATCATTTGTTCTGAATTGAAGGAGCCGCACCGTTCTGCGATAATCAACTTCCTGATGGACAACCTCGACATCTTCGCCTGGAAGCCCTCCAACATGCAAGGCATCGATCCTAAGCATGCGTGCCATCGATTGAATGTAGACCTTCGATTTTGACCGATCGAGCAAAAGAAAAGAAAGCTTAGCTCAAAAAAATATGAAGTCGTAGAATGCGAAGCAAAGAAATAGTTAGCCAACAATTTGATTCGGGAAGCCTTATTCCCATCATTGATAGATAACCCGGTCCTAATCCAAAAGGAAAATAAATCTTGGCGATTGTGCATAGACTTCACTGATCTCAACAAGGCGTGCACCAAAGACAGCTTACCTCTATCCCACATCGACCAAATGGTGGATGCTACCACCGAACATGAACTTATGAGTTTTATGGACGCATACTCTGGGTGTCACTAGATCCCTATGCATCCCAGTGATATAGAAAAAACTGCTTTCTATACCAAACGAAACCTGCTCGCATGGGTGATGATGTCGTTCGACTAAAGAACGTCGGGGCAATATATCAGCGCTTAGTAAACAAGATGTTCAAAGAAATTAGAAAGACGATGGAAGTCTACATCGATGATATGCTTATTAAAAGCCAAGTTAAGGGATATTATATAGCACATTTACGGCGAGCTTTCCATATTCTCAATGAATTTTGCATGAAGCTGAATCCAAAGAAATGCGCATTCAGATAAATTCGGGAAAGTTCCTCGGTTTCTTAGTCAGCAAACGAGGAATTGAAGCTAACCCAGAGAAAATCAAGGCCATCATGGACATGAGACCCCCAAAACATATCAGAGAATTACAAAAGTTGACCGGGCGAGTCTCATCCCTGAGCAGGTTCGTCGCTCGAGCATCCGACAAATGCAAGCCCTTTTTCGATGTCATCCGAAAGGAAAAATTCGAATAACTCTAGCCATCCAGACAGCGTTTGAAGCATTGAAGGAACATCTTTTGAGTACTGAGATGCTTTCTAAGCCAGTACCAAGAGAGACACTCAACCTTTACATAGCAGCTTCGGATGCTGCCGTCAATGGAGTGCTGGTCCAAAATGAAGGAAAAGTCCAAAAGCCCATCTACTACATCAGCCAGATGTTGCACGACGCAGAGCTAAAATATGCTTTGGTGATGAGCGCTCGAAAATTCCGATAATATTTCATTGCGCACACCATCGAAGTGTTAACTGTTTTTCCCCTAAGGCAAATCTTATCTAGCCCAGACTCAGCCGGGAAACTTTTAAAATGGTCAGTAGAATTGGAACAATTTTACATCAAATATTCCCTAAGGAGCACTATCAAAGGACAGGCCCTGGCGGACTTCATCGTAGAATTAACAAACCTCACTATCCCGAGCGACCCACCTTTGCAAAAGCCGTGGAAGATGTTTGTGGATGGTTCGGCCACGATTCAAGCTTCAGGCGTATGAATAGTTCCATTTGCCCCAACAGGCACCACGATCAACACTGCAATATGATTCAGTTTTCCCACTACTAACAACGAAGTAGAATACAAAGCCTTGTTGGCTGGACTCAAAATGGCATTATCAATAGACACCAAATGACTAATCATCTATAATGATTCCAAGCTAATGGTTAACCAAATAAGGAGGGAATATGAAGCTCGGGATCAACAAATGGCAGAATACTGAGAACAGGTCGTAAAACTCTTCAGTCGCTTCACCCAGGTATACCTCACCTGATGATAAGTCATAATTTAGCATAATTATTTGGTTGAAATTCATGTTTATTTGATTAACTTATATGCTTATTAGGGTGCTAAATTGACTTATCTTGTCTATGGTTATTTGAGGCCTTTATGTTGTAAAATTGATGAGAAACAGGCTATTTTGTGCAGGAAATTCGTGCGGCCAGGTAGGCTGACACTGACCCCCTCAGTGTCAGAAGTGACTGACGAAAATTCAGAATATTTAAGGAAAGTCCAGCTGGAAAATTCTCAAATATTTTCTCATGTTCCTGCGATTAAGTCAGCTAAAATCAGGCCCGTATCATGTAGAAAAGTCACGATGGATTAGTCAACAAAAAAAGAAGAGATTCTGGAGATATTTTAGGAAGAAACATATAAGGAATGAGATCAAGCAGATTACTTAGGGATCAAGACACATATATTTATGGAAGATATTTTATTTATTTCTGGGATCATTATCACATACGCAACATTATCCGGGAAGGCAGAAGGAGAAGACAAATTGGGGAACGCAGATTGAAGGAGTTCCACCATGAAGAACACGGTTTTATGTTCTAATTTATTTTGAATTTAATTTTGATTATGTAATTTCGTTTCTAGTCCGAGAGTTGTGAACCTCCCATGAATTATTTATTTTAATTGTTTGAATTTTATATTGCAAACTTTTATATAAATTTATTCTATTACATGCTTTGATGTTCTTAATAGAACTTTGATAATTATTTTAGTCTGGCCATCTAATTTAATTATTTAATTGTTTAACGCTATTTCGTGATCCACAATCCGTAATTGTTGTGAGGAGTGAATTAAGTAGCAAATAGAGATAATTCCCTCTAGGTGTAATAGGATCTAGGTTGTATGATTCCTAGCCAGTTTTCGTAGCCTAGTAATTCTATGTTTGGAGTCTTAATGCATTTGCGACTTCGAATCCATAGGGTCACTCGTAAATAGTTCAATTTAGTGGTCGTACCCTAATTGATGATCTTAAGAACATTCGGGTTTATTTGGTCGTACCATTAGCCTAGGAATTTGAGTTTGTATAATTGTTTGCATATTTAATTCTTGCGATTTTATGAATTAGGATATGGGAGGGGATCAAATCCTTAGACTAGGTTGTTATTTTATTTGTTCTATTATTTAATTTTATGTTTGTTATTTTAATTAATTATTTTCATGTTTATTAGTTGTTAATTCAATCCAAACCCCCCCTCCGGTTACTCATTTGAAAACACATAAATTCAATTTAAATTCAATTACTCCCTTGGGTTCGACCCGTACTCATCCTACTATATTTTAGTGGATTTGTTCGGAAATTTTATAAGTATTATTTTTAGGTGCCGGCGATAGCACATTAAATTTTGGCGCCGTTGCCGGGGAGTAATCCCGAATTTGGTTGAATTTTTTATGTTTTATTTTTAATTTTCGAATTTTCCAGCAGTGCACTGACACTGAACTCTTCAGTGTCAGGTCTGCCCTGTTTTTATTTTTCTATTTTTTCGAATTTAATCACTTTCTCCCCCTTGCAGGCTTAGTTCTAATGGATCGATATCATGGTTATTATGGTCAGAATATTCAACCATGTAGAGTTTGTGCAACCACACTCCATACCTCTCATGATTGCCCATCCTTGATTGATAGATTAGCGGTGAGACAAAGAGATAAATATTGGAGTGCTAATCAACAAAGGCATTGGAATGATCAACCATATGTCAACACTTACAATCAAGGGTGGCGTAATCCTCATCATTCCCGATATGTGGACCACTATCATAATCAACCTTACGAATATCAAAGGCGTGACTACTATGAGTATAGACCTCAATCCTTCAATGATAGTGAATGCTATTATGAAGATGATGGATTT
The DNA here is from genome assembly GCA_023678885.1 of Pogostemon cablin. Lineage (NCBI taxonomy): Eukaryota > Viridiplantae > Streptophyta > Magnoliopsida > Lamiales > Lamiaceae > Pogostemon > Pogostemon cablin. Next base: position 23,503,564 of record CM042965.1, read on the forward strand.
AATGGAGATGAACAAAGTTCGAATGCTTCATTAGAGTCCTTGTTGAACCGGATAGAAATTAGTAATTTGTTATTTCAACAAAAAACTCAATTGAGTCTTTGGAGTTTGGAGTGCCGATGTAGCAAATTAAAGACCGAGGTTGAACGTATGGTGGCACAACAAAGTGTACACCAAGTGGAATATCATGAGGAGGCCACCAAAGACAAGAATTTTGAGATGGAGACCGAAATTGAGGAGGATAAGTATGCTGAAAATCCTACAGATTTTGTGCAGGAAACTGACACTGATGCCTTCAGTGTCAGTTCTGATGAAAACGAAAACGAGGTAATATCATCCGAATTAATGTCCATCAGTTCTGATACTTTTTCTTCTCATTTCAGGTTGGAAAAAGTTGTTGATATCCCTCATGAAAATGAGATGGTTGAAGTGTTTCGCATTGATGAGATCAAAGATCCTTTTCTTGAGGCGATCAAACAATTTTCTGTGGAGCTTGACATGTTAAGCCTGACCAAGAACCATATAATTTTGAAGGGAGAGAACACTTCTCGCAAACCAATAAGATCATTATATTGGTTTGAACATTTTACTCCTATCACGTGAAAGGGAAGTGAACGTCGAGCCAACAACGTTAAGAAAAGGCGCTTGTTGGGAGGCAACCCAACATAGGTTCTTATTTTTATTTTTAATTTTATTTTCTTAATAAATAATCTTGTTCTTTTGGTGTGTGCTAATTTTCAGGTTATGTTGATGACATTTTTGGAGAAAAGAGAAAAATTCCTACTTGTGGTCAATAAAATGAAGCTTAACCCGGTGACTTCTTTCCACTCTTGCACTTGATTTACCTTTGAATTTTATTGTGTTTGTTTGCTTGAGGGCAAGCTAACGATTAGGTGTGGGTAGGTTTGGTGTATTGATTGGTATTTGAAGTTGCAATTTTATTTTAATTAGATGTGCATATAGTATTTCATTTGAAATCATATTTTTACATTTGTGCACATGAGAAGTTGGTATTGGATTTATGGTGAAATTGTGCTTTGATATGTGAAATTTTTGGCATGACAAGAGAGTTGGATTTGATGTACCTTTGCTTGTGAGTTGTTGGATTTGTCTTGTTATTTTTGTGACGAATGTGGAATAATTTTTGTTTGAGAATTCATGGCAAATGATCCATATTCTTGTGAGCTTTGAGCCTTGAAGAGCTATCATCTATATAAGCTCTATATTTTTCTTGATTGAGTGCAAATTGGACTTGATATGTACATTCTAGAACTTGCTCTTTGAATACATTTTGAGATCTTACATTTGAGCATGTGTACTTAAATGATAAAGACATCTAGCAAGCCATATTTTGGCCTTCTTTTTACCTACCTAATCATATCAATCTTTTAGGAGAGCCACTTTGAGCCTAGTCTTTTCTTTGATGAATGAACATATAAAATAGCCATATTCTATTTTCTTTCTTGAACTCTTCAGATTGAACCCCTTACTATTTGCAAATTGAGGAATTTATTGAAAAATATTTTTGGTTGTTGAATTTATGATGAAGGGGAGATGATGGTTGAGAAAAAGAATAAAAAAAATTGGAGAAAGCAAAAAAAAAAAATGGAGAAAGGAAAGAAAAAAAAAAGGAAAAGAAAAGGAAGAATGGAAGATTGAAAAAAAAATGATTGTCATTAAGAATTTTGTGCAGAATTTTTCTGTAAAGACACTGAACCCTTCAGTGTTGCCTCTGTTTTTACGAATTTGAAAGAAACAGATGTGGGTAGTTAGATGTGATGATAAAAATCAGAAATTTATCAAAAGAAAATGAAGGAGTGGATGTGGAATAAATTGAGAATGGCATGATGCATCATTTTGATGTTCTTTCTTGATGTACACATTTGCAAAGTGGTAAATTTAGCCTTCTAATCCTTTTCATCCTACCTTATCCCAAGCCCCATTACAACCATTTAAAAGTCCTTTTGATATTTGCGCAATGCTTATTGAACTTGGTGGAGATTTGATTTGGGAGCAAGCTTATGGTAATGTCTTGTCTTGTTTAATTTTGAGTGTATAGCTACCCACTTATATACTTGAGCGTTATTGAGTGAAATCATTGTGAGGCCATGAATTCTTAACTTCTTTATCTTACATAAGTTGCAAATATTTGTGAGACATTCTACCACTCATTTGTATTTGGTGCATCTTGTTTGATCTCTCTTGGAAGTGTCATTGTTTTGCTATCACTTGCAAATTATTGTCATTTTTCCTATGCTTTGTCTTGGTCTTGTTTTGCTTGAGGACAAGCAAATGTTTGGGTGTGGGGAGATTTGATAAGTCATAATTTAGCATAATTATTTGGTTGAAATTCATGTTTATTTGATTAACTTATATGCTTATTAGGGTGGTAAATTGACTTATCTTGTCTATGGTTATTTGAGGCCTTTATGTTGTAAAATTGATGAGAAACGGGCTGTTTTGTGCAGGAAATTCGTGCGGCCAGGTAGGCTAACACTGACCACCTCAGTGTTAGAAGGGACTGACGAAAATTTAGAATATTTAAGGAAAGTCCAGCTGGAAAATTCTCAAATATTTTCTCATGTTCCTGCGATTAAGTCAGCTAAAATCAGGCCCGTATCATGTGGAAAAGTCACGATGGATTAGTCAACAAGAAAAGAAGAGATTCTGGAGATATTTTTGGAAGAAATAGATAAGGAAAGAGATCAAGCAGATTACTTAGGGATCAAGACACATATATTTATGGAAGATATTTTATTTATTTTTGGGATCATCATCACATACGCAACATCATCCGGGAAGGCAGAAGGAGAAGACAAATTGGGGAACGCAGATTGAAGGAGTTCCACCATGAAGAACACGGTTTTATGTTCTAATTTATTTTGAATTTAATTTTGATTATGTAATTTCATTTCTAGTCCGAGAGTTGTGTACCTCCCATGAATTATTTATTTTAATTGTTTGAATTTTATATTGCCAACTTTTATATAAATTTATTCTATTACATGCTTTGATGTTCTTAATAGCACTTAGATAATTATTTTAGTCTGCCCATCTAATTTAATTATTTAATTGTTTAACGCTATTTCGTGATCCACAATCCGTAATTATTGTGAGGAGTGAATTAAGTAGCAAATAGAGATAATTCCCTCTAGGTGTAATAGGATCTAGGTTGTATGATTCCTAGCCAGTTTTCGTAGCCTAGTAATTCTATGTTTGGAGACTTAATGCATTTGCGAGTTCGAATCCATAGGGTCACTCGTAAATAGTTCAATTTAGTGGTCGTACCCTAATTGATGATCTTAAGAACATTCGGGTTTATTTGGTCGTACCATTAGCCTAGGAATTTGAGTTTGTATAATTGTTTGCATGTTTAATTCTTGCGATTTTATGAATTAGGATATGGGAGGGGATCAAATCCTTGGACTAGGTTGTTATTTTATTTGTTCTATTATTTAATTTTATGTTTGTTATTTTAATTAATTATTTTTATGTTTATTAGTTGTTAATTCAATCCAAACCCCCTTCCGGTTACTTATTTGAAAACACATAAATTCAATTTAAATTCAATTACTCCCTTGGGTTCGACCCGTACTCATCCTACTATATTTTAGTGGATTTGTTCGGAAATTTTATAAGTATTATTTTTAGGTGCCGGCGATAACACATTAAATTTTGGCGCCGTTGCCGGGGAGTAATCCCGAATTTGGTTGAATTTTTTATGTTTTATTTTTAATTTTCGAATTTTCCAGCAGTGCACTGACACTGAACTCTTCTGTGTCAGGTCTGCCCTGTTTTTATTTTTCTATTTTTTCGAATTTAATCACTTTCTCCCCCTTGCAGGCTTAGTTCTAATGGATCGATATCATGGTTATTATGGTCAGAATATTCAACCATGTAGAGTTTGTGCAACCACACTCCATACCTCTCATGATTGCCCATCCTTGATTGATAGATTAGCGGTGAGACAAAGAGATAAATATTGGAGTGCTAATCAACAAAGGCATTGGAATGATCAACCATATGTCAACACTTACAATCAAGGGTGGCGTAATCCTCATCATTCCCGATATGTGGACCACTATCATAATCAACCTTACGAATATCAAAGGCGTGACTACTATGAGTATAGACCTCAATCCTTCAATGATAGTGAATGCTATTATGAAGATGATGGATTTAATGGAGATGAACAAAGTTCGAATGCTTCATTAGAGTCCTTGTTGAACCGGATAGAAATTAGTAATTTGTTATTTCAACAAAAACTCTATTGAGTCTTTGGAGTTTGGAGTGCCGATGTAGCAAATTAAAGACCGAGGTTGAACGTATGGTGTCACAAAAAAGTGTACACCAAGTGGAATATCATGAGGAGGCCACCAAAGACAAGAATTTTGAGATGGAGACCGAAATTGAGGAGGATAAGTATGCTGAAAATTCTACAGATTTTGTGAAGGAAACTGACACTGATGCCTTCAGTGTCAGTTCAGATGAAAACGAAAACGAGGTAATATCATCCGAATTAATGTCCATCAGTTCTGATACTTTTTCTTCTCATT